>CM057822.1:35476374-36076374 GCA_030067965.1 Latrodectus elegans | reverse complement strand
GTAGTGGCCAATCCAATCCGAGAGACAGGTGATGCATTAAACATCCCACTATTCCACGCAAAAAGAAGGCTGAGAATATGTCCTATCACGTTCTTCTGGAACTTTTACTCTCTAGAGAAATTTGTGAGGTTTGAGAAAAAATTTTTCCTTTCTTTATTCTTACATTTATTCACTCATTTATTACTTTTTCTGTTTATTTTGACGTTTTTCTTTACTCACTTCGTTTTCTGCTCTGTTTTGTTTCTGCTTTCCATTTTTCTTCTTGAGACGGTTAAAGGTACTTTACGTCCTGTGACTTTTATATATTTTTAGTTTTTGGTTTCACGAAAAATGCTGTTTATGTATTCTTTATATTTTGCTGGTTTTTTTCTTTTCGGTGAAAGAATTTCTCTTGCAGTTCATTTTCTGGAAGTTTAAAAGTCAGGAACTTGGAATCGTTTAAAAATTCGAATTTTTTTGTATACAACTTAGAACCACCTGCTTATTTAAGTTCCTATTTTAAATTTGTTGGAATTTAATATAGAATTCACGCCAACAATTCAACCTCAAAGGTGACATGTATCGAGCAGCTAAAGCCCCTTCGCGAACTTTTCAAATACTAAGATAAAACTTTAAAAGGAAAGTTATGTTTCATGCTTAAAAACTTTTAAAAGATGGAAAAAGCTATAACTTTAGAATATAAAGGTTTTTGGGCTTCAATATCTTTGTGAGCTAAATCCATCTAAAAGTCAAAAATAACTACATCATTTCGATAAGAAAAGTAATGCTACTTGCTTCATTTCAGGTCAGATATTTCATTATCTCCTAAAACTTGCCAATTTGCACATGGAAATATTTTAATTATAAGATAAAAGACCAATAGCAATGATTCAGCTCTTTTAAAATATAATTTTTAAATGATTTAAAGGCTATTGTAGGCAAAATTTATTTATTTAAATTTAGCTATAAATAAAACATTTTTGATTTGAAGAGCAAGTTATTCTTCTTATTCGAAGAACAAATTATTTTCTCAAGAGAGAAGGAAAATCTTATAAATATAAAGTAGCGTAATTTGCCTTATTTTATGTTAAAAAAATTTAATTGTATTTTATGCATTTTAAATTTTAAAATATCGTAATTAATTAAACAAATAAATATTTTATAACTGGAAAACAAAAGAATAATTATTTGTTCTAAACATAAAATTATTACATTAACACCATTTATAAATATAACTATGCGAAAAAACTATTTATTTAAATTTTAACAATAAAAAATGATAAAAATATAATTAATATAATAATTTATATTTGAAGAAAATTCTTCGTATTTAAAATTAAAAAAGACATTAAAATCATTTATATTTTAGATTTATTATAGGAAATAATTACTCAATTACTTATAATTACTGTATTTTTTATTTCAAACCAGGAGATTAAAATTCTGTGCTTGTTTAACTATTATTTTGAATAATAAGAATTTACAAAATTAATTATAATTTTAATTCTACTATTTAAGACATAGCCACTATTCATATTTGATTGCAAGCAGAAACCATACATAATTTTTTTTTTAATAAATTTAACTTCTAATGAAATCCATCACCAATAGGGGGAAATAATGAGCATTCCAAAGTCTCAGTGTTAAGTTTTAAGCATAAAATCAACATATTAATATTTCTTTTTTGCATAATATAAAAATATTAAGATTGGTTTTTGTATGATATGCTTATATATAAATCTAAACCAGCAAGACTGAATATTGTTGTTGTACTATTGCAGCTATTCTGGCAATATGGGGTGCGCTGCTCCACTTTTCTAACTGAACCATAATTTGGTATGGAGTTCGACTTTTTCAGTAAGCAAAATAGAATAGGTACCCTTTTGTAGGGCAGGCAATCATTCGCAACCCATTCGTACAAGGAAAGGACTAAGATTAGAGAGAGTATACCACGTCCACGTCAGAACTGAAATTCAAACCCAGTACCTTCCTATCCGCAATAAGTCACGCTGACCACTAGACAGATTGGGCGGTGCAAGACTGAATGATTTAAAAATATAAATTTCCGTATTAATCTCAGCTCCTGCATCTACATTTTTCAATTTTAAATAAATCAACTACCATATAAATAATAAAAAATTAATTAAACCAATTTTTTATACAATGTTCATCATTCAATTTATGGAATTCTGATTTAAATTTCCATCTGTAAATTCACCTTAGTTAAATATAATAATTCGATTTATTTATTTATTTATAATAAAATCCAATTTTTTACAAATGACATATTTAAATTTTGGGTGCCTTCTGAATATATCATAGGACATATCATTCATTTCTATAATGAATAAAACAAGCAGTTTATCCTACTTGTAAATGTAGATGACGGATTAGTTTCCAACTCTAGCCCGAAAATATTTATTAACTTATGAATTTTGTGATCTATACGAAAACAATACAAAATAGTACCTTATTTATTGTTAAAGATAAATGTTGTAAAAATTGCCATGTGATACTACAATTCATAAATGAGATCATCATCACATCATAAAAGTGAGAAGTAAACGATACTTACGATAAAATTTGAGGCTTTATTGACATATATCACTGAATAATTGATACCTTTAACCATTTGGATATATGTTTATTTCAAAAATGATTCCAATTGAAGTAATTTTGTTCTTTAGACTTGTAAAAGCAGAAGACTTTATGAAAAAATTTGTTTTACATTATTCATGGGTGCATTCCTTCATGATCATGCCATGACAACTTAGAGACTGATATTCCCTGACGTTATGTGAATTTTTTTTATTTCCAGTGGCAGGGCAAACACAAGGAATAACACAAATAAAACGCATGAAAAATCACAAAACTGATTTGAGACGAAGACATGTTTGGTGAATGCAGTACATAAACGTAAACTAGGTGACGGAGTACTTGCCCCAAAAGTTCTCTGGCTTGCCAATAAAGGGATGATTCAAAGCTGCCATGCAGTCCATCACAGGTGGTGGAGGTGGGTCATATTCATGGGCTCTGACAAGTTGCAGAGCGGACAGTCGGCTGAATTTAAGATGCCAATGCGGTGCCAGACAGACAGTCGTGACCCGTCAGGAGTCTAAACTGAGTCACAACTTGACGGTGTGGACCATCAGGGATATTTAGAAGGTCATCTTTCTACCGCTTGGTTTTAAACCTTTCTTTCAATTTAGAAGCTTGAGTTCTTTTAAAAACTTGTTTTAGATGTAGCTTTATAGTGTGGTTATAGTTTGTGTATGTTGGCGAGAAAAGTGCTACTCCCTCTTTTGGAAAGAAGTCCTTTTGCTCGTTTCCATAGATGCCACAGAGCCCAGGTGCCTACTGAAAAACAACACGTTTCTTTCGTGGTATCAAAATTTCCAAGAGCTCTAAGATAAAGATAATTTCACAAGATGGGGGAGAGGTTGAGTTTATGGCTTGAATTGCAGCCTGTAAATCAGAGAACAGAGCCACAGGAACAACAAACAAACAGGAAGAGCTGCTAGTTGTTTTAAGGCAGTTCGAATTGCCTCAGCCTCTCCATCAAATGCTGTACTGTAGACACCTGCAGAAGAATTAAATTTAGCAGCTTTGAATGTACACCTGACTCAGCTGACAATTGGATATCAAAGTAGGAACCATCTGAAAAGACATGTTACCACTGTGATTCTGGATACCTCAAACCAATGGTTTCTAAAGCACATTGTCTCAAGACATCTGGGGGAGTGTCACTTTTGAACAGCTTGTCTTGGAGACCTAGGTTTATTTAAAAACTGGGATATGTAGAGGGTTTACTGGTTTAATGAGTTCCTGTACATTAACTTGGGAAATTGAAAGTTGTTTGGTCTTATGAAACCATTTTGAGTTCTTAGATTTCTGGAGCTGATACCATTAATGACCCAAGAGCTGTGACCGTTTCTTAGCAATTTCTCATATAGGATCAGGGCCTTTTCTTCGGTGGTGTCTTTTATTGGTGTATTGTTGGTCAGAAGAAACAATACATCGGTAGGTGTCGTTTTAATGACCCTAGTAATGAGTCACAGACATTGATTTTGTAGAACTTCTAGTTTTTTCATAATTTGATAGCTTGTTGTTATAAGTGGGTCACAGCAGTAGATAATTAAATGTAATATAAAAGTTTTGTAGGTGGTGTTTAGCGTTGATCAAGCACATCCCCAAAGAGAACGCACTAGGCGTTTTAAAATGGGTATTTTCTTTAGAAAACGATCCTTGATGGATTCCTCGTGCGCCTCCCAGTTCAGCTTGTTGTCAAATGTTACTTCCAGGTAATGAAACTCATTTGTATGGGAAAGCTTATAGTTATTGTACTTTAGTTCAGGAAAGAGTCCCTGATGAGCCAATGAGAAAGACTGGACAGCGTTTTTTTGAAGATTCACTGTCATATTATTTTCTGTGCACCAGTTTGAAAACTATGAAAGGGCTTGGTTAAGTTTGTTTTCAGTTGCAGATTTTGCACTTCTTTTACATGCTTGTGTCCAGATGACAAAACTATAAGCGAAGAACAAACAATGAACATCTTTAATAGACTTTAAAGCAGAAACAATATCATTAGTAAACATATTGAACAACATACAACAACTGTCTGCTCCCTGATAGAGGCCTGTTTGTAAATTATAAAATTTGGAGAATTCACTTCCAAATCTGTTTTTGCAGTTGCGTTGATCAATGAAAGCTTTTATCCACTTGAGCATTTTCCCGCACACTCCAATTTTAAGCAGTTTTTGGTGAAGCTTCTCTCTTCAAATCATTATTATAGGAGATATATCACCCTTTTGAAATCAATATAAACTCCTGTAAGAATATGTCTTTTGTCCTGAGCATCTTTAATGGTCTGACTGAAGCGACTAACCTGGTCTGTTGTCGATCGGTTTTCCATATTTCAGCTTGCTCTTCCGCAATTGTAATTTTATCATCCAAAAACCAGTTAATCCTGTAGATAATTAGTCTCTCCAAAGTTTTCTCAAGGATACTAGTAAGGTATATTGGCCTATAGCTGCTCATTTGCGTAAGGTCATTCTTTAGAATGGTATAACCACAGATCGCTTCCACTGCGAAGGTACAAGGCCAGTCTTCCATATTTTGTTTTTTATGCATAGTTTCTCTGGTATTTCCACCAAGGTACCTTAAGAATTCTGCGTGTATATGGTCTTCATCTGGTGATTTCTTTAGCATGAAGTAGTCAAAAGCCAATTTCAAATCACCCAAAGTAAAATCAGCTGTAAAAATATCTGGAACATCATTTGAGTTGTTCAATGTTCGTTTCAATGTCCACAGAGGCCTTTTTAATATGCTTTCAATTATGAAGTTAAAAAGGTAACTTTCCCTGTTTTTCTGCATAAGTTTGACCGAATTCATCTGCCACATCTCTATCAGAAGTTATAAGTCTTCCATTAAAGGAAATAGGCTCTTTCTTAAAAGCATCTTTTTTATTCTGCAGAGTTACCAAGAATTTAAACGCTCTTAGATTTATTTCTTTATAGTTTATATTACTGATAAATCCATCAAAGGCTTTTCGTTTGTCTGCCAAAAATCCTTCCTAAACACTGATACCTGCCTCCTCCAAAGGATGACATTTGAGGGGTCTTTTTCATATTTCTTTCCTTTTATGAAATCTCGCTTTGATCTACTTTCTTTCAATTCCTCTTACCAGAAACATTTATAGTCTTTTACTTTTCCTCTAGGAATAGAGTGCTTTGCATAGCCAAAATAGCTTTGTTTAGTTGAGAAATAACCCAATTAGGGTGCAATCAGAAATTAAAATTATTTTAATGCAATTTTTCCTCGGCCAAACCTCGGAAACCATCCCAATCAGCCCTTTTAAAATTCCGAGGTGTACTTGCCCTCAACTTGTGTTCATGCAGATAAATATATGCGATAACTTGTCTGTGTCCAAAACCTGGATCTTCGATCACTTTTCAATTGATAAAATTGCTTTGGTCATTGGTAACACAAAGATTATTTGTGCCGTTTGCATTGCAGTGTATGTAAATGCGTGGGTCAGAGGGACTGTAAATCAACTCGAGTGAGTTAGAATTCAGGAGGACCTCAATTTCCTTGCCAGCAACATTGGCATCGTTATAATCCCAACGAGGGGAGTGGGCATTTAAATCTCCAATAATTATAGTGTGATGGTCAAGGGTTAACATGAAAAGGTTAGACTTTTGGGGGGGTTTACATAAAAAGCAAATACTTTGAACTGAGGATGATTCTTCCAAGCCTTAATTTTCACAATTTCACTTTTATCTTTAGCTACCCCCGTTTCTTTTAGGATTTCAAAGTTAGTTGTTAGGTTGTTCTTAACACCCACTAAAATTCCACTTGAAACTTTTCGAAATTTAGGAAGAAGATGGAGACAATATCTAGGAAAGAGATAAAGTTTAACTGGTTTGGTTGTGATACTTGCCTTCATTATTACAAAAATGTCAATATTCTGAGTCGAGAGATGATGTGTTAAATCCTCTCTCTTAGCTTAAATCCTCTCTCTTAGCTCTCTTAGCTTAAATCCTCTCTCTTAGCTCTCTTAGCCAAATCCACCAGCATTCCACTGCAAAATACGCAAGTCAATCTTTGAATTTCACATTGAATTTCTTCTATAGCGTTGGCGACGAGAGAACATGCTGGAAGCTGTGGACCACTTTGCCGTATGAAATACGTTTTCCATGTACACCACGAGGAGATGGGTCTTTTTTGCACCCTCTTTATATGAAACTTTGACCAAAGAAATTTAAAATGTTCTGGTACATCAAATGTATCAAAAAGCTTCAATGAGAAAAAGGATTATTGATTTGATAATTAGTGTGTCTGTACACAAATAATATCATATGCAAAGGCTTTTCTTGTTTTGTAAAGATAAGTGATAATAATTTATTCTTTTTTGAATTATTCGAGTGTTTTTAAAAAAATATTTCTTCTGAAGCATGTTATTCGCATTTTAACAAAATACTTGAGGTACTTATAAAATAAATCATTGTCTTTAAATTATAATTAGATTTCCTACAATAAGAAAAATAGTTAGTCTAAATCAGAGAAGAGTTTTGCGTGCAAATTTAATATTGTAAAAACATTTTTAAAAGAAGTGTTCTAAAGATCATATGAATACCGGAAATCATGTGAATATATATACTAAACTATAATATATATATTCACATGATTTATAATATATATATTAAACTATAATATATAGATTCACATAGCTACCTGAAATCATGTGAATATATATATTAAACTATAAAATCAATATGAAATATTCAACAAGAAAGAAAATCATATTTTGTTTATGAAACACATAAGTAACAAAACTGTGTCAGATTAAAGTATAATAAATAGATTAATTTTTTTATTTAAACAAATGCATGTTTAAATAAGCATGCACGTTTAGCACAAGTTCCACTACAAGCAAACGAAAAATTTCAAGAATCATTGAATCCGTAGTATATTTCGTGCAATGATTTTTTGGTGTCTAGAATATTTTTAGTATCCAAACTCGTCATACAAAAATGCATTTGCATGGGTGAAATTGATATATGCAAGAGCAACACAATAAATCCAGAATTTTGAGGAAAGGATGAAACCCATAACAATTAGTTCTTGCCGATAAAGTCAGCAATGGTACCCCCAAAACCGCTTTATGGCTTCCGAAATCCTTAAAGACGATATTAAACTAAATTATTCCTTCTCATCCCAGATACGAACAACGAATACAGTCGCCAATTACAATTCCTTTCCACGTAATTACTCTAAGTAATTAAGCTTCATAGCTTGTTCTCTCTTATAATTTAAGGTCGCCTTTTATCCCCTGTTCTGTTTCTCCCTCCAAATATCTTGTTAAAATCTCTCTTTATTGGTGCGTTGTCAGCGGCTTGGCAATAAATTGAGATGGCAATTGCAAGTTTAGGTTGTATGCCATTCGTCAGGAGTAACTGGATTTGCATTTGACTCACACGGTGTTTTGCGCACATTTCAAATAAAGTGGTAATTTGGAAGAGTCGTCTTTATTAATGAAGGAAGAATTTTTATTTAATTAACATTTCATTGTAATTTCTCTTATACTCCCTAATGCTTCAAATGATCGGATTTGAATGATCTGAGAAATGAACTAAGATAATCTGTGTTATTATTATTCAAAATCTATTTTTGTACTTTCTCTAGCGAGATTCATTAAATTTATGAAAAAGAATTTTCATTTGTGAAAGATAACTTCCCTAATAAAGAAAGATTCATTTCATGGTAGTGATTATTCTACCAAGAAACATTTTCACTTTTCGAAAGGGATTTTTCATAAATTTAATGTGTCCTATTGGAGTATGAGTGGAAAATAAGGAATTTTGTTATAAAATTAAATGCACAAAAGAAGTTCGAACAGCAAATATAAAAAAAAAAAGCATTCTTTTAAATTTTGAAATTTTAAAAATAAACGTATTATAGAAAGTATACATTGTATTGTATAACGTTCTCTACACACATACGAGGGTTAAATCTACTAATTAATAAAGATCGACAGATTTTCCATGTACTCTGAAAATATCCCAAAGCAGATACAACAGCCAAAATCATTTGTCGTACATTAAATCTTTATTTCCACCTTATATACAATGGTATTTTTGTTCATCTCATGTAAAAAATTATGGATGAAATAAACAAATGGGCAACATCTTACCATGAACAAACAAAATTTTACATAAATCCGTCCTTAAGAACTTTTTCGCACATATTTTTCTGAATCGACAAAGCGAAACATCCCTTTTCATAACCATACACAGGTACTCACCAATTTTAACGTAGATTGAGAAAACTTTCCCCATAGACTCGAAATGAGGGAATCCAACTATGTCCACTGACAGTGTAAAAACAGCATGTTTAATTCCAACTGTTAAAGAAAAACTTTGACACTACAGGAAGGAAAAACTCCCATAAATATTAACAGATTAAAAAAAACTGTCAGTTTGACAATAAACTCTTGTTCCACCAGCGTGCTTCCCTGCAGCAAGTAATTTAGGCTTTACCAGTTTGGGTTGAAGCAGCCAAGTGGAAGTCTTCTTAATTTAAAATCAGAGACCGGGTGGAAGAATTCCCAATGCTTGACCTACCACTTCCAGAAGTATCATTTCATTTAGAGGACATTGCGACAAAAGCCTATTTAATATACTTCAACCGCTTTCAGTGAATAAGACAAATCTTCGAATAAATCGTAAGAAGTTTAGTAAATTCATTTAAGAAAATTAAATGTTGCAAATAATTTATATAATCGATATTTAAGATGTAGTAATATTTCTCATTATTCTATCAATTGTTATTGTTTTGATGTTTGAATAACTTTTATTGTTTTCCATAATCAGAGTTCCATACGATTTTCTATCATATAGTTTTACTCTTACAAAATACTTTCAATTATACAAGATTCAGGAGGGTAAGAAAAATTAATATCAGTTATATTACAAATAGAAATGATTATAAAATGAATATTTGAGGTTAGCATTACTTAAAAAGATTAACAATGAAAGTAAAAATATATCTATTTTCGGATGATATATTTTGTTATTCTATGAGATTCTATCATATTCCTGATTTCTATCTTATTGAAATTAAATAAAACAAAACTGTGCTTCAATTAACTAATCACCTTATTACTTAGGATGATTAGTGCTACAATTTGCATTTTGTAAAAAGTTGCAAAGGCAAATGTCTGTCATATTTACGATTAAGGATTATTTCACCTTTTGCAAAAGCATTTTATGTTGCAAGTATAAGACAGTATTAACTCTACTCTATAATATTTTATGCATTAATTCGATTTCAAAATTAAAAAATTTGAAGTCGAATTATGTTATGCTCTACAGAAAGAAAGTAGAACATGCAAATAAACAAATATATTTGCTCGTATAATATTTAAATACCATAAATGACTGAAGCCTGGAATTTAATAAAATCTTATTGAATGGAGACTTTATTTTAATAGTGTTAAAGAAATAATAAAAAATGAATGTAATCAAAGACAAAAATATTCATATATTGATGTCAAGATCCCATTTTAAGTACAAAATAAATTTGTAACATAATGTAAAGCTTGAAACTTCCTTTTTTTTATAAAATCTGAGAGAAGATTTTGTTCTTTCTCCCTTCTCCTTCAGAGGCGGACTCTACGTCACTTAAGGGTGACAAACGAGTTTCACTTCTTGTTCAAAAATAAAAAAGATTTAGAAGTGCCATAAAAGAGGCGAAGAAATTAAAAGTGCGAAAGCAGCTGTTGTTTCTTTCATCGTAGCAGCAGAACAGACAGGGACTCGTAATAGCACTGTCTGTCACGCAATCGACAGTTACAAATACAGTTCACCTTTATGTAACTCGTATTTACGTCTTTTCCAAACAGATATCTGCACACTGGAAAATAGCTAATTCAAGTTTGAAAGAGAGATGCAATCTTCCGTTTGATACATGTCTTCAATTTATAAATCTTGGCAGAATTTACTATATTAAAAATTAATGTTCTTTTTTTTTCATTTCGTAAGATGGTTACATAAATTTCAGTTGATATTCAAAGATAAACTTCACTTATATTCCTGTTGATTTTAAAAGGAAAGATCTATACTGTGTATCGTTATTTTCGGAACAGGAAAATTTTATCTTATTAGAAACTTTCATTTGGTGCGAAAATTATAATCGGATTTCTAGAAATGAGCCTTTTTATCATTCAAACTAATTAAACATTTTTTTTGGCTGCTTAACGTGGTCCAAATAATTGCAACTTAAAATATAAGAGGAAATTTTAAATGCTCACTTTCAGTAAAATAGATATATAGCTTACTCTGATATTTATTTATATTTATATAATACTTATAGCTCTTAAAGTTATACAATTTAATCATAAGGAATTATCATCGGGCATGCTATAGTTTCATTTATAGTTTTCTAATGGTGAATTTTTATTCGATATTATATACATATTTATAAAAAAATTTAACTAATTTAATACACATGACTCCATTTCATTTAAACACTTATTTACTCTTGAATGGGATCGCAATTAACTTTTATAATTTATCATCATAAAACCAATGAGGAGATAAGCAAAAGTAAAAAACATGTAGATATCATTTAATTTTTACACACTTTTCATAAACATTATTTTCTTTCATCCCTAATCTTTATTATCGCATTAAAGTTAATTCATGATATTGCTATAAATGAATTTTGGACATTACTTTTCAAATAAAATGCTTATTTAAAGTGTACAGTTAATATCATAATTCAATTTATATGTGTATTCTCTTATTACATTTTGATTTTTTTTAATTTTGAATGCAGAAATTTTTTAATTCATAAAATTTTACTTGATAAACAAGGTGCCTTGTTATTTATTTGTTTTTAACGAATTTTATTTAAACTTTTTAAATAAAATTCAGTTACTGGTTTATTTAAAAAGTTTAAAATTGTTTTTAACGAATTTTATTTAAACTTTTTAAATAAACCAGTTATTCCAAATTTGTGTCTCACCATTTTTTAAAAATTACTGCTTCATTTTTAAATAAATTAAATGATGAATATTAAATTCTATATCATCGTAACATTAATAATGTGTGACATACTCTCATCTACGTAAATTATAATTTCATTAAAAAAAATACAGTTAATTTTTATTTTACTGTGTTCTGATAATACAGTTTTTTTTTAAATAAATAAATAAATAAAAATAAACACCAGTTTGCACACACACACACACATTTGAGCTACTGTTGAGGAAAGGAAAAGTATATCTTAAATCAAACATACTTGACGGAATATTGTGGAAATTTTCATAGTTATTTGTGTGTGTGGAATTTTAAAACTATCTAATTTTTCATGAAGAAACAAGATGAAAATCTTCTAAAACATTTTTAAGAATATGCAATATTTCCTTCAAATGAACCTCATGAAGAGCTGATACTATTAAGATACCTGCACTAGCAAATAATCAATATACGTACTCAAAAAAAGTTTTAATGATATCAAGTTACATAAAAAGTGTATTGAAGTAATTATCACGAGTTATAATATTAGTTTATAATATAACTGTGTGTATGATTAGAGAAGAAAAAGAAAATAATTTTCAACTATTTTTGTACAGCCTGTCTTTTAGAAAGCATATTAAGAAAACTATTTTTCATGT
This sequence comes from Latrodectus elegans, assembly GCA_030067965.1. Classification (NCBI taxonomy): domain Eukaryota; kingdom Metazoa; phylum Arthropoda; class Arachnida; order Araneae; family Theridiidae; genus Latrodectus; species Latrodectus elegans. Next base: position 36,064,217 of record CM057822.1, on the reverse strand, counting down.
CATGAAAATAAAAACAATCTTATGATTGTAGTCCATAAAAATAAGCAGATAGTTATACTTCTTGTGTTAAGAAATAAGTCAAAATGTGGATAAAAATAAGCATGAATTAAGTGTATGTGTTTTGTATTTAATTAATTTTTTTATGGAATTCTAAATGAAGTACCATTTTACAAGAATTTCATACACTTATTCAAGAAGAGATTTTTATACACTACATTTTCAACATTTAGAAGATGATGAAGCAAGATAATATTGAAAAAAATGGAGTGTTTTTCAGCCAACTTTATAATTTGATCACCAAAAATACATAACACATTTTTCCCTTAATTTATTTAATCAATATTGCCAAAATCTTGAAACTAGAATAAAATGCTGAATAAAATATATAAATATACAAAAATTTATTTTAATAATACTTCTTTACATGAAAGTAGGAATTCAGCACAGCTACTCTAATTTGGTATAATTATCTAACAAAATTGATTTCTTTTAAAAGAAAGATTATTTTTTAAGCAATCTAGCATTAAATCAAACAAAACAAATTTTTTTAACAATTTTGATATTAAATGAACAGAAGTTTTTAAACAAATTGCTAAATTAAATCAATCATCATATTATGTATAATCATTGAATCTGTTAATGTTTATTTAGATTGTAATTAATATTAAAAAGTATAAAAATCAATATATAATGTTAAAAAATAACTTACGTTTTAAATGCAAGTTTTTCTCAGATAATTTCTGCATTAATTATAGTATCGAGAACATAAGAAAACTATCTCTTCTTTTCTTGCTTTTGTCCTATTTCCTTATTAAAACAAATTAATTACCAATTGACGTGATATTTTGTTCCATGATAAAATAAAAAAAAACATTACTTACTATCGAAATGAAATATATTCTCAAAGGAGGCACTTGCAATAAATTATTATGAACAGTTATGATTACTAAAAATAAAAATAATATATCTTGATAAATATATATTATTTTTATGTGAACATTTAATATACATTTAAGTAGAAAGAAAATATATTTATTGTAAATCGTTGTTTTGATTGTATTTATTATACACATGCCTGTTACTTTGTAATTTAATTAAATATTAAATATAAAACTTGTTTTGTTTTTTTTTAAAGCTCTTATTGTAATTTTGATGATAAAATATTATAATAAAATAAAAAATTATATTAACTTAATTCATTGATGCAACAATATACAAGGGTCAGTATATTTAACCATTGTATTATTATTTATATATAAAGTATTAGAAGTTAGACTTCGAAAAATTTAATTCATCACTACTGATTAAAAAACGAATATACAAATGAGGGATTTCTTAATTTCTTGGTTGTAGAAATCGAGTTGATTGATTGATTATTAATTAACACTGGAATTTAGTATATCCTTTTTTCAAAATGTAGATGCTTTTACTATACTTTATATGGAAGCTTCAAATATTTTTCTGAAACAATAACAGAGATAATAAACACTCTGAAAATCTGTGTGAACGTAGATTTTCATACCTTAACTCATCAAAATTTCAAGATTTTATAATTTTTTGAATGATATCTCACTCAAGCTTTTTCTGAGTATGCTGTTTGAAATTTAGTAATTTCATACTGATTCAATTTCTTTCACCGAATTGAGATGGATTAATTTTCAATGATCAAGAATAATAAATTAATCAAGAATAATTTTACCCTTTTCTTATTTTTGTAAGTGTGTGTAATATGTAAACATACATAGATCATTAATCCATTGTAGTTCATTTTATGGTTTAAAGACCATTGAGCATCTCAAACTAGTTCCATAAGCTTTCTTCTAATGATCTTGAAAATTACATTTTAATATCTTTCTCTCGAATGCTGAGATGTAGTCTTTTGTTCCTGTTGTTACAAAATCACTATTTTATAAATGCAGAAGATTTATTCAAACATCTGTAGGTAAAATTGGATTATTTTCAATTATCCAAATTTTTTTGTTATCCATAAATGATTGATCAGTTTTTATACTTACATTAGCAACTCTCAAGAAGGTGTTCATTATATTAATTTCAAAACCAAAATCTATAAAAACTATTTATTATTTTAATATTAAACATATGTTTATAGAAACCTAGCCTGTTTTTAAGTAAAAGAAAAAATATATGCAGCATACACACACACACACACACATTGGCTTGCATTTGAGATCTAATACAATTACATTATAAAACTTAAGAAAATATTCAAATTGTCATCCATCTCTCAGATAAGTTGTTATTGAACGTAAAAAAAAAGCTTCTGTATTGAATGATTTTGTTTCAAATCTATTATAATTTCAACGCAAATGTGTCTTAAAAAATAAAGTGTAAAAAAATATAATCATATGTATACACATGATAAAAATTTTAATCAGGATTGCTTTATGAATAATTTGTCATTTTATTTATTTTTGTACTGTAATTAATTAATTAATAATGACGTAAAAAGTATTAAATATTGCATGACTGAAAAGGAGAGAATTAAAATTTATTTAGATTCAGTGAAAAAAAAATTCAAAGTAATTTGGGTATAAATAAGATAAATGGGCAATTTTTAAAATTAAAAAACTTTTTGTTATAAAATTATTTTTTTAATTATTAATTTAAACTGCAATTTCTATAGTTAATTCCATCAACAAGTACATCTAATCACAGAAAATATAGCGCAAAACAGAAACTTTGAGTGAAATATCCTGCTTCGTATTCGTTTTCGTAACAAGATTCTTTTAAATGTGTGTTCATGACTTATTTAAAAGTATATTTGAGTAAATAATTGATTTTTCAATTTAATAATACAAAATTACGAATACCTATTGTGTGTAATAATCCATCAAAAAAATTCAGTTGCAGAAATTTAAGTTTGAATTTTAAGCAAAAGTATTTATCGCAAAAGCATGCATGAAAAAAAATCGATTTTTTTTCGTAATAATGAACTTTAGGTTCTAACGCTTCCCTTGAAAATATCATAATTTAGTCCAATTACACATCTCTTTCAATTTAGGGATTAAAATCTTGCCCCTCCTTTTGCTTATTTTTAAATTATAGGTGGTAGTTCTCTCCTTCAACAAGTTGCATATTGATTCAGTTTCTTCTTAAACCTAATGGAATCCAAATCTTGTTCTTTTTTTTTTCCTCCCACATGGAAAGCACCTAAAGTGTTTTCTTGGCACCCTATGTGAATAGCTTTAACTCTAGCAAATGAGAACTGGAAAAGCGGACGAAAAGAATTTATTGTATGTTCGAAGCTTTCACTTTAATTCCATCATCCTGACAAGGCGAGGACACTGGTGCGCATAAAACCCTTTCACGCTTTCCCGGCCATACAATAACTTTCTGTGGAATGGCATCGCCCCACACCTTCTGCCTTTAAAAGAGTGTTCCACATAAAGCTGTAACTTAATTTGCATGAAGAGAGGATTAGCGTAAAAGCTTCTGCACATTCGGAAAGTCCTCTCATCTGACGTTTTAAAACCTTCTCTCGTCCATAAAGGACTGGGAAGAAGTGAAGTGAAAAAAGAAATGACACATAAAAAAAAATATTAAATTATGGAGAAGAAATCTTCCGAGAGAATGAAGTAGTGTTCGATCAATGGAAGAGGATTGCGAAAATATCGTCTCATATCCTTGGTCGAAATAATTTCCTCCAAACAGAATGAAAAAAACTATTGTTAAAGAAGTGATTATTAAAATGCTTTCTTGAAATTATCAGTATATCGATTTATTTTTAATGTGTGTTTGAAATTCTATTCAAAAATTTTCTTGCATAATGTTACCTTCTTCGCTTTATAGCAATAAAATTTCTTATAATGATCTTCTGCAGAATAATTTATGGAAACAACTTCATATGATTCCTTCTAATGATTCAGAAATTAATATTAAATTTTATTTGTGTTTTTGAAGTTTCTACTTAAGTTGCTTATAAAAATGTTTTAATCCAAAAATTATTTGAAGAATTGAAAGTTTGAAATATATTAGTAATTATTTTTTTAAATATGTTTAATTCAAATATCAGAAACATTAGAATCAACACATAATTTTGCAAAATTATAAACTACGAAATGAAATTAGAGTTACAAAGGAATAATCAGCTACAGAAAATTAGAACTTCAATATTCAATTTATTTTAATCAAGGCATATTTTTTAATTTTGAATAAAGTCAAAAAATATTCATCTTCAAAAGCAACTCACTTGAAGTTATTTCTAATGTATTTATTTTTTAAACTTAGTTATTTTTTTCAAATAATTCTAATTCAAATTCTCCTAACATTTATAAAATAAATTAGCATCAGAATTTATTAAGTTTCTTTCCAAATAAAATTATACTCTGTTATTACATCCAATTTCGACTCAATGCAAATTTTTTGTATAATTATCATTAAAATGTTTTATCGTATTAGTAGACTCGCTAAATCATCAATAAAATGTAATTTTTTTAATTTTTCATAACATGAAAAAATAAATAACTTTATGAAATGTAAAAATTGTTTCATCAAATTTTCTATAAATAAAAGTTTATCAACAAAAAATCAAAAAATGCTTATTCTGATTTTTTTTATTAAAATATACTTTTCAGTAGATTAAAATACTTGCTGTAATTTTTTATTATTCTCAAGTTTTTATGATAATGTTTGCTTTAAGGCTTATTTAAATTCAAAATAAATCTTAATGCATAAAGATAACCTGATTTTTGATTCATATAAAACTCTTTACTATTATAAATATTATAAAAAAATCTAATAATGTGTAATATAATAAATAATCTGGTTTTAAATACAATAACCCGCCGAATAATTAATATTCGCTCTTTCAAAATTTTATAGTAGTAATTTCTCTTGTACATCTTCTAGTTTTATTTATTTTCAAATAATTTTTATCTTGACTTTCAGATTTTTTAATTTTTAATTCTCATTAATATTAAGTATTTCATTAATTTTATACAAATAATATATTTGAGTATGGCTGCATTAATCAGAGCACAACGTTAAAGAAATATAAATATTTTTAATCTTAAAATATAACCACCCGTGAATGCAGCATTTAGAAGATTTTTGCACATTAAGTTTTCTTCCAGTTATATCTTATGTTCTTAATAACCTCCTTTGAAACTTTTAATGGTTTCGCCTTTTGCGAAATAAATTCATTTTCTGAGATTCTTTTGTCACGTACAGCAAACAATAGGCAGAAAAAACTACATTCTTGGAATAACATAATGAAGAACGAAGCATTTTCCTAATATGGCAATTTATAAACTTATCGTTTGGCATTTTGCATGGAAATGATGCCACCATCATCTTCAAAATTTTTTCGTCTGAACTTCATTATTCAGTCCCACTTAATCCAGAAGAGAGGGTAATAAACCGAGAATCAATTTGGGTTAGATGGACCTTTGAGGAATTTTATGATTTTATATCTTTTCTTTATTAACCAGACCCTCGGATATTAATTTTTATATTCCGACTGGTTCCTCGAAAAGCTTCGAGCTTTAAATTACTTTATAGTTCCCTAAGGAATTTTCGTAATAAACTTTTAGTTTCCACCAGACGACAACAGAGATTATGTATTTTAGACTGATAAAATTTGAAACAGACAAACTGAATTATTCAAAAGACTCATTAAAAAAAGGAGTTAAAATAAGAAGTTTTTTTTGTACACTGCAAGTTTTAAAAATAGGTGGAGATCAGAAAAGGAGATTTTATATTTAATTTTAATATAAATATACTATTATATATAACACAAATATAATATTTGATCAAATATTAGAAACGCTAGAAAGTAATTAGATGTAAAATATTAGTTTGGGTAGGAATACAATATACGGTGAACCAGAGGTTTATTGTTTAAAATTAATATTTGACTGACTAAACCTCTATACACGAAATATTATAAAATTATGCCATATTTATGATGCAATAATTAATAAGTTTTTAATGCATGATAATACTAAATCTCGTGGACTTAAAAGCATAAAGAACATATTACATGTTTGAAATCAGAACTATATATACGGTATGATCACTAGGAAGATTAGATTTAGTCATAAGTCAAATTTGATATTTATTTGGTCAAATCTGAGCCCCATTCAAGTGACTCATTAAATTAAATTAGTCGAAATTTTAACATTTGTATTTAATGTTTCATAACTGAAAATGCTGACTCTTAAAGAATGGCTCAAAATATTTTAAACTCTAATCAGTAACTTCATACTTTTCAAATGACTTAATTGTTCTTGATTGCTCTGAAGAATCGAATAACGTATTAAAAAATGAGCATCATTTACCAGAAATAGTATTTTAATTTCAGAACCAAGCTTGTTACGTATCTCGCTTAAGAAGTATATTGCTATAGCAATTTCCAAAAACTAAAATAAATGCTTCTATTCCAAACGAATTTTTTTCTCTTTGATTTTTTTCATTGATCTTTGAGTAATATGCAATTTTGCGACCATTTATATCTGTTTTGTATAGTTTTCATTATTTTTTTTCTTTTTCCTTCTGTTTTCTTTTATTATATAAATATTGTATTCTTAAATTCATACGTTCTTTAATTTGGCTAATATCCTTATGTAACTAAGCTGTTTGTATAATTCAAGCAGAATTTTATTAATTTTTGAAGACTTTAAGAGATACTTCGTTTTCAAACATTACTGAAAAATTTACTCACATTTAATAGAATCAAACTGAACAATATGTTAAAACCACCACACTGTTTGAATGACTTTTACGAAAAGTAAAATTTTTATGAGATGATTAAAAATACTTTGAATTCATCGTAAAATTTGTTTTAAAATTAAGTTAAAAATATTTCTCAAGGTTTGTTCATTAGACTGGAAAGTATTTCATGGAAACCATTAATTCAGGCACTTTTGTGTGTGTCTTGTTTCTTGAATTCTCATTTAGAATTCTTCCCTAAAAATCGCAGTGTCGTCTTTGATTAACAACGGAATCGTTTTCACCAAGATACTCCTATCACAGAAAAGGTGCAAAAGGCAATAGAATGTAAAAGTGCATTTTAACTTCTCTGATAAGCACTTAAATATTATATTCCTCATGCTTAATGCAGTAATAAATCGACAACAGCACATTTTAAATAAGTCACATTATCATCTTTATAATTAAATATACAGTATTTCAGTCATTACTGGCACAAGTATATCTTAAAAGATTCATAGATTATAGAACTGGCATTCTTGAATTAAGCACAAACACTTTGCCATCCTCATATCTTTTTGTTTTGGGAACAAAAACAATTTCTGTTGACTAATATGATATACTCAGAACAATCATATAGTTTCGTAATTGAGATACTGTTTATACTCAGATGTCAGAAATAACCTAATAATTTCACTTATTATTTTTTCATTGATATCTTAATTACATTTTTAATTTATTTTGAATAATTTATTTAAATTCTCTTAAAGTGTACAAAAAATGAAAAAGAGTGTTTATGTGTTTTACCATTACATTTATATTTGGTGATATTTTTTACGTTGCTGATGTTATAGTTCAGTAGTAGCAATAATTGGTACATGCTCGTGGTAAAATATCCAATAATTACTTATGAAAGCATTCTTTTTTACATTTTTAATCTTGAAAACAAAGATGATAAATTATGCTCACTCTAAGAGCGCTATTTCATTTTTTGTGTAGTTACAGACTATATACATACTTAATAATATGTATTAAAAATTTTTGTCAAGTATAAGAAAAACCTAAATGAAAATATTTAAAAACTTAATTTTTGTCTAATGAATTTTTTTAATATATAAAACAAAATTCTTGAAAAATTTAAAATACAGATCTTAACATTGTTAATGATTCTTCTTAAAGTAATGGTAAAATTTTTTGTCCTTTTATTTAATTTGAGACTGAAAGATATTTAAACTATGGAAATTTTAACATATTAGAAAACTTAACCAGAAAATATATCTGAGGGAGATGGAAATATATGTTAAAAAAAATCTTTGTTTTTACGAATAAATACAATCTATATTATTAAGTACAAATGTATTTTTTTTTGTACAGTCAAAAAAATGATGCTCAAAAAGTTCTATAAGAATCTTAATCAAATGCACAGTAAATGAATCAAATGAAAAGATATTCTCAAAAAATTCGATGAACGTGATCTACGTCGTAATTATTCAAGCTTGCTGATGACATTATTATCCCAAAACTTATGATTTTGCACATTTCTCATAATTGTGACATTACAAAATGTATTAAAAGGAATGGAGAAGCAGTGTTGACAAATATAAATGAAATAATATGCAAAAATACCTCATTAAATTGAAAAAAGCAAAGATTTTTTGGAAACATAACTTTTTAAACGAAAAGTACTTAAATCTTGATAAATCACAAGACATTTACTTGAAGAATTTTTACATTTGAAGTTTTGTTGATTTGCTTCACATACTAATTTGCTTAAATTGATTCAGTAACATTAATAAGAGCATAGATTATTGCTTTATACACAGATTAGACTTGTAGATATCTCTAAGCAATTTTTTTTACCTAAACAAAAAATAAGGGAAAAATTCCATATTGTTTAAATTTTAATCAAGTTTTAATCAATTTAGTTAGCTCAAATATTGCTGTAAATTGAGCTGATTTTAAAATTGTAATTTAATACATGTTTACATTATATTTCACTAAAAGAAAAAAAGTAACTATTCTCAAAAATTATTTTTTGCTGATTTAATTTTTCATGTATAAGCTTGCTTTTGATGCTTTGAAAACTTATTAAAAACATTTTAAAAAGTTCCCCTTTATATTATAATATACGGGGTAATTCTAATTTTTTTACAAATTAAGAGGGGTAATAGTACCCATCCAGACAAGCAATAATTAGATAGGATCACAGGGTCGCATCCCACTCTGAGAGGCAGAAAAGGGGATTTCCCACCAGACAGTGCTTGCCCAACACTTATACCAGTGTTGGCTAAGCGAATGGATAATACCAAAAGTATCAAAATCATATTTATTGTTTAGTGAAAACCTCACAGGAAATGCTCAAAATGCTGCCCATCTGTGTCGTTGCACAGCTGACACCAGCAAAGGAACAATTTGGCGCACCTTCTTGAAGATTCCTGGTCCCCGGCAACAACAATTCTACCAACTAGATCTTCAATTGAATCCACAGACGTCACGTACACTAAATATTTCATGTGCCCCCCTGAAGAAAAAAATCTAATGGGTTGAGGTCCGATGAGTGAGGAGGACAAGCCACAGGTCCACTACGTCCAATCCATCATTTGGGATATGTGGCATTCAAAACTTTACAGACTGTGATGGGAAAATGTATTTTGGATCCATCATTCATATACCACATGTCTCTCAGGATTTGGAGTGGAACAGAATGCAATAAACTGGGAAGCACTTATTCCAGGAAGAAACAGTATGCTGCGCTGGTTCAACGGTCTGGTATGTTGTAAGGATCTACCAGGTAATAACAAGGATACCTGCCCAGATGTTCATTGCTGAAAATTTCTGCTGGTGTCTACGAGGTGTTGTACAGTGGGCATTGCTATCAAACCAAACGTGTTGATTGCGTTTCTAAAGGACAACCTCTACTCTGATTGGCTTTCTCCGGTAACCAATGCGAGCAAAAGGCTGCATTTTCTCAATGGAAATTTGCATACAGTAAATTCATGATAGATTGTTGATCCGTTTCTACTTTTCTCTTTACTGCCTCTCAGAGTGGAATGTGATCCTATGTAATTATTGCTTATTTGGGTGAGTACTATCACCCCTTTTAATTTGAAAAAACTATTTAAAATCACCCTGTACGTATATATATATATATATATATATATATATATATATATGTGTGTGTGTGTGTGTGTGTGTGTGTTTATATATATATATATATATATATATATATATATCATACAGGGTGATGTATTATGTATGTATTTATTGTTTTAATATATATATATATATATTAAAACAATAAAAAGTACAATACTAAAAAATATATATTACAGGAAATATAACCAGCGCAAAAGCAAGAACAATAAAACTAGTTTGACAAAATTTGAAAATCACTGAGAATAAAAAAATATACAATACCAAGAATAAGATGGTGGGTTTGTTTGCTTTGCTTTGATATACATTTTTACTTAAGTTTTTGAAATAAATTTCTTTATGCTTCTTTCTTTTAATGCAAACACTTTTCACGGGAATTGCTTGAAGATCTTTAGACATATCTTTCGTGCATGTCAAAAAAGAGTGCTTAATTTGCATAGCAGATCCTCTCCCTTCTGAGGAATACATGGTCTCTTTGCCTCATAATGGTCTCTCTCTCTCTCTCTCTCTCTCATTCTTTATAGTGTTTAATTCTCAGAGATTTCCAAATTTTGTGTTACTGGTTTTATTGTTCTTCATGTTGTATTTAATATATATATGTATATATATATATATATACATAATATATATATATATATATGTATATATATATATATATACATAATATAGCTAATAAGCACACTGATTATTGTATATAAATATAATTATTTTCTACCATAAAAATTCCAATTTTGAAGTGATATAAAGCTATTATCAATAATAGATTCACATTTCCTTCATCGGAATTAAAATGATATTTATTGGGTGATTTTGGGTAAAATATATTTTTCAATATTTTGATAATGTACTATATTTTTTTCTTTAGGAACTTTTAAATTGATTTTTTATATTTCCTACTAATGTGCGTAGCGCATGTGTTATTAAAACATTGATTTTTTCATTAATTAACATAACTATTACCTGTAATCGAAATGGTAATTTATTTTTAAATTATATCCTCTTTACGAGTCTTCTAAATAAAAAATAAAAATATCTGTTTAGAAATGAAGGGGGAGAATAGAGAATACGTAATATATTTACAACCAGATATATTAACGAAAATAATATTATGAAATATACGATACAAAGTAATTTCACTTCCTTGATATATTTACTAGAGGATGCGCTTTCATATTTCTTGCGGCATGACGCGGAAAATCGTGTCGACACCCCCCTCAAACGAATGAAGTACCAGAACTTCGTAAAATGACAAATGGCTCCCTAGGTGCCCATTACACGCTGCTGTCGAATAAGCGGCGTACACGTTACGTTTTATCCCTGTCTTTCTCCAGCACCACTCCAGCACAAGCTTGGCGAGATTAGCGCTTCTCATGAATCGAAAATTTCATTCAATTTGTATGAAAGAATTTTATAATCATTTTTAAAGAAGCATTTTCATGAGGTGTTATTCATTTGTAATGTCAATATTAATCATAATAAATGTGACAAATTTTGTGCTATAGTTAATATGAAGGAATAAAAGATGATATGTCAATAAACACCGAACATTTTTTTACGTCAATTCTACTTGAAAGAGACAAGAATAATTCGCATACATTTGACCTTAATATTTGTCTATGATGTATTCAATTTTCATATTAGACTTGGCAACGTTTATTTGTAATATTTTAATCATATTTCGAGCTGTGTAAATATCTTTAAAGAAGAATTACATATTTTCAATTTGGCAGTATCACTGAAAGAAATGCTTGTCAATATTATTCTTATCTCATATTTTATTTCTCATACATCATATTTAAATTTCTTGAAAAGGTGCAAGTTAAAATCTCTCATTAAGTGGTATGCACTAATCCACGCATGGTTTTATAACTTGTTTGAGATTTTTGCACTATGTAATTAAATTCAAAGATTTTTTCCAACAATATGAATGTAATATATGCAAGGATTATTAAAAAGTGAAGAATATTCCGAACTAAAGGTAATGAAGTTACATATATGTTTTTAACTTACTTTTCATTCTTGTATGTGATTAAACAGTGCCTGAATTACCAGCTTTAATTAAATATAAATCAACAAACTACCGAAACGTGTTATTAAAAAATCCTATATCAGTGTAAATTCACTGTTAAAAAGTTATTTTACTTGATAAGCTCTCTAGACATGGAATTTGAAGGTTGATTTTATGACATTGTAAATTCACTCCATTCAGCTTACAACTTCCATAACGGAATACAGTTAAATATTTCCTAATTACAATCAAACAAGCTGAAATATATACAGACGAAAGCATATATCTCACTAAATTTAGATTTTAAAGGTGCTATTTTAACAAATAATTTCTCCAGATATATATACAATAAAGTTTGAAGTCTAATATGTAATATTATAAAATCATTTTAAGGGTCATAAACTGTCTATATCAGAATATAATATAGAAATTTCTGATGACACCCAAACAAATTACCAAAATATACAATTAAAAACCTTTCCTCTTAAATTCGCTATCAAAAATGCTAATTCAATTGATATGTTGTTTGAAGTGGATACATAAAATATTCTGAAGATTTATTGTGGTACCAGGAAATAACTTAAGCAAATTTGTAAAACTGAATATTATTATATAAACATATTATATTCAAACATTTTACCAAAATATACAGTAAATGCAGTATTCTACTATCTCTGTTTAAAAAAAAATATTTCAACTGATATTATTACCTAGAAGCCTATATAATTAATCTTGATTGGTACTGTAGTGGAATGAAATTAATTCAATGAATATAAAATCTGCATATCTGAATTCAATCCAATAACTCCTGATTATACATACTTTAGGAAATTAACCCAAAAGCCCCTTTCGCACTGGTATGTTTACTTTGGATTAAATCTCTAATTGAAATCTCCTTTAAATCACGTATGCGGAAATTCCAAGACAACCAAATCACACCACTAATCTTCAGCAGAATCCTGGATAAAAAAGCAACCCTAAGAGCAGACTCCGGAATCGTTGTCTGGAAAATCTAAAAGAGGGGTTGGAAGACGCTCCGTTATTGCCGAATGTACCGCTCCTTCCTAGGTCTCCTGAAGGCCATAGTTTATTTTAACGCGATTCCCGGAGAATGTAAGGGCTGTGAAGAGGAGAGAAATTTGAATCGCACATCCCTATTTTTAAAAGCCCCATTGGGAAGTATAAAATAAAACCGTAATTAAAAACCTGAATGCGTTTGCCACTGCGGTTTCCAAACCATGGCTTCAAGCGCGTTAGGGAGATGCCTTGGAAGTGGCGAAAAAATATACCCCGTGCTTTTCTGGCAGTTTATGTTGTTTATTCTCAGTAGTCTGAACGTAAAGTGTCTTTATTATTAATCTTCCCTGAAGACATCATTCCAATAAATCCGCTGCTTTTAAAAGCATAAATAAAGAGATTGGTAGCGAATTTTTATTGTTTTCCATTTTAAAGGTTTCTTTCTATCCAAGACTAAGTAAAATTTAATTGTTATATAATGGGGTCGGTAACGGTTTTAAAGGCATTTGTATGACTTTGCATTAATAATGAGCAGCACATAAAAAATATATAAACAAGAGAATTTTAGACGATGAATATGTTGAATAGTCATATTTGTAATGCGTTTTATAATTAGTTAGGTTTTCTGAGAACTATAATCATTTGTTTTTTTATGAAATAATTGTCAGTATTAAATAACCTTATCTCACTTAAAATTGCTAATACTTCATTAACTAATAAATATAAAACAATACAATAACCAAATTGAGATTAAATCTGTTAAATAAAATTTGTAATTCAAAACTGAAGAAACATAACTCGCGCGAGGCTTACAACTATTCAGTTTTCTGTAAAATTTCGGAATGTTTCGATAGTTAATTACATTTAGTTAAAGAAAGCAATACCTAATTAAATTTTAGAAACGATATACGATATAAAACATTTAATATACTTATTAAAACATTTAAAAATCCTAAAATTAGTATACCTATCAGCAAAGTTGACAATGATAGTTTCGAAGTTTTGAGTTCTGTATTAGCACATATTTCTCTGAAATTTAACTGTAACCTTGCATTTGTATGTAAATTCGAATTTTCGTGCATACAAAATGTTGCGATCACTGTAATTTTAAGCAAACTATTGTGCCACTAGAACAATATTATAAACAAGCCTTAAACTTTTTAATTTGCACTTTATTTTATTTAACAACAATGGTAAGAAAAACATTAAAAATAAAGAGAGAACGTTACAATAAAGTTAATACTAAATAAAGAAGTCTATCACATTATTATATTATGGCTTATTTGAAATTATTCCCTTTCTCTCAGATTATATTTTTGACATAGTTAGTAAATTTTTGAAAGGTGAGAACACAAAATTTTCAACTATACTTTCAACGTGAGAATAATTTCTGAACTTTTTGAAAATGAGAATAATTTTCCCGTTTATATTGCAGTTTCTTTAACAGCAAGCTTTTTACAAAAAAAAGCACATGAACATATTATTGATTTGTTACTGTCATGTTTTTTATAATTATATAATAAAGATTTATGAACTTCTTAAAACAAATAAATAATATCTTTAAAATAGAAAAATAAAAGTTAAGTCATGTCGCATCAAATTTTAAATCGATAAATTTAGATATTTGAAAATATTCGAGAAAAATTATTGGGTAAATTATTTGACAATTTGATATTTTAAATTAAGCATTTCTCAGCAAAAATCAATGTTATCTAGTGCCCTTCATTCGATAATTAATAACATTAATTTTGGCCGGCAAATGTTTGCTTAAAACATGAGTGAAATTATTATCACGAAAAACATATATTTTAATTTTTCTTCAACTTATACATAAATGAATTGTAAACATAAACTGTATGTACTCAGCCAAAAGAGTAAATTTATATATTTCCATGTATTTATGACTTATTAGTCTCCATAGCAATTACATAAATTGGAAAAAATAGTAAGGATAGTACTGAATATTTTTAGTTTTTCACAATCATTAACTTTTTCGTAATGATATTATGGTGTCTGAATCTGATAACCAAATACTGTTTAATGAAACTGCATTTGGTAATCAGATTCAAACAGATACTGTTTAATGAACAAAAAACACATGGAGTAATTTCTAATCACTGATGTAATATTGTAATGTCTTAGTATTAATTAATTTTCTTCAAACAAAATCACGCAGTTTGTATATAATTTTTTTCAAATAAATTCTTGTTTGATAATTTTATTTATAAAAATAGCTTATAAACATAATTTAAAATTTAGCATTTTCTTTTGGAGGTGTACAAGTATTCCATGAATTTTCAAATCTCAGTACATTGATTAGAAATTAAATCGCTATTAATATCACTCAAAATCTTACTAATATTTTATAAAGTTGATCCAATCAAGAAACTCAAAACACATATTTTATCAATATTCGTTTTTTTTTTTCAATAAATTAGTTTATTTTACAAAATTTAAAATATGATGTCATAAAATAGAAAAATCATTCGTAAATTTTGTTTTAAAAAATACTTATGATTTTTTTTTAATCTTCCCTATCAGAGTTCCCAAATTTTTCACCTGAAAATAAAACACAGCCATTCTAATGAATATGATAATATAAGTCTCATTTAAGTCTTTCCATGAATAATAAAGTTTAAACATTGATTACTTCAAAAAATTTCAAATTTCTGCACGCGTAATTCCGTATAATGATGATAATACACAACACTAAATGGAGTTTTAAAATTTTATGAAGAGAAACCCTATCTTGAAGAATTGGTAATGTAATTACTAAAACAGTAAATAATCTGTGGGTAATGATAAAAAACATTTTTAGAAATCTTTATAACACTTTCAAAAGTGATTACCCAGAACAACGGAAAGCCATAAATAAGGATTAAAAGCGATTAAATTTAAGTACCTTCTTTTAAGATTTTTATTATTTATCTGAAGTGCTTACCCATACCTAATGAATATTCGTTAATAAATTACTAGTAGTGTGATTATAATAGTTTTCCTCCTTTAATGAATGGTGTTAACAGTTGATAAAAGTGGATAATCGATTTCAAGCACATTTGAAGCCATATTTTATAATTAAATGCTCTGTGCCATGTGTCAGTAATGATGCCATTTTAAAGTGCCTAAATAATTTTAAAAAGTGTAATATGTCAATGAAATAAGTTTTTATTAAAGGATTAAGACCGCTATTGTTGTAATTTTAATCGCTGTTTGCTCCAATGATAAACCAAGAATCAAAGCATTTTGTTAGATAAGCACTTTAGATATTTACTAAATAAAGAATAGTAGATGAGGAAACATTCAAGGATTACTTACAATTAAAAAATTTTAAATATTTTATTTATGATAACATAAATAAAGTACGATTGACACATGCCCAAATGTCTTATACTTGGACATTTGTCACAAGTATTAAGCAATTCAAAGATTGGTGTCCCTTTGCAGATATGGCTTATAAATCAATGGAGTTTAATATGTAATTGCAATGAAGAATACTATATATCAATACAAAACATTTTGTTCACAGAAAAATTTAAATAGCATTTTGTTGCTCAGTATGTAAGAAATTAAATCTGAAATTATATTCAGGAGATAAGCAGCGGCTGAGAAACAATTTGACTTTAGAAATCATTGTGGTAAATTAAATGAAATTATTGTTTATATTAATTCTCATTTCAAAAATCACCACGTGAGTAATTTACTTTTTACTAAACATTGTTTGCATTTCATAGTTTTATGCTTTAAAGTACCAAAAAAAATGTTGGAAAGTGCTCTCTATTGATTATTTATTATTAGAAACAAAAAAGGAAAAACTGACGTAAACACATCCCCAAACTTTTAATTAAATAAATGTGAAAAATAACAAAAAAAATAGTTTTCCAAGCCAGGGTGAAAATATACTGCATAAATACTATAAATTAACAGAGGTGGATTTGAATCACAAACTAATTTCATCGCAAAACGAATAATTAATATAACAATTAAATCTTATGCACACAAAAAGTTCTATAAATTAAAGCAATATTATAATTTAAAATTAATATCAATTTATTTTGATACAAATTGAACAAAATAAAAACATCCTCAGTTTGTCAGTCATTAAAAAAACTAATGAACGATATTGTTTATTTCATGCAATTTTATTTATAACTACCTTTTATATCGGAGTTAGTAAACTTATGCTTATACAAATTATCTTTAAAATGGTTTTATGTGTGCCTTAGTAGTTTTCAAATATGATTTTAAAAAAAACGATGTAAGATTTAACGAAACATTTATGGTATATTCTCTATATCTCAGTATAATGAGATCACGTTTTTTAATGAAGGGTGGTAGGTTTGAATATAGATGTTTTTAAACAACAAGAGAAGAATGCTGAATTTCAGTAAGTATCTTTAATGAGAACATATAAGAGATAGTAAACTTCCCGGATTTTTTACCCTGCTATTTGTAAACACTACTAATTACCTTCAAAAAATCTTCTTCGATAACTAAATAGTGTAAGCAAAATGTCTTAAAACAAAGATAACCTATTAAATTGGTAAGTTTAGGGTTTCGAGCATTTATTAAGTATTATTTAAGGTTAGATATATTTTATGCTTGCATCTATTTATGAATAATCATTTTAAATTTACCAAACTTTAGGCATACTGTAAAAACGTTGGAAGATAGGCTCTGGGAAGCATTAAACACTGTTCTCTAAGGAAATTTTGCAAGACAAACGGAGACAACCCAATAAATAACAATTAAAAGTTACCTTTTGTGAGAAACTGGAATTTTTGTTTTATCTAAAAAAAAATTTTTATTTTATTATAATTTTTCGTATGTTTCTCATCTCATAATATTATTTAAATTTCAACTTTTTTTTATTAAATTTAAAATTTTCGGATTATTTATGCATAATAATTCGAATCATTTAATGATGCTTTATGATTTCGATTTTATCTTTTATAATATTGAATTGATATTATGTGAAGAAAAATAAGGTAAGTAGTAAAATAAATCTCATTTTAATCATTAAATTCGTTTACCGATAATAATTCAAATTATTTGAAAATTTCTAATTGAAATATCCTTTCATAATTTTTTTCTGTAAAATAAAAAAAAATATGACTACCGAGAAAATTCATGCAAATTCCCTTGTAAAATTGAAAAGTGATAACTGGAAAAGACAAGCATTACATAATAATGGTCACTTCAATAAAAAAAAATTAAAATTTCAGGATATTTAAATATTTTTAGAATTCAGAATTTCTTTTAATGTAAATTGAAAAACAAAAATAGTAATTAGAAATAAGAGAATAAATTGTGTTAGCAATTTATATATATATATTTTTCCATAAACTGTATCTGGTTTAATTTATCAAGTTACATTGAAATATCAGTATAACCTGTAATAATTTGGAAACATTGCATACTATTGTATTTGCTAAAATATATTTAATGCTTTCAGAATAACAATATACGTGATAATTTACCATTTCCTAAATATCTATAGTTTTATTTTTCTTTCCAGTATCATCCATTTGAAGTGTTTTTACCGCTTTGGTCTTTGAGAACCATGGGCAAAATTGATAGTAAACCAGTTCTTAAGCAGTGGAACACCCAAGGACATCCGAAATTTCAAAATCTTTATTATTAGAAATAAGAGACTAATCAAAAGAATTGCAAAACTTGACCTGTTACTCTTCAAAAGGTATCATTTCACATGGAGGACATTGCGATCACATCCTATTTTAAGTGTTCCTGTGGTTGCTAGCCAACATGAAAGATCTTCAGTTAGATGGATAAAAGAATTAACTATATCTTCTGGTAATAAAAACGATGCGCTTTCCAACTGAACCTTAAGTCCATATCTACAAATGAAATGTTCAAATCGTATCAAGAAATGTAATAAAAAAGTAAAAATTTGGTAGTATAAAAATTTTTCAAATTCAACGATATTTTAATCAAAATTTGATAAAGCACAATTTAAATTTTTCGAGATGAGATACTTTTCTTACCCTGTAAGCAATACTTTGGTATACTTTTTAAAGTCAAGTTTAATTATACTAATTTTTAAAATTCCTATTCTGCGCTTAATGATTATAATTTATCACAGTTATATTAATAGAAAAATTAACTAAAATTATCTCATTAATTTTAAATTAAATTGACTTATCTATGATTATTATCTCAATTTCTTTAAGCATATAAAAATTTTTGGAAATAGTTTCCGGATATTTAAGCTGATGTTAAATCTAGAAAAATGCTAAAAAAAATATCATAAGTACCAACCACCTAAATCATCGAAATGAAGATCCTATGAGATCTCCCAAACGATTGTAATATCCATTCTTTGACATTTGAAGCATCTTTATGGTGATTCATTGAAGACATATGCTTATTTATTTTTCTTCCATTTCTCAAAGAATACACGTATTTGTTTATATTTATTACATATTATTTTGATTATTCTATGGAGATTATCCTTAATCTACTTACATAGATAATTTTTGATTTATATGTCCATAGAAAGCTGCATTATTTATACAGTTTCAGATTGATGATTTCAGTAAAACATTCTTTCAAACTCTAAATTTTTTTAAATGTAGATTATGAAAATAAATTATATAAAGAGCTATTGTGATGTAATATTTTCACCAGCATATCTTCAATGAACTATTTCTGCAATTACTCAATGAAATTTAGTACTCTTGTTAACCTAACACATTCAAAAACTGCAAAAGAAAAACAGGAAGCCTTAGGATTTATATATATATATATATATATATATATATATATATATATATATATATATATATATATATATATATATATATATATATATATATATATATATATATATATATACTTACGAGGGTCACTCTGAAATTTTTGAAATACAAATACGTTTTTAAAGTTATGCTTTTTAAAGTAATAAAATTTTAGGTGTGTTCAAAGTAGTCTCCTCCAACATCAATGCACTTTCGTAGACGAATTTTCCACAGATTAAATGCTTCAAGCCATTCATTTCTTGGAATAGATGAGAAAAACGCATTTATAGCAAAATCAATCTCTTCTTCTGAATGAAAACGACGTCCGCATAAGTTCTTTTTTATATTAAATAATAACCAAAAGTCACACATAGATAAATCAGGTGAATACGGTGGATGTTCGATCACTTTAATTTGTTTTTGTTTAAGAAAGTCAACTGTTAATCTGGCTGTATGTGAAGATGCATTGTCATTGTGCAGCATTAGTCCCCTAATATTCAGTTCTTGTAGAATTTCTGGAAGACATTTAGTGATACTGTCTTCTGTCCTTCCAACTTGATGGCTTTGACCAATCCCGTACTTCTGAAGAAAACGGGATACATAACTTTTTTCAGTGCGCGTTGTTTTCTCACCACTGTCGGCTTGGGATCATCTTCAAAGACACATACTTTGCTTTCTTGACGTGTTGGAACATCAAAAAACGGTATGTACGTTTCATCACCTGTTACAATTTTAGAAATGATGCGGTGGCCACCATCATTTAGCAATTTAAGAGTTTCTTTACTGATTCTGACACGCTCCTCTGTTTGGTGTTCAGTTAAATTAAGGGGAACCCAACGGCAAGCTACTTTTTTCATATATAATTCTTCATGAATGGTTTTGTGTATGACTGCGGATCCAATGTTAAGTTCCTTCTGTATCATTTTATAGGTTTCAGCGATTATCATCCAATAACATTTTTTCGTAGGGTAGACACATTATCCGGGATAACTGCCGACGGCGGCCTTCCTGAGTGTTCTTCATCCTGAAAAAAATTGTGATCTCTTCTAAATTCTCTAAGACATCTGAATACAGTATCACGAGCTGGAGATTCATCAACAAATGCTAATTGCAACCGGTGAACGCATTCTTCTTGATTTAATCGTGCCTTAAAATCATTGCGCGAAAATGTTCTCATGTTAACTCCATTTTCTCTTCTGTTTAAAATTTATTCTACGCAAAACAAGTTGAAGTAAGTCAGTAAAAAATCGTCTTCTGCGTTAAAAGACTTTGTATTTTAAAATTAAACTGTTATTTTTATTTTGTAAATTCTCATCTGCGCGTATATCAAAAATTTCACACGGTAACCCTCGTGTATATATATATATATATATATATATATATATATATATATATATATATATATATATATATATATATATATATATATATATATATATATATATATATATATATATATATATATATATATATATATATATATATATATGTATATACAGGGTTACTGTGAAATTTGATATACAACAGATGAGAATTATATATATATGTATATACGAGGGTTACCGTGAAATTTTTAATATACGCGCAGATGAAAATTTACAAAATAAAAATAACAGTTTAATTTTATATATGTATATATATATATATATATGAATGTGTGTGGGGATATGAATAGGTAGGTGAGTGAGCATATGCATTGTTTACCTAAGTAATATTTGAACAAGTTAATACACAAGGAAACTGGAATTCTCAAAAAATATTTGAATAATAATATCTGCAATGCAAATTTTCAAAATTATTCTTATAAAATTAATTCCATTTATATTCTTTAACAAATATTATTTTTCAAATACAATTTAATGCAAATATATATATATATATATATATATATATATATATATATATATATATATATATATATATATATATATATATATATATATATATATATATATATATATATATATATATATATATATATAATAGTTGACATGTTAAGTTTTAATTTTTTAATGTAATGGATTGCCTAACTTTTGAATGCCTTAGTTAGGTTTCTTAACATCCACTACATATTGCAGTTTTCCAGGAGAACTTTTCATAAATATTGAGCTATGTGAGAAATGGAAAAAATTCAAAACTTTATAAAAACCATTAAAAATATGTTTTCATAAAAAAAAAGCCAAACGACAAAACCCTACTTCCAATAACGGCTGGTAGAGTATACGTATTTTATTTGCCGTAAAGAAAAATTATAGTTTATAATTTTTCTTTTCGGCAAATAAAGATCGTTTATTATATTAGATCATAGTGTTTACTCATCAAATTCGCATACTAAATTGTCCATAAAATTAACGTTTTCCATAAAATTTATATTTTTAATTTACATGCTATTAAATAAATCTATATAAATTAATATTAATCTATCAACAATTGTCTATCATCGTATGTAGAATCAATATACATTCCCCCTATGTGATCTTGAAATAGTTGCTATTTTTCCTACTCCTGTTTTAGAAAACCAAACTAAAGTCTCCAAATCAAACATTTTTAATTGAAGAAAGAAATTATATTGCATTTCAAAGATATATTCCAAGTTTTTGATAAAAATGTTAAATGGTAAGCTATTAATTCTTAAGGTTAGTAAAATTGGGAGAGGAAATGAAAAGAGATCTATCAATTAATTAAGAGGACATTTCATTTGAAAAATAAAATTTTAAAATCAACTTTCATAATAGTTCACGATGATTCTCAAATTTATACCTATAGCTGTTTATTATTTTAATAGAAATAACTCGTGTCCACCGAAGAGATTACCATCGAGTTATAAAAAAAGCACGCAATTGGATAAGAATGAACAAAAGCTCGTCTCCAGATTCACGAGAACAAGCATCCAGCTTTTACCATCCTCCAATTCCTACCAGGAAAACATTACGAAACATAATCCTACGCCAAAAATCCTCGTAAAGAGCACAAATAAGTCGCCGAAAAAAATCCCATGGAAAACAAAGAAAGAAATAGGGAAGGAAATAAAATGCGCGGGCCCATCGAAACAGAGGGAACACGTTCGCACACGAATATAAAAGGGGTGGAGGGGTGTGGATGACTTTTTGATAATCTTTCCTGGCCGTATACAAAAGCCAGTGCACCCGATTCCCAGCCTAGAAGAAAAACCCATCCAAGATAACAAACGTAATTTCCTACTGTCGCAACGAGGAGTAAATGAGAATGAGACTTAATAAATCCTTTTTCTGGGAGATTTCGACCTCTCTCTCTCCTTTTTCTTTTTCTCCTTTTTTCCCCTCTGCGTTTTTATCTGTGCAACATTGGGGACGGGGTAAAAGATTAAATAGGGAAAAGAAGGGAAGTTGAGTTTGATTTCCACATCCGGGGGTTTTATTAAAAATAATCCTCTCTCTTTAGAAATCAAAGCAAATTGTTGGTTATGGATAGAAAATTAGACTGGAAACAATAGTTTCATTGTGCTATTCAGTTAAATTGATAAAGATAAAACTGATTCATTCCAATGCTGACGAGTATGAAATTGGTTTTCCCGCTTTGAAAAATAAGTATATTTTTCTCTTCCTATAAAAATTCTGAACAAATAGGATAAACATAAATTTAATTAAAATATAATGATTTAATAATAATTAAGATAAAGGACTATTTTATAACGATATGAACAAAATATTTTGTGCACAATTTAATTTATATTGTAATGTATTAACATTTTAAATGGAATATGAAAAAATTAACTTAAAATCCTATATTAATACATTGTTTTTAAACTCTTAGCTGAACATTATAGAGAATTTTATTTTCCTACAACAAGCCCGAGTTATTTATATTCCAGTTGGTAGATGAATAAAAAATAAAATTCAGCAAATAACATAGAATGTCACAAATTTTATAATCCAAGTCATAAATTTTATAATCTAACTTAAAAATGAAAAGAAAGTTTTTTCTAATATTTTCTTAAAGAAGAAAATAACAGCAATTTTCAATCATACTGTATTGAAATATGACTTTTGATTTTTTGTTCAAGTAATCAACAAAAATTTATTATTAGATGTAAATTTGTAACAATGTAATTACTCTTGTAATAATTCGATAACATTGAAGGAAATCATATTTAATTTTCTAAATATTCGAAAAGAGTTAAGTGAAAAATAAGTAAATTTTGAAAAAATGCTAAAGATTCAAAATCATGAAATTTTGTAGGAAAAAAGCGAAAAATAATTATGATTCTGCTTTATTTTCTTTTATTGCAACCTATAAACTTCAGCCTTCACTTAAAATGCTCCCAAAAAATATTACTAGTTTTCAATGAAGATATTTAAAGAAAGATAAGAATTAATTTCTTAAATTAATAATGTATACATTTAATGCAACTTCGTCACGATTTTCTATAATTTCATTTAAGACAACTTGTTGTAGATTAATGTAATTATACGACATTATATGAGAAGGCATTATATACCTTACATTAATTCATTTAAAATTATTAGGTATTTACATCTCCTTCCTTTTGAAAATTTCAAAGCCATCTGATCAATTACATTGCGACTTTTCTTAAATAGAAACACCCAAATAATTAAAGTATAAAGTTATAATATGGTGTAAAAAGTATTTTTATTGAATATTTTACAGGCGATAAGTAAATTATTTGCAATTATTAGTAAATAATTTAGCTAAGTTTCATTTTAAATACATTTTTCTTTTAGAGGAACTTTTACTACTATTGTATATTCTTATATAGTTATTTTTAATTTGAAATAATTTTTAAGAGATAGTAGTACGTAGTTTATAATTAAAAATTATCTTTAAGCTTTTTACTTCATGTGTTTTACATATAAAATATTCTCAAAACTCTAAATAATTGAAAATTGAAGTTTTGATTGAAAGCATTTAGTATTTTTCTCAATTGTTTTAAAGTCATAGTGATTAAAATCATACTTAATATTGATTAAACGTATAGAAAACGGTATTTTTTTAATTGATAAAAAGTTCATAAGGTTCTACGATTGTTTACCTTAAAACTTATGTGAACAACACTTTTATAAGATTTAAATAAATTTAGGCATTCATTTCATTTGATATAAATACTCCAAATTGTAATAAGATTTAATCTAAGATATTAATTACCTAACAGTTTGTGATAACATCTCAAAAACTTTCTTATCTTATTTAGAGCAAATACACCATCTCCCACTCTGTGAAGCTGTTTACATAATCTTTCAATATAAACATTTGTTCATTTGTTTTTTTGCTTTCTTGATGTGATTTTCTCATCTCAAGTTGCTACCGAATAATTGTAGCAACTTGGTGTAATAGAAAAATGTGATAATCTAGAAAGTAGTATTTCTTTTAATACGTTACACACTTTTTAAAAACAAATGAATTCGGCAATATAATTTTCCTTACCTTCAGAAATTGTTAAGCATTACTCTCAGAAACTTTCTTACACGTTTCAAATATGATTAGAAGTACTTTAAATTTGTTGTTATGCCTTATTTTATTAAAGACCATTATATATAGGGGTATTTCCTGAAGCTAGTGATATTTTCAACTTTTTGCGGCAAAGTGTTTTGTCTGTCCTATTTTACTTTTAGGGTCATTTTAAAGTTAAACTTTATTTACAAAACCATATTAAAAATCCCAATGGATACATTAGAAACAAATCAATTTTTGATATTGAATTTTCTTAAAAACAAAAAAAAAATCTGATGCAACAGAAATTTCTGCTAAAAATATTTTAGAATGCTTAAAACATTTTTAATTTTTACCTAGAATATTTATTATATACAAAGAAAATTTTAAAAAAATGTATAATTCAAATATTGTATTAAGTTTTACTTTTTCAAATGTTAGGATATAAATTTAGACCCAAATATTTTTTATATAAAAATCTGCATTATTAAATTCATTTTGCGTTTTTAAAATAATCAACGAATATATGAAATTTAAGATTAAAATAAAATATGTTCGATACAAATACTTGCGCACTAAATTTTTAATAATATCTGTAGTAAAGTGCATTATTTGTTGTTCATTATAAAACTATTAGCAATAAATTTCTTATTTGTCACCTATGATTGCACATAACATAACATTAATTTACTGGACCATTTTGATATATGAACACCACCATTCATTCTCAACATGGCCATTCTAAATCACTTTCGAATTTCGCCGAACAGCCCGCTAATCTATTTCTTTTAAAAAAAAAATCTCATGTTGCTGTCTCCGAAGCGCCATCTCGAGTCGTCGAAATCATTACAGACTTCTTCCCTCCCCGCTTGGTGGAAACTTTTCATGGAATGAAAAGTTTTGTGTTTTTGATTCAAGTCAAGAAAACCAAATAGTAGTTCATAAATGTTCAGTATTGCTTAGAAATACACGCACACACACATATATATACGCACCAGTTTTATCTAGGTAGTACTTACGCTAAGAAATACACTCATCTCATCCCTAATTAAAGAACACTTTAAAAAACCACATAAATAAAATAAATAAAAATATTTACAACTTTTATTAAGACACATGAAAATATATACCAAAATGTACCCTTCAAATATATATTTAAGGTTAATTTTTCAAATTTTTAAGGGATACGACTCAAACTATCAGCATTCTGATGTTGTTTTCCTTTACGATTTGGTAGTTAAAGGACTGTAAAATCAAGGCCCATCGTAGCCGAGCTGGCAGCCGAATGGTTAGCGCTCTTGCCTTCGGTTCAACAGTTCGTGGGTTCGAATTCTACCTTGGGCATGGATGTTTGTAGTGGTTCGGAATCCATTTTAAACCGTAGGTCCTGGTCTAATTTGCCCTCGTGTGCAAAAAGTGACCGTTTAGCGACAAACAAACCAAACCAAGGCCCATCGTTAAAGACTAGGATTAGTTCCGGTGTTCTTTTCCAACCACACTAGAGGATTATGATCTGTTTGTATTATAAGACTTTGGTGACCATCCAAGTAATATTTTAATTTTTGCACAGCAAAAACTATAGCGGCACTTTCTTTCTCGGTAGTACTGTATTTTTGTTCCGTAGGGGAAAATTTCTTACTCAAATACATAATGGGATATTCTTCGTTTCCAGTCAATTGCGACATCACGACTCCAATTCTAATATTTGAAGCGTCACTCTGAATAATAAATTATTTTGTAAAATCACAGGGCTGTACAAAAGGGTTTATTAGAAAGTTTTTAGTTCAATTCATCGAAGGCAAGAGCTATTCCAATCGATAGTTGATTTTCTATTCTTGCCCTTTAACAGGTTGTTTAGAGGAGCTGCTATTACAGAAAAGTTAAAAATGCGTTTTCGATAATAACCAGCTAACCCTAAAAAGGCACGGACTTGAGTTTTATTTACAGGAATAGGAAAATCTTTGATAGCTTGAACTTCCAATTCGCCAGGAGTTATTCGCCCTTGTCCTACCAAATGTCCAAGGTATTTCACGCAAGCTTGGGCAAATTGGCACTTCGATGGTTTTATATGCAACTTCGCCACATTTATCTTAATGAAAATGTCTTCTAGATGTCTTAAATGATCGTCCCAGTGTTGGGAAAATATAGCCACATCATCCAAATAAGGTATTGCGTATTCTTCAAATCCTTTTAATATACTAGCCATAAGTCGACTGAAATCATATGCTGCATTTTTCAATCCAAATGGAAGGCGCAAAGATCTGTATGTTCC
The DNA here is from genome assembly GCA_030067965.1 of Latrodectus elegans. NCBI lineage: Eukaryota > Metazoa > Arthropoda > Arachnida > Araneae > Theridiidae > Latrodectus > Latrodectus elegans. The sequence continues at coordinate 36,036,916 of CM057822.1, read as the reverse complement.
AAAATTAGTCACGAACGCTGCGTATCTCTGTGCATTTTTACTCAAATGTATCTGCCAGTAATCCCTGGTTAAATTCAGAACTGTAATGTATTTCGCAACAGATACTTCTAGTGTGAAAGGGCCTAAGAGTTTGATTTCAGGTAGAGACCATCCAGAGTGACATTTCTCAGCGTCACTCTCACAATCAATGTTTCACTATGCTAAATCATCAGTTTAATGTATAACTACCGAACAAAACAATGTGATTTATGATCATTATATATTTCACACTATAAACTTTACCATTTTAGCACAAATAAGTTTAAATAAAATTAAGAGTAAATTTTGATAACTCCTGAGGATTCTTTAGCAGTTTCTTTCAATGTTCCCAAATGATAATTAATAGAAAGACTGTCATAAATGACCAATTACTTAAATGAATTTCATTGACTTAATATGTACTTATTTTTATTATTTACTTAAATTCAACATACGAATTTATGCCAGAAAGCATAACGTTATTATCATTATGTAAACTTATATATATATATATATATATATATATATATATATATATATATATATATATATATATATATATATATATATATATATATATATATATATACACAATTATAAAATACAGATTTTATCAAAATGACTTTTGATTGTTAATTATAAAATATGAAGTCTGTAATTTCTTATTAAGTTAACAAAAACGATGGTTTTTGTATTTTAGGTATAATGTTTATTGGAACAAACGACACACAAATGTAAATAAATAAATTTATTCATTAGGTTAGGCTATATTGATATGTTCTCGATTACATATTTCTGCTGACAGTAGCAAATGAACACGCATAGCCAGTTACCTCGTAATTTTGTCAATTGGTCAAATAGTGAAGTCGACACCTGAGCAAGTGTTTTATTCATCACACCACATCAGTGGAGAGACATTAGACCCAAGATAACTTATGGTTTCTTGGAAAAATTGTAAAGCTTTCACAGCAATATGGTCTTCGGCTCAATCAAGTTTTGGGTCTGTTATTTTCTTATCGCGAAAGTGATACCTTTCCCCACCAGACAAATACTATTGATTACTTTTTAATTTCGTCAAGCTCTGGATAACACTACTTAGTAATTTAAAATTATAATGAATTGTGAGCAGCAAAAACAAAAATGCATAGTTGAAATATATCCAACAACAATTACAATTACTGTTAATTAGAATTTAGTATATATATATATATATATATATATATATATATATATATATATATATATATATATATATATATATATATATATATATATATATATATATATATATATATATATATATAGTTTTTTATATATTAACTGACAAATGGAAAATTTACGAAAAAGTAGTTTCAATATTCTGGCACAAATAAACTGTATCGATTAATATTATGTAAGTGAAGCCCACGGTAGCCAGATTAGAAAATGAGTCATTCACATTACTTGAGCATAGTGACTTCATTTTCTGATAATATCAAAGATCAACCATGCTCACTATTGGTGGCTGAAGCGCTTAAAATATTTCTAGTGGCAATGTCCTCCATGTGAAATGATGCTTCTAGAACTGGCAGCCCACGTCAAGAGGATTTTTGCTTAGTCCCTGTTATCTTAATTACAAATCATCAGCCTCTTTCAAGATGACGATGACACATCCACTGAATGCCTCATTATTCCTTAATCTTCCTACACTTACAATCGGGTACATTACGTTGCCCTCAATACACCCGTTATTATGTATGGGAAAAAATTTCTCTATCAAGTCGACCATCAGAGAAGAAAAATTTATTGTGTTGTTGAAAATAACAGTGAAACGATGAATATTTCACGTGACAGTTAAGCCAGAAATAGAAATCACTTTAATGACTACGAGATGAAAAAAAAAACTCGGCGTGATGAAAATACAACGATATTTATAAGTATAATTAATCAGAAAGAAAATCTAAAGCAAGCCTCAATAAGTATGTGATACCGATTGTGCAAAAATAAACTTTTAGTAGCAAGAACTAAGCAATGTGTAATTCAGTTTTCCCAATTTATAACAAATAATATTTAACATAAATTATATATATTATATTATAATCCTCACTTCCAGAAAGTCATAATTATAAATTATAAAATAAATGAAAAAATTTTTAATTCATAATTTATTATTTTTGACTTTCGTTTATATTACAAATTAAAATACATGCTGAAACCTAGTTTACATTAAGGACCCTTGTATATTAATGTGATTAGTACTGTGTGCATGAAATATATAATAACATATCTTGAAATATAGGTAATAAAATTTAAACTTGAAACAGTCATATATAATCCTATGAAAATGTTAGAAATTCTCTAAAAGACTTAAAAGGAACCCTTTTTCATTGAAAAATACACAAGTTATAGTTTTTTTCTCAAACGGCGGTATCTGAGGAGTAAAACTTCACCACAAGAAATTGGAAACGGCTACCCATTTATCATTACCCAATGCGCTCCAAGTCACGAAGGCAAGTAGATCCCTCCATCATAAACCCATTTTACAGGGTAAGTCCCACAACTCATTTATCATCTCAGTAGAAAGGACAAGAAAACACACAAGGAGAAAGAAACACCCAGGCCCGAACCGGAATCGAACCCACTAGTAAAGGCTTTAGTGTCCGGAACGCTAATCATTCAACCACTGGCTCGCATCCGTTTTACTCAGAGTTATTAAATATGCTATATTTTATAAAAATGCACTTGAATTTTACATTTAAAAAAGAAGTCGCATTCATTTAATGTTCAAAGTATTAAGAATGCTATTTGTGTTTACACAAATCTCGTATGACGAATATTTCGATAACAAGACCATACGATATAAACTGAAAAAGTTTACTTAACAAAATATATCGTAGGAATTCATTTCTCCAATCTCAAATAATAATGACATTTGACTTAATTTAAATCGGTATCAAATGACCATTATAAGATATGCAATAATGAAAACTTAAATTAATATAATCAAAAAAATCCAAATTAAAATATAGAATCAAATTTTCTCAAACCACCCTTTAATATCTTATTCAGTTTATTGTATGAAACTATCTTATTACAGACTTATATATATATATACATATATATATATATATATATATATATATATATATATATATATATATATATATATATATATATATATATATATATATATATATATATATATATATATATATATATATATATATATATATATATATATATATATATATATATATATATATATATATATATATATATATATATAGTATATATATATATATATATATATATTTACTATTTCTGTCCAAAATTTAAATAGATTAAATAATATAATTAACTAATTGTTTCTGATATTTCTAAATACATTAAAAATTAAAGAAAGTACCTGAAAGTTGTTAATTATGATGAAACTTTAAAAAAGGAACACATAAACATGCAAATAATACACACTTATAATTTGCCCTGACGTTCTATTGAAACAAAACAATTGATGCTGGTTATAATATAACTAGTATTAAGTATTTTATTTCACTCGAGGCTAATTATAAAGTAACTTAATATCCTTTATTTTATAAAAGATTATAAAGTTTCAGCTTATGCAAAAAATATAGGCGTTAATTAAAAGCATTGAAAATATTTAGTAAAATAACTTTACTTGATGCCTTTTTAAACTGCATTTGCATTAAAATGTCTCAGAAATTGTCCAAAAAAATAATTATCATTTCATGAAATGCAGCAAGCTTTCGCTTTCAAATTGGAGTCTTCTAGCGATTATTTATATTTTATTAATGCTCCTTTGCTACTCTAAGAAATACATTCTATTTTGAATTCCATTCTGTCCCCAAAACTAGGAAAAACATTTCAGACAATTCACTCTAGCTATTAAAATAAAGGTTGGTAAAGTAGTTCAGACGGAAGGACATTTCTATTTACTCAGACATCACACGCTGACCTTAGGGCCCCGAAGAAAAACAAATTCCTTTCAGAAAAGAATCAGAAGAACTGAATAAAAAAAAGAAAGGGAAATGTTAAAAAAACATATAATCTCGAAACCAGATAAAAGGGTCGAAAAATACAACCGATAGTGTCAGGCCCGTTGTGATGTATGAGGATCAGAGTTTTCTATTCGCTGAAAAAGGTCCAGAGAAAAAGCACAGCAAAAATGTGGCTGAATAGAGGGGTTATTTTACGTAAGGGTCATTTATTTCTATGACGTTTAGCCTGGGATCCGTGGCGTTGATTTCGACGTAATGGACTATTCGGAGCTTGCTCCACTGACGCCCAATGCTCGTAAATGTTGACTTTCTCTAAAAGCTGCAAATGGTGGCGGTGCTGACATGCTGGAAATGGATGGTGTTGTGAAATCTTTGGAAAAGCTAATTAAGAATTAAACTTGAAAATCAAGCCGAGAAAAAAAAGAGCGAAGCAGAAGCGACAGATTTTGGAAATGACATAGTAATCGTATTTGATAAAAAGTTGTCATTTTTTTTATAAATAATAAAAATAAAATTCTATTCTTTGCTTAAATTGCCCTTATCTCTGCAACATTACTATTTTTGTTTTAAATAAGAGCATGTAATGTAATATATTAATTTTCTAATATAATAGAAATTTAGAGTATTAACACTTTGAATATTTAATTTTAAGAGTGATCATTAACCAGAAATGCAACAAGGCTGCTTTAAAAACACGTAAATTGTACAGTATCATATGTAAATTCTACAGATATGCATGTGTATGTATAGTTACGAGCGAATTCTCTCACGGGAAGTGAATGTTAATTATTTTATTTGAAAAAAAATGAATGAAATATATACCTTTTATACGATTATGTTACAAAACAAAATTTGAAATATGAAAATAAGCTGGATAATTTTTTAACTGATACATTTTAGTTAAGATGAATCAATTTCATGTTATCTCATGTGCTTTATTCCAAAGAAATCTGCTCTTTTTTACTCAACATTAGGTATAGACCTTTGTTCAGGCTTCTTCTTGTGAAAATACTAAAGTCTATAATACAACACTCAATTCCATTTTACAAATTTTCCATATTATATTTTTATGTTGTATGAAAGATTGCTTAATTAAAGCAATAGTTATAATTTCAATATAATCTAAGCAAAACTCTGTGGCACGACAACTCATGTGGTTCAAGGTCTACAGTACCCACCTCTGTTGTCCTGACCAAAAGGCCCTGTGGTGTGAACTTTATATCCCAATTAGGTGGTCAGCCTAATGTAAAACTCCTAGAGTTTAGTTCCCAAGCCTACTTGGTACTCAGTTTATCAACCCATTGAAGTGACGGAAGGCTGAGTCAACCTTGCCCAGTCCGAAGATCGAACCTCAGACCTGTGCCTTAAGAGTGTGAAACACTACCACTAAGCCACCGAGCTTCTTCAATAAAATACATATAAATAAAAGTAATGATAACAATCAAAAATCTTTTTTCAATGGAATATTAGTGAGAAAATTTCAGATTTTAAGTATATTCGTTACAATACAATCTAATCAAGCCATCAACATTAAATTTTATGGTAATTTATTTTATAAATTGCCTGTTTCTGTCGGCGGTATTTTGAGATAGAGAAACATTATGAAGCAATTAAGTAGACAACATTCTCATCTCTATGGCATATAGTGCAAGGATATAGTAACCTACTGAAGTTTTAACATCCGTAAAGTAGAGTATTCTCTTCGCCTGGTTTGGGAATCGAGCCAAGGCTTTCTACTCATGAGTTTCAACTATTATTTAGAAGCTGGTAATATTTTTATAGCATGTAAAATCAGTGTGTACTGACATTACGATAAACTAGTCATTAAACTGTTGCTCGCTAGCCAAATGCGGTTGTTTGGCACCTTTACAGTGACTCTCCAACAAAATAATGCATGCAGTTATGGCATGTAAAAGCGAAAATTTTTGAAAATACAACACAAAAGCTCCAAATTTTACTAAAATATAAAAACAATTGAAAATATATCTGCCAATGTTGTTGCAGGAAATTTTTTTTAACCAATTTAGCAATTTTTTCTGATAATTATTGCATCATATTGTGCTGTCGCAGTAATAGTCCTGTGCCAAATTTCAGCTAATGAAGTTTTTCAATTTCCTAGAACGTTTAATAGCATACTCTAAATGCGGAACTACATTTTCTAAAAAGTAATCTTAGTTTCAAAATATCAGGATTTTTCATTATTAGAATTTTCAAATTTGAATTATTTTGTATCTAAAACAAAAATTTTCTTAATTCGAAGAAATATAACGATAATTGTACAAACAATCATTTACAAGCATGAAGCTTATCAACAGTAAACTGAGAAGTTATTGATGAAACCATTGATGAAAACATAAAATCGAGCTTAAAATTAAAAACAACAAAATACAAAACTGAATTTGATATCTTTTCTAATCTTAGGTCATTTATTCATATTATTCTTTGTTCGTCATTATGATGATTTTAGAACCTTCTTTTGGGTATCTTAAAAATTTATGTAATAAATAAATAATATCATAATTAAGTGTAATATCAAGTTTTTTTGACATACTTATATTATTTAAGACAATATATGCCTAATTATACAAAATATTAATATAATTTAAATTTACAAAAATGGCTTTCAAAAGAGATTTCAATTGGTAAGTATCTGACAATGGACACTATTGACCAATCAATTCACCGGATTAATAGGTTAAATTCAAAGTTATTTCCTCGCTTACTCTCTTTCTGACGAGCTGGCAGCCGAATACTTAGCTTTCTGTCCTCCAGCTCAACAGGTTGTTGGTTCGGACATGTTTTTAGTGATTCGAAATCTACTTAAACTGTAAGTCCGGTTTGGCAAGCTCTCATATGCAAAAAGAAATGACCGTTAAGTAACAAACTTTCTCTCTCACAAATGAGTGTAGATTTCTTCGTTCGTTGGTTTTCTTCAATAATAATCTCTTAATCTTTATAAATAACTCAAATTAAATATTTATAATCCCACACATATTTCTCTTTTTTGTGTTGCGAAAATTTAAAATGCATTGCAGTTAGAAAATCAGTAATTTCCCCTTTAAGATAAATAAAATTCAAAAGATAATGCTTATATTTATAAATTACGAGTAACCAAAATAAGCATAAGAAATATAAATCTGATTACATAAAAAAAAACTTTTTACTATATTCCTAATATAAACTGTATTGATTCTACTTGGCTGAGCATTTCAACAAGCGACTAAAGTGGATCTTGAAACAAAACTTTTGCGTCACATCCAAATGCCAAAAGTTACTTTCGAGATCTAGTATTGATTGGAACATGGTTTTCCTAAATAGGACCCCACAAAGCTCCCTCAGCTTCGAAATGCTGACTGACTTTTCGATCTCAGCCTTCTTTTCCAGAAGTGACAAAACAAAATTAGGCGGACTTATTGGGGCTTCGCAGAAATTCCCCATCGGACGTTTGAAATCGATTTCTTACGAGAGGGACTAAAGTATTCTTTATTTAGTTATTTCTCCCCTTTGATCGTTCACTTATTTGTTGTTTTCCGACTAAGTGGGACGTGACCAAAGTCGGATGATGTTTGATGTGAATGCAAGGAGTGAACCGTGGGTGTTTCCATTAACGCCGATGCCCGTAACGGCCTCTTTCCAAAGGAAACGTCAGCGAAACGTGTCAGGACTTGTTAGTGAACTCTCTAGTAGTTAATTTTTATAGACGTTATTTCCACCAAATATTTTCCTTTTTTGTTTTCTACATTTTGTACTTTTGTTACTTAACAGTTAAGGCCAAAGTATATATACCACCTCTAACTCTTCTTCTATATAAAATTACTTCTTTAAAAATATAATGATATTGAACAATAGTATGAAATTAAATTAAGCCGTATTATTCAGTATTTAAGAATGAATTATTCATTATTTAAGAAATGTTTTATTAAGGCAAACATGCACACAAATATTTAACATGATCTTTAATGTTATAAGAATAATACAATAATTTCGCATTTTAAGGGCATCTGGGCATCACCAATCTTTATTAAACAAATTTTTCCTATATTGTCTATCCTATATTGAATGGTATATTTCTAAACCATATAAAACTAGATAAAAGGAAAAGATTATCGTATCTGGTTTACACAGGCAACGCTATTACTGCCAAAGAATGGTTAAACATTGGTATAGATTATATGGCTTATACATACTTAGTCACATTTGTCTAATATTTCAAACTATGTACGGTTGAGTTGGTAGCTTAGTAGTCATCCCTCTGATATTGTGTTAAATAGTTTGTTGTTTCAATGTACATTTCAGGTGAAGATGATTGAAAAGGTTTTGATTCAATTTTAAACTAAATATCCCTTTTGGATTAGCCCTCCTGTGTAAAATTTTATTCTTGATCAACAATTTAATAAGCCGTATACGTGAATCACACCAGGTATCTCTTTCTTTTATATAACTGCAAATCAAAATTAAGCAAATTAGAAGCCAGAATTTCTCATGATGGGTTTTAATTAACAAAAATAGTTCAATGAGAAATTTTGTGCAAGTTAAATATGAAAATATTTCATTATACTTAAGTAATATTTATAGGAAATATAATATACATACATGCAAGTTAATACGAGGGGTTTACTCTGAAATTTTTGAGGTACGTGCTGATGAAAATTTACAAAATAAAAATAACGGTTTAATTTTAAAAATACAAAGTATTTTAACACAGAAGACGATTTTTTACTGACTTACTTCAACTTGCTTAGCGTAGAATAAATATTAAACAGAAGAGAAAATGGAGTTGACGCGATAACATTTTCGCGCTATGATTTTCAACGATTTTAAAGCAGGATTAAATCAAGAAGAATGAGTTCAATGGTTTAGCATTTGGTGGTGAAACTCCACCTCGTGCTACTGTATTCAGATGGTTTAGAGAATTTAGAAGAAGTCGCAATTTTCTTCAGGATGAAGAAAACACAGGAAGGCCGCATTCGGCAGTAATCCCGGATAATGTGTCTGCCATACGAAAAATGTTAATGGATGATAATCGCGGTACTTATCAAATGATACAGAAGGAACTTAACATTGGATCCGTAGCCATACACAAAATCATTCATGAAGAATTGCATAAGAAAAAAGTAGTTTGCCGTTGGGTTCCCCAAAATTTAACTGAGCACCAAAAAGAGGAGCCTATCAGAATCAGTAAAGAAACTCTTAAATTGCTAAATGATGGTGGCCACCGCATCATTTCTAAAATTGTATTAGGTGATAAAACGCACATACCGTTTTATGATGTTCCAACACGTCCAGAAAGCAAAGTCTTCGTCTTTGAAGATGATCCCACGCCGACAATGGTGAAGAAATAACGCACATTGAAAAAAATGATGTATGCCGTTTTCTTCAGAAGTACGGGATTGGTCAAAGCTAGCAAGTTGGAAGGACAGAAGACAGTAACAGCAATTTGGTATACCACTAAATTACTTTCAGAAATTCTACAAGAACTGAATGTTAGGGGACTAATTCTTCACATTGACAATGCATCTTCACATACAGCCGGATTAACAGTTGAGTTTCTTAAACCAAAACAAATTAAAGTGATCGAACATCCGCCGTATTCACCTGATTTAGCCATGTGCGACTTTTGGTTATTCTTTATTCTAAAAATGAACTTACGTGAACGTCGTTTTCATTCAGAAGAAGAGATTGATATGGCTATAAATGTATTTTTCCTCTATTCCAAGAAATGAATGGCTTGAGGCATGTAATCTGTGGAAAATTTGTCTACAAAAATGCATTGATGCTGGAGGAGAGACTTCTTTGAACACACCTAAAATTTTGTAAGTATAATTTTAATAACCTAGTTGTATCTCAACAATTTCAGAGTGATCCTCGTATAAACATGCGTTTACATAATATGTATTAGAACCAAATTTGATCTTAAAAGCAAATTTTTAAAGTTTCTTTAATTTTTAAATTATTTGAACTCAATTTATATGAAACTGTTTTAAAGTATTTAAATTTCAAATGAAGCGTTAAAACTTAAGTGCAATTCTTAAAAGAAAGATTCCTAAGTTTACAAAAACACATTCAAATATGAAATTTAGGATGGATAAATTTAGGATGTATATATATATATACATATATATATATATATATATATATCCTAAATTATAAATATAATTACTAATAACGGTATTTTTATGTCTGTGTGTTCAGTAACCAACTTATCTTCAACTAAATATTGTTGAAAGTATTACAATTAAAATCTACTCTATAAAATGCAATTCCATTTTTTTTTTCAATTCTAAAAACTGCAACTGATGATATATTATCCATGAGTTTTTGTTTTAAATTATTCAAAAATCATGAAACTAAGAAAACTATTAGCCTTTTTAATTTTTGACATTTTCTGTTTTGGGAATTCCATTTCTTTTTGGACGAGTAGGTATCTGAATCATCTAAACTAGTTTAAAGTGTTCATTATAATTTCATTGTTTTTTTACTTCTTAAAAATTAAAATAAAATTAAATGATATTATCAAATTCAAAGTAACTTTCAAGATAGAAGCAGTAAATAAATTATTATTTGGAAATGTAAAATTTGAAAATTTACTAATAAATATCGTATAAGACTTGGTTTTAAAAGCACGCTTATTTTGAAAAAAACTCCATCATGAATAAATAATATAAAATAAAAATTTATTTATAAAATAGCCAGTTAAATATGAATCTATATATCAAAATCTATATATCAGTCATGCTATAGAAATTAAAATTTCCTAATACCAACAAATATCTTAATTACTATTATAAAATATTTATCTTTTGTTCAAATTCCATTTAATTGTCAGTTTTATAATTAAAATTTTACTTTATTTTTTATTTGTTCATCTACACAATCTCTCTCTCTCTTTCTCTCTCTTTCTATCTCTCTTTCTCTGTCTTTCTCTGTCTTTCTTTCTCTCTTTCTCTCTCTCTTTCTCTCTCTTTCTTTCTCTCTTTCTCTGTCTTTCTTTCTCTCTCTTTCTCTGTCTTTCTTTCTCTCTTTCTCTCTCTTTCTCTGTCTTTCTTTTCTTTCTCTCTTTCTCTGTCTTTCTTTCTCTCTTTCTCTGTCTTTCTTTCTCTCTTTCTCTCTCTTTCTCTCTCTCTCTCTTTCTCTCTCTCTTTCTCTCTCTCTCACTAAGTACAGTAATGATTTAACTTACAGACATAACTTTTTATTCTGGTAATATTAAGGAATTATAATAGATGGGGAGCAAAGAATCATTTGAGAAACCCTTGATCAAGTTAAAAAGATTTCACACAAATTAAAAATTTTAATAATAAAAATTAATTTTAATAATATTGATTTAAATTAATTAATCTTTAATAAAATAAAAATTAATCTTGGATTCAATGACTATAGTAGTGTTTAATATTTTATGTTAAGTTATTATACATATGTATATTTATATTTACATATATCTGTGCATATCCTAACATTCCTATGATTTCATATGTTCTCTAAATCTATTAATTTAGTGCTCAAGTTTAACAGGATTATAGTTTGCCAAAAAATAGCAGTTTCTTTAGCATATGACAGTGAAAACTACTTCAACAATACTTAAATATTCTTCATTTTTTAATGGATGCATGAATAGTATATATGTTATATTTCGTCTTAAAAATCATTCATTAGATTTCATTTTCGTTCAGCTTTAATTTTTAACTAATAAGCTATTCGGCTAATTTAACAAGTTGCAATTATTTTTCTAATAATTACATTTACCACTGTTTCATGAAAAAAAAAGCACATGGAAATCGCAAATATATTTTGCAGTCAATGAAATGAAGAATGATTTTTAGGTAAAATAAGCAAATATTGCCTTTTACACCATGGTTTATTATTATTATATCTTATAATTACTATTAAAAGAGCTTTTGCACTTGAAGAGTTGTAAGTCATTTTCTAAAACTACTTTTTAAAAAAACTTACTCTTACAATTTCATGAGTACAATGTTCTTGAAATAAATTATTCATAAAGGTAACTATTAGATTTGCAATGAACTAACATTTCTGTTGATTTTATTTATTCATGTATAGAATAAAATGTATGGAATCTTCACAATTCTTAGGATTCAATAACTAAATATAGCTAGCAGTAAATGGTTACACTGCTTACATTTGAGATACCATATTGTTCTTATCCTTAATTCAGCATGAATTTCATTTCAAGGTATCCTTCATTTCCAATTTTAAAATTTCTGATGCATTAATTTTATTTGACTAAATAAACTTCAAATGTCTTTTAATAAGAATCTGTTTTAAATAATTTCCATACTTTCAGTTTGGCTGTCTACCAACTAGCCAAATATTACTTAAGTGATAATAAACTTAAGTCATATTACTTACAACTAATATGTATTTCAGTCAAATTAAAATCATTTTAAAATTTAATATTAACTGTTTTGAGCTATAAATATTTTAGTAATACTTTTTTGATAAATGAACTTCTTGTAAATAGTCTAACAATGTGAATGCGTAGTTAAAAATTGTTTTCAAATATATTAATAAATAAACGTGGAACATAAGTAATATATTTTAACATAATAATGAGCCAAAAGTTAAATTATTATAGGAAATAAAAAATGAGACAAAAGTGTAAAATACACTATTTTTTTTAATATTTATAAAATGAATGTTTAAAATTTTAATGATATAATATGAATTAAACAGCTTTAATTTTATTCTTTTTTGCTCCATAATTATCATTATTAATAATAATTATTAAATAGAAATTGATTAAATAATATTTAATTATTAAATAATAAGAAAATTATTTGTTTTAATAAAAAATAATTTTCCTAAGAATGGTTTTTGATTAAATTAAGAAAGAAATTTCGTAATCGACATTTATACTAATAAAAGCTTATAAGTCATTAAATGTTTGTTCAATGAAGTTTTATGAATTGTGTAATTAACTCTTTATATTATTTCAAATGAAGAAAAGCATAAATTTTCGAAATTCAATCTTTTAAAACAAAAACACATTTTTATATAGATTTTACAAATAAACATTCAATTATAAATCGTTAACAACTCTATTATATTCTGTCAAGCACAAATACACCTAAAATAATTAGAGTAAATGCTTTTCTGTTCATTCTAGATAAGTCAAATAAGTCTACCTTCAAATAAAAATCTGGCTCTTAAGACCAAAAAAGAATTTCAGTGAATCATTGAAGTCTCCTCACGACCAATTACAAGAAAACAAATTGCACTTCGCTCTCTTCCATTAATTATAAAGATAACAGTACGACAAGGAACAGTCTATCCATTTTTCTTTCTCCATCATTTTTATTATGTCAAAAACATACAAAATAATTACGCTTTTTCTTGAAATTTTCTGTGAAGGCGATTTTTATTTGGTAAAGCAAAACTGAGACACAAACTGAATTTATATTGAACTAAAATAAATGAAATTATATTCACAAAGATATTAAATAATCAAGCGTTCTTTATACTACAAATATTTTAACTTTTTTGAAAAAACGATGACTATTTAGGCAAAGACATTAAATAATTAGGTGTACTTTATACTACAAATATTTTAACTTTTTGAAAAATTGATGACTACTTAGGCAAAGACATTAAATAATTACGCGTTCTTCATACTACAAATATTTTATTTTTTTGAAAAAACGATGACTTAAATAATAAGTTATAATATTAATAAGACATTAAATAATAAGGCGTTCCTTATACTACAAACATTTTAACTTTTTGAAATAATGATGGCTATTCAGGCAAAGACATTAAATAATTAGGCGTTCTTTATACTACAAATATTTTGACTTTTTGAAAAAACGATAACTATTTAAAGATTAATAAAGTTTGTATTCTTAAAATGAATTTACTAAACTATTTCTTCATTTTGGTACTAAGCATTTTATATTGTTATATTTTATAAAAACACATTGCAATATGTTATTCACAATATTAGAAAAAACTAACTCAGATGATTTTTATATAATAAAAATTAATATTTTAAGTTTCTAAATGTGTGTGAATATAAATAATTGAATATATAAAAATTGTATTATATTAATAATAAATTTTGAAGCAAATTAATTAATTTTGCAAGACATCATTTCTAATTTACACTCCTCGAAATAATAATGCAAACAGCAAATGAATGAATAAAATTAGTTTTGAATTCAATAATGGATTTCGAAAAATAGGAGGCACTTGTAATTACTAAAGTAAAATATTCATTGAGCTATACTGAATTTAGTTATACTAAAAAAATAATATCATGAAAATGTCCTTTTTGCTAAATTGCTTTGCGTAAATGTTTACATTTTATTAAAAATTAATGGTAAATATTTATCTTGTTTAACATATTATAATTAATTTAAAACTGTTTTAATTAAATTATATCTTTTTACTTTGTATCAATGATCTTATCGAATGCAAAAACGATTGATATATGGGATGTGCTTTAAGCCAATCTTGGATATATATTTATTCGAATAAAATTGAAAAACATTTTTGAGTCTTAAAAAATGTTTAAATGTTTTTTGAAGACAAAAAAAATGTGTATTTTCAAATATGCACAAATGTTTTCTCACAAATTTTCATATTTTATCAAAAGGTGTAATTTTATATAGTAATATTATCAAAAACTCACTAAAATACTTGATTCTGTTAATTGTGTAAATTATCACAAAAGAAGTAGTAATTCAGTTACCAATTTGTAATATAATGACTTGCATATGGATGTAAAAATTTATTTTTAAAATTTATATATGATATTTAAAGAGCAGTGTTAAATGAAGTAGGATAATAATCTCAATTTATGAGTTTTTTTCTAAAGATTTCTAAAATTGCACAAATAAAGTATAAAGAATTAATTTACTGATATTCCAATAATGTATGAAGATGAGGCTTAAACAAAAATTACCATCCTTTCTTAAAGATAATCTGAAATAATTAATATTAATTATTTCAAAATATAAAAGGTAAAATAACTCAGTTTATTTATTTATTTATTTACTTATTTATTTATTTATTTTGGATTGTGATTGAGTGGTGAAATTAAAATGAATTATCAAACAATCGCTAGATATGAAATAAACATTCTTAAATTTCGCACACATATTGTTTAATGTAAATGATTTAGACAACTGTCAAATAAAACATTTTAGAACATTCTAGTTAGTTCAAATACATATTTCATGTTTTTTTTTAAATAACTCAGTTTATTTATTTATTTATTTATTTTGTTATTGAGTGGTGAAATTAAAAGGAATTATCAAACAATCGCTAGATATGAAATAAACATTCTTAAATTTCGCACACATATTGTTTTAATGTAAATGATTTAGACAACTGTCAAATAAAACATTTTAGAACATTCTAGTTAGTTCAAATATATATTTTATGTTTTTTTTTTTTAAATTAACTCAGTTTATTTATTTATTTATTTATTTTGTTATTGAGTGGTGAAATTAAAAGGAATTATCAAACAATCGCTAGATATGAAATAAACATTCTTAAATTTCGCACACATATTGTTTAATGTAAATGATTTAGACAACTGTCAAATAAAACATTTTAGAACATTCTAGTTAGTTCAAATATATATTTTATGTTTTTTTTTTTTTAAATTAACTCAGTTTATTTATTTATTTATTTATTTTGTTATTGAGTGGTGAAATTAAAAGGAATTATCAAACAATCGCTAGATATGAAATAAACATTCTTAAATTTCGCACACATATTGTTTAATGTAAATGATTTAGACAACTGTCAAATAAAACATTTTAGAACATTCTAGTTAGTTCAAATATATATTTTATGTTTTTTTTTAAATTAACTCAGTTTATTTATTTATTTATTTATTTTGTTATTGAGTGGTGAAATTAAAAGGAATTATCAAACAATCGCTAGATATGAAATAAACATTCTTAAATTTCGCACACATATTGTTTAATGTAAATGATTTAGACAACTGTCAAATAAAACATTTTAGAACATTCTAGTTAGTTCAAATATATATTTTATGTTTTTAAATTAACTCAGTTTATTTATTTATTTATTGATTTTGTTATTGAGTGGTGAAATTAAAAGGAATTATCAAACAATCGCTAGATATGAAATAAACATTCTTAAATTTCGCACACATATTGTTTAATGTAAATGATTTAGACAACTGTCAAATAAAACATTTTAGAACATTCTAGTTAGTTCAAATACATATTTCATGTTTTTTTTTTAAATAACTCAGTTTATTTATTTATTTTGGATTGTGATTGAGTGGTGAAATTAAAATGAATTATCAAATAATCGCTAGATATGAAATAAAAATTCTCAAATTTCGCACACATATTGTTTAATGTAAATGATTTAGACAACTGTCAAATAAAACATTTTAGAACATTCTAGTTAGTTCAAATATATATTTTATGTTTTTTTTTTAAAAATTAACTCAGTTTATTTATTTATTTATTTATTTTGTTATTGAGTGGTGAAATTAAAATGAATTATCAAACAATCGCTAGATATGAAATAAACATTCTTAAATTTCGCACACATATTGTTTAATGTAAATGATTTAGACAACTGTCAAATAAAACATTTTAGAACATTCTAGTTAGTTCAAATATATATTTTATGTTTTTTTTTAAATTAACTCAGTTTATTTATTTATTTATTTATTTTGTTATTGAGTGGTGAAATTAAAATGAATTATCAAACAATCCCTAGATATGAAATAAACATTCTTAAATTTCGCACACATATTGTTTAATGTAAATGATTTAGACAACTGTCAAATAAAACATTTTAGAACATTCTAGTTAGTTCAAATACATATTTTATGTTTTTTTAAATTAACTCAGTTTATTTATTTATTTATTTATTTTGTTATTAGTGGTGAAATTAAAATGAATTATCAAACAATCCCTAGATATGAAATAAACATTCTTAAATTTCCTTTACATATTGTTTAATGTAAATGATTTAGACAACTGTCAAATAAAACATTTTAGAACATTCTAGTTAGTTCAAATACATATTTCATGTTTTTTTTAAATAACTCAGTTTATTTATTTATTTTGGATTGTGATTGAGTGGTGAAATTAAAATGAATTATCAAACAATCGCTAGATATGAAATAAACATTCTTAAATTTCGCACACATATTGTTTAATGTAAATGATTTAGACAACTGTCAAATAAAACATTTTAGAACATTCTAGTTAGTTCAAATATATATTTTATGTTTTTTTTTTTAAATTAACTCAGTTTATTTATTTATTTTGTTATTGAGTGGTGAAATTAAAAGGAATTATCAAACAATCGCTAGATATGAAATAAACATTCTTAAATTTCGCACACATATTGTTTAATGTAAATGATTTAGACAACTGTCAAATAAAACATTTTAGAACATTCTAGTTAGTTCAAATACATATTTCATGTTTTTTTTAAATAACTCAGTTTATTTATTTATTTTGGATTGTGATTGAGTGGTGAAATTAAAATGAATTATCAAATAATCGCTAGATATGAAATAAAAATTCTCAAATTTCGCACACATATTGTTTAATGTAAATGATTTAGACAACTGTTAAATAAAACATTTTAAAACTTTCTAGTTAGTTCAAATATATATTTTATGTTTTTTTTTAAATTAACTCAGTTTATTTATTTATTTATTTATTTTGTTATTGAGTGGTGAAATTAAAAGGAATTATCAAACAATCGCTAGATATGAAATAAACATTCTTAAATTTCGCACACATATTGTTTAATGTAAATGATTTAGACAACTGTCAAATAAAACATTTTAGAACATTCTAGTTAGTTCAAATATATATTTTATGTTTTTTTTTTTAAATTAACTCAGTTTATTTATTTATTTTGTTATTGAGTGGTGAAATTAAAAGGAATTATCAAACAATCGCTAGATATGAAATAAACATTCTTAAATTTCCCTTTTACATATTGTTTAATGTAAATGATTTAGACAACTGTCAAATAAAACATTTTAGAACATTCTAGTTAGTTCAAATATATATTTTATGTTTTTTTTTTAAATTAACTCAGTTTATTTATTTATTTATTTATTTTGTTATTGAGTGGTGTAATTAAAATGAATTATCAAACAATCGCTAGATATGAAATAAAAATTCTTAAATTTCGCACACATATTGTTTAATGTAAATGATTTAGACAACTGTCAAATAAAACATTTTAGAACATTCAAGTTAGTTCAAATACATATTTTATATTTATTATGAATTTGAAAATGTATTAAAATAAAATAATCATGAAACTTTACAGTGATTTTCCTAGAAAAACAACAGATTCTTTCATTTGATGCCTATAAACATTCATTCTTCACAAAGAATGGGAATCTACTGAAAACAAATTTATTTGTAAGAAAACATAACCAAACAATAAAAGCAGTTGACGCACATACGGAATTTTCATTCAGTGCTGGATGTCTGTCAGCATTAACCAATTAAAAGTTACAAATTAAAATCTTTTACATAAAAAAAAATTTAATCACTATAAAAATGTTAAAACATACGAATATATGATGAATTTTGTTTCCTTGAATATCGAAACTTATTTAATATTTCAAAATTCCAGTACAGTTGGACAATTTTCCATGAAATTAAGAGTCCAACTTAGTTGAAAAAAGTGTGATTATCATTCCTAGCAGGATGAATATAGCTACTGAAATATCTTAGGGAAACAGCAATGCCAAATGAAATTCGAAAGTAATAGTATACATCATTCACATTCATGACGGTTCAAGAAATGGTAGACTTTTTTTGTTTTGCAAGAATATAATTAAGATAACTACACAGTGACTTCAATTCTTACTTACAAAGGAAATATATGTAATAAAAAGAAATCATTTAAATTGGAAATTCAGTCAATAGAAATGGCTTTAAAATTAGTTGATAATTTCTTTTGTCAGGTAGTTTAAGTTTTCTTGTTATGGTTTAATATTTTTATAAAACTCTCAGATATATTGATGCTGTTGAATTCCAAAAATCTTCTAGTTTAATATAATTCTCGCCTGCATTTAAATGTGGGTTGAGTGTATCTTCTTAAGTTAACACAAGCTTCTTGAGAGAAAATCAATTAATATCATGTTATAAAATATGCAGTGACTATTCATTGCTCTATAATAATTTGCATTCATTGCAACCAAAATAGTTTGATCTGATATAAACATTGCATGGTATGATTGCAACATACAAACAGCAACATACAAAAGCAACATACATATTATACAAACATTGGAATGGTATGATATTTACATCAGACCTATGGCACAGGTATTTAATTACATTTAAAATGATTTCAAGAGAAAGAGAGAATCTTTAAATATATTTTAAATATAAACAAACTCCTAATTATAAGTACTATTTATTTTCATTTTCTTCATCCGGTTTTTCATAATATGAACACAAAAATATTGATGTTTAAATTCTTTATCTATTATAAATTAAGGTTATGTATGTTTTATCCAATAAGATAAAAAATAATAATTTCTGAATTTTAATTCATTTCTATGCTGTTTCGAACTGAAGCTAAATTATCAAACAATACTGTCCTTTTATTTAAATTCTTAGCTAAATTCTGGGACCAGATTAATATAAAAGATGCTTCACAATTTTCCCCATTCCAGTTAACTGAATTATAATCATATCATTATAAAAACAATTGGTAGTTGTAAATAACTATTAACTTGAGCAATAAACACGTTTCATCAAAGTGTGATAAAAGAAACTGTATTTCACCAACCATACCAACAAAACTATGCAAAAATTTTAAAAGTTATCGCAGTGTTTTCTCGCTGAAAAAAGGTAAAATAAATATACTTCACTTTTGAATTACTTAAAATAACTTAATAAAAGAAAATTGATTTCAAAACATTGAAATTTTTGATTTTTTTTTCATCATTAATTTTTTGATATAAGGAAAGAAAAATACACTATTTATTTTA
The DNA here is from genome assembly GCA_030067965.1 of Latrodectus elegans. Classification (NCBI taxonomy): domain Eukaryota; kingdom Metazoa; phylum Arthropoda; class Arachnida; order Araneae; family Theridiidae; genus Latrodectus; species Latrodectus elegans. The sequence continues at coordinate 36,016,918 of CM057822.1, read as the reverse complement.
TTTATCTTCTAATTTAATTTAATTTATCTATCAGTAGTTATAATACTCTTTAATTTTCCATCAGCTAAAAATGCGAGACTAAAACAAACTGAATTAATGCTTATCAATTTGCATTAGCTCATTTTAAAAACATTTTTTACATTTTTTTAAAGCATTATATGATAAAGAAAAAACATTTTCTTTATTTTGAATTCAATGTTATTGGTTACATTTATACTTATTTTGTCTTAAATTATTTTAAATAATAAGAATATAAAAAAACAATTGGCCATGAGCATTTTTATTCTTTTCATTATTCCATTCAGTGAAAAACATGAATGCTTGATTACAACTAGTTACGGAATGAACTACTAATCCTTATCTTAGACAATATTTTGAGTTACATAAACAGATAAATATAATTAGATTGTGCTCTCACATTGCCTTTGTTATTTAATAAAATATATCGTGTTGTTAAAGTTTAACTTACTCACTCTTTAATTTAGAATTATATGTATAGTATTGTGAAACATGTATTTTATAAAATATTTTCTAAAATATATAAATTCTGCCATTATAGTCAGTTAAAAGATTACTTAAATCACCTTTATCATCTTCATTTTTTGAAATTAGAGAGAATACTTCCTTTAAAACTTTTATTGTAATTTTCTTACAAACTATTCTTATTATTTTCTATTTACCTATTTACGAAATTTTTCTTACAAATTATTACTTTTTAACACAAAAATATTTATAAAATTGTGAACTAAAATAATCCAATTTTTATTGATCAAAATTGAAAAAATGTATTAATACTTTCAAATTTATTGAAATAAAAATAAAATACTTTGAAAAAATCATTTTAAAAATTTTATAAAAAGACTAGCTCTAGTATTTAACATAAATGCTATTAAATCGGACAATTCATTCCCGAATATAATATAAAAAAAGAGAAAATCTTATTATTAATGAAGATAATATTAAATTTTCTTATAAGATTGCTAATTATTTATTTATTTAGTAATTTTTATTTGTTTTGATTATGTCCTTATAGATGGTTGTTCATAAATTTAATAATTTCTTTACTTGAGAATTCATAGAATACTTTGTTCTAAATTTAAATGATTTTATGTTGATGATTCTTATTATTTGAAAACAAATTAATTTTAAAGAAGTATATTTTTTATTCTTTTGTAGAACCAAAACTCTGGTTTTACAGTTTCATTTAAAAAAAAACAGTTGAACGATTTAGAGGTATATTTAAGGAAATTAATTTCCTTAATGCATTCGCTGATATATTTAAAATAATTTCCTTCATGGTATCAAATATGACTTTTTAACTTTTGAAATAATGCAAAGAGTAAATATCGATATTCTCAGTATCAAGTTTTTAAGGTCCAATTGCACTCATTTTTTCTGCATCTTAAAAATATAAGGTAAGAAGCTGAACAAGGCATAATGGAATGTTTCATTTAAAGTTTAGGCACAATAGATATCCTTTGTAAACTTTTATCAAACATTTTTACGACTTCCATGAGCATTTAGAAACATAAAGGAAAGTATTTAAGTTCATCGTCTAAAAATAAATTAGCTTTCAATGCGGATACTTTTATTCCATGGATTTTTCGAAATGGCAGGTTTTATTGAGCATAGAAATGCATAAAATTTTATGTATTAAAATGTCTTCCACAAAAGCATTTGAAATGTCATAAAGCCAATTATTTATCGAAATCAACAGACTTTGATTGGTATCAAAAGTTTAAAGATACTAAAGAATCCGTCAAATGTGGTCAGTACCTCAAAGATCATAAGTTTCCATTAATAATCCAGATGTCAGTTAAATCAGAGAATTAATAATCATTAATCGTAAAATACATTATTGAATAAGTTCTTACGTAATTTTATAACTGTCGATCAATTATAAATATTGTTTAAATTCATGAAACATCGGTTGCTGTTCTATGAATTCAGAATATGTTTTAAAAACAAGTTCTAATGGTCCAAAAAAAGCTTTCTTTCAAAGGCAATTTTTTTAAAAAGAATGTTATCCGTGAAAAAACTGGGATTTATATTTCTAAAAGAAAATAGCTCAATAATCAAGTGAGTTGATCTTGAAAGATGAAGGAAAGCCGCCAAAAAAAAAAGATATTGAAAATTAACCGCTTAAAATCAAGACAATATTTCGGTTCTGTTCTTTAATGTGCATTATAAAAGCTTTTATTGACTGATAAAACAATAGATGTTGATTATTATTTGAGTATTTTGTGACGTTTGTCCATGAAATAGTTCTTTAGAAATTACTTGAAATGGCACGATATTAATCATAGGTTTTCTCAATAGTGATGAATCTTCTCACAAAGTAGTAATCATTCTTCAGCTTTTGGAAAAATTTGAATAAATACGCCCCCACAAGCTTCGTATTGCTCTAGATGATACCGTACAACCTTTTCTTTTTCTCACACTTGAAACTGTCTCTCCGTGATCATCGTTTTAAATCGATTAGTCCGGTGAAACAAAATTCTGTAAGAATTCAGTAAGAATTTACAAAATTAATTTTACGATATGATTTTAGGATTGAAAAAAAGGAAGAATTAAAAAACAGAATGAGAAAAAAATAGAAGAATTTTCTAAAACACTAAAATTTATGTAATTTATCTAATGCCACTACTCCGACTCTTTTTTTGATCACAGCAATCTTATGAAATATAATTTTGATCATAAAACTGAGGGATCATTTCACTTGATTAATTTTTAAATCTAAATCACGGAATTATATAGAATTCACTGATTTTTAGAATTCAAACTTGAAATAATAAAGATGATATAGTTAGTTATAAAGTAGAGACACAAAATTTCAGATGAAATATTCTAGTAAATTTCTAGTATTATGAATAACTTCTTGGAATCAAGGAGATTGAATTACCAATAAATAGTCGAACTTTACCAAAATATTTTTACTTTTTTTACATATTTATTTTATTCTTATAAAATATAAAATGTTACGTTTGCTTGTTTTCTTTAAAATATATTCTTTTATTTTCTGTTTTAAATTTGTTTTGTTTTGCTATTTAATACTGTGGTTAAAAATATCTTTTTCTAATAATTTCGCAAAACATTATCCGAAAAGTTCCGTTTTTTGTCATTTTTATATTTTGTGAATGTGTGGTTTGTGAAAGCTCGTGATTTTTAATCATGTGATGGTTTTACTTTCGGCATTTTCTGAATGCGCGTGATTGTTGTGTGTGAAGGTATCATAAAATACGTTATAAAATGCTTTTCAAAATATTTTTCTGTTGAACTTAATTTTTCAGGTTTAGTCAGATTATTTTCTTGATACAAAACTTTTTTAAAAAAAATTTTTACGTTTACTTTTAAACATTTTTTATATTATTTATTAATAACAAAATGAAACCTAACATTTAATTGTAAAACTCTTCTATTTTTTTTAAACTAAATAATCTTGACTGCCAAATTCAAAAAAGTAATAATTAAATTTACTATTGCGAAACAGTTTAAAAATCATCTGCAAATATATATTTTTATTTTTTTTTTCAAGCATATATCTGAGAATTATTCCTATGAACTATTGATACATGAAATGGCAGTTTCATATTTAACTAAGAATATCACGATAGTATCAGGGATTTATATTAAGTTTTATATAACTGAAAACTCCCTCAGTTTCTTCCTTTGAAATTCAAAAGAACTTGAAATCTTGCTGGTGAATATCTTCAGTGATGTTAGGAACAAATCGAATAATGTCTATCGCAATAAATAAATAAGGATCTCAGAATTACATTCGTTGGTTGCCTTAGTCGGACAAGTTTCCATTCAGGCGGATATGATATCTCTCCATAATCCACAGTCCTGGCCACCAAATAACCACCAGAAAAATCTTTCATCCCTATTCAGCAGTTTTAGAGGTCTCCCATCCTTATCCAGTCAAAGAATGGGGAAAAAAAGGGACTAGAATCCCTGCGCGGTAGGGAAAAAGGGGGAAGAAGAAATCCGAAGAAGGGATTTAGATCCCCAGGAGCAGTGGTATGAATTATGGATGAGAAAGGGGTTTAAGTTGGGATTAGACCAGGACGCTTGACGCCCTAGACTTTTGCGGTCCCGGTTTCGCCACTGTTCTGGACTTTCCAAGTGTATTTCGCTCCGAGGCTCATTCTCCACATTTTTTCCCTTCCCATCGCGCGATAAAAAGAGGCATCGCTTTATCCATTCTTTTTTTTTTTTCTTTGTGTCATTTTCTTTTTTTTATATTTTGCTCACTCTTCTCATAACCTTATTCTCCTTTTTCTTCTTCTCATAGCTGTGGTATTTTCGATATGGCATTGAAATCCGCAGTTGTCTTCCTAGTGTGGTGAAAGAAGAAAATATTGTGCAAATGAAATTCATAATGTTCTTCTTTTCCAAATACTTTTCCATTATAAGGAGTAAAAATATATCGATAATATAAAGCAGTTATTTCGTGTGATCTGAATTAAAATTTACTTTTTATCAATTTTTAATAATGCTGCAAAAATTTACATTCAATTATTTCAAAAAGCTGCAAAATCCATAGAGTTAATTCTTTTAATATATTAGGAAAATAATTTTACTTATTTTTTCTCGATAAATCTGATTCATCAGTTAAACTTTTACCGAAAATTTAAAAATGGAAAGTTATTCACTAACACTTGCAATGTTTTTGTGTTTAGTAAATCAAAATTATTAATAATTAGAAATGTGATATTTGATCTAATGCAACAATTTTCTCAGTGTTAGATCTTATAAAACAATTATAAGCTGTAAGAAGAAATGACGTTTTCCACTTTGTTTTGTAATGAATAAATGCTAGATATTAGAAGAGTGAAAATTACATAATGATAGTAGAATTTAATGAATTACAGAAAAAAAGAGTGATTCAATCATATTAGATTATATATAAAATATTTTTATGTAATAAATTTGCTACATAAATGCATTTCTGTGAAAAAAAAATCTTATTTATTATCTCAATATTGTGTGTATGTATTTGAAACATGAGATGTTTATAGAAGACCATCTATAAATAACTTGAAAAAAGAACACACATATGTGTGCATGTTACACACATATGAATTTAGAATTTAAGAATTTACACACATGTGTGTGAATGTTTGTGAGTATGTACATATGTAATACATGTATATTAATTTATATTTTATTGCTCTTTATTGCCTTGTTATTAATGTTGCTACAGCTCATAATATTTTTTTTTTAATTTTTTTCAACTTAATTTTATTTATTAGAATTATTTTTTCCTGACAAAATTTCATTTTTTCATAATTATTTGAATACAAAATTAATACTAAATTTTATATTTTTTTAATTTTATTTTTTTACTTAACTTGAATTTGTATTCTGACTACAAACATTCAAAATTGCATAGACAAGAGACCTGTCATGTGTATAAGCAATCAAAAATCAGTTTACTGCGAAAAACTCTTTGTTGACGGAACTGAAATTGAGCAGTTAAAATGATGTGGGGTTAGAAATCTTAAAATTAATTGTGCGATATGCAAATTATGAGACAATGTAATATAAAACGACAATCAAACGACTTACTTTTTGGCTAAAGATTTTTCTTTTAAGCACAAAATTAATTCTGCAGCTTCTGTATCGTATTTTAAATATATTCACTAAAATTATATTGATTATAAATCAAAGAAAATAATCCATCACCTACCTAAATCCTAAATGGACTAAAAGGTTTTGTCTAACAGTGCATCGTTGACTTAAACTTAACCTTTCTATACCAACTTAAACTACCTCAGTTTTAAACTGGACATGATAATTTTAAAAAAGTTACTTATTTATTTCTTGTACGGGTAACCGTGATGTTTACAAATATATGTCTGACAATAAAAATCCAATGCATTTGCTTCTACACTGTTACATTTTCTACACTGCATTTGCTTCTACACTCTTTATTGTTATAATACATACTAAAATAGCTGAAACATATACATATATATGAATGTTACCTTTAAAGTTTAAATAAACAAACAATTTCAAAGCTTTATAAATTAAATCATTATAAGTAATTTAAGTTGATAAATAAAATAGTCAAGGCAAATGGTGTAATTTATTATTGCTCATAAACGCACTGTCTCATAAGTTAGTTCCAGTAAATTCTACGTCTAAAAGCAACGGGATAAAGCATACATTCGTCACACGTTGTTGCAAAGCAGCTATAAGCAGTTAAATGCTGTCTAAAAGCAGCTAAAACCGGTTCAAGGAACTTTCGAGTTCGTATTTTATTTTTCATTAATTTTGCGATAAAGTAATCATTATTCTATAGAATACATTATTAAATCGAAGAATTTAATAATTTTAATTAGAGTGTAGATTAGTTTATGAAATATCTTGTTATTCTGTAAAAAAAATAACGAATATATATTTCAATATTTAATGATAACGTATATATAATACACTCTAATAATGAATAACTTCCATTTTGGAATTCATTTAGCATGTTAATTAAATTTCTAGCAATTTATATTAAAATTCGTAGCAAGATTTTATAGTGAAATTAAATCTCCCTCAAAATTTGCTTCCCTATTTATTATTTTCAATATATTTTCTCTTGTAAAATAAAATAACATACAAAATTTGTTTTTCTTTTCTCATTTTTTATAAGAAATAAAATGTACTCAAAAGAAATGGATGAGGAAATTGTGCAAACTTCTCAGCAAATGCTTTTGACAGAAGAATTCAATTATAAGTAAATTAATTTGATTTCAAAAACTTCCAATTTATTCAAAAAAATCTGATCTCATAATTCACTTTAAGAATTAAAATTAAATTATGTAGTTTCTTAAGCTTCTCTAAAAAATATTACTTTAATATTTTTTCTTAACTTTTAAACGTTAATTAGGAAATGATTTCCCTCAGCTGTTTCATTTTTTCTCGTTAACACAATTTTCTTTTTTAATCTACTAGTATGCTTTCATTTTAAAATTTGAAATAATTTTCATAAAATTGCCTTTTTAGAACTTTATAAAAAAATGTATTTGACAGTACTTAGTGATAAAAGGGAAACTGTATGTTCTTATAACATTTTTGTGTTTTTTATAGAACAACAGAGCTCCAATGGCTCAGTAGCTTTATGGCGCTTCGCGCTAAGATCACCAACGTGAAGCATCATTAGTCAGGGGCAGTGATTGGGAAGGTGACCACGTTCTTTATTCATGATTGATGGAGTTCCGCGGATTGGGAACGTGTCCACGTCAATTTGTGACATCCATAGTCCTTTCTGTGATATGGTATGAATGTGGAGAGGAGTGAGCCAGATCAGGCGCAACTTCGTCACTTGACCATAGTTCAAAATTACTAGGCGCTTGTTTATAAGCGAGTATTCCAAACCCATTAACTAACCTTAAATTATATATTACAAAGTTCATGTGCGCCGCTATGTATGTATGGAACAACAATACATCATCATATACATATGTAATATTATCCATGTTGTATATTTAAGCTAAATTGTTTTAAAAAATTTTTTCATGAAACCTATATTAAAAAGTTTGGTTTTTATGTTGCACTTGTCTATTAGCATTCGAGAGCTTATTCGATAGTGGCCTAAAGTTTAAAGTAGATTCCAAAACACATTGTAAACATCCACAACTGAAGTTGAAGCCCTCAAATAATTAAATTAAAGACGAGAATATGAATCTCCAGTTTCAAATTTAACTTAGATTAGCCGCAAAAGGTTTGACTTATTAAGTTACATATAATTTATTTTTTACTTCAAATGTAAACAAATTAAATCAAGGCTTACTACACTACTGGCCATTAAAATTGCTACACCAGGAAAAAATGCAGATAACAAAATTAGATTTATTGGACAAATATATTATACTAGAAATAATAAGTGATTAAATTTTCAAAACATTTGGCTGGATATATATATATATATATATATATATATATATATATATATATATATATATATATATATATATATATATATATATATATAGATCCAGAGAAATTAGTACCCAGAACAATCACCTCTGGCAGTAATAACAGCAGCTATACGCCTGGGCATTGAGTCAAACAGAGATTGGATTTCATGTAAAGGTACAGATGCCCATGCAGCTTCAACACGATGCCACAGTTTATCAACCGTAGTGACTGGCGTTTGGTGAAGAGCCAGTCACTCGGCAACCATTTCCCAGACGTTTTCTATTGGAGAAAGATCTGGAGACCATGCTGGCCATGCCAACAGCCGAACATGTTCCGTATCAAGCAAGGTCCGTACAATACCGGCAACATGCGGTCGGGCATTATTCTGCTGAAACGTAGGGTTTCGCAGGGCTCGAATAAAGGATAGAGCCACGGGTCATAACACACCAGAAATGTAACGTGCACTGTTCAAAGTACCGTCAATGCGAACAAGAGATGAACGAGACGTGTATCCAATGGCACCCCATACCATCACGCCAGATGATGGGCCAGTATGACGATGACGAATGCACGCTGCCAGTGTGCGTTCACCACGATGCCGCCAAACACGGATGCGACTATCATGATGCTGTACACAGAACCTGGATTCATCTGTAAAGATAACGTCTCGCCCTTCGTGCGCCCAGGTTCGTCGTTGATCACAAGATTGAAGGCGCTCTTGTCTATGACGCAGCGTCAAGAGAAGCCGCAGCCATGGTCTCCGAGCTGAGAGTCCATGCTGCTGCAAACGTCGTTGAACTGTTCGTGCAGACACTTGTTGTCTTCCAAACGATCCCGTTTCTTGACTCACGGCTCGCGACTTGGTTGCGCGATCCATTACGGCCATGCGGATAATATGCCTGTATTCTCGGCTGCTAATGATAGTGGCCGTTTAGAACCCGCATGGCGTTCCGTATTATCATCCTGAACCCATCGATTCCATATTCTGCTAACAGTCATTGGATCTCGACCGACGCGAGCAGCAATGCTGCGATAAGATAAACCGCAATCCCGGTACGCTACAATTCGACCTTTATCAAAGTCAGAAACGTGCTGGTACGCATTTCTCCTTCTTACACGAGGCATCACAACAACTTTTCACCAGGCAACAACGTTCAAATGCAATTTGTGTATGAGGAACCGGCTGAACAATTTCCTCATTTAAACACAATGTAGGTGTCGCTACTGGCGCCTGCTTTTTCTGAATACGCTGAAAAGCTTATCATTTGCATATCACAGCACCTTCTTCCTTTCGTATAAATTTCACATCTGTAGCATGTCGCCTTCTTGGTGTAGCAATTTTAATGGCTAGTAGTGTATTTAAAGTAGATTCCAAACCACTACAAATGCACACATCCATGGTGGGTAATGAATCCTAGAATTATTGAATAGAAGAATAAAAATCTGACGACTGGTTACCAGTTCGGCTAGTAAGAGAGACAAGAAAATAGCATCAAATGTCCTGGAATATAAGCTATCCAAGAACTGCTGCAAGTTTTGTATCTAATGACTCATATTTGTAATTTATTTCGTCATATCAAACTAAGCTAGTTTTTAGCAAGAAAATCTGAGTAAAAGCTATTTATGCGTAATTATATAAGAAATTGTTATCATATTTGTAGAAAAAAAATCAAGCATTTGAAGAGAATTAAAATTTATAAATCTTAATGATTTATTTTTCCCTTGGTGAATTTTTTTTTTCTATAATATACTTCATTATGCAATTCTTACTTTTTCTTGCCCAGTAAAAATGCGTTTTAATTTTCCTCCTTGATTCTGTGTTGTGATCATAAAGGTATAGTAAAGATTTAAGATATATTTACCTTTTCATTCCTCTTTCGCTAGAATTTTTCACAGAAAATAAATATATTCTCGTAATTCAAAAGTGCAGATGTCAGTGATTCTCATGTATAAAAATTCACTCTGAAAAATATTAAGCCTTGAAAACGACTAAGCCATTAAGAAACATTGTCTCTAACATTGATTCCATATATTTTTTTCCAAAGGCAGATTGTAGACAGTTACAACTGCAACATAGTCTATCGATCTATTGTTCCCTGACACCCAAGGAACCAGCCAGACACAGCAACCTCTTAGCCGCCGAGGTGTTGCCCCGGGTACACCACAGGGGGGGGGGCACCATCGCACCCTCACACATGCCATAGGGACCCGTTTATAGGGCAGGAATTATTCATACTTCATTCACGCACACAAGGAAAGGACAAAGACAAGATAGAGAGAGAAAGTACATCCATGCCTGAACCGAGATTCGAACCCAGGACCTTCCTATCCGTAGTCAGACACGCTGACCACTAGACAAGTTGTCCGGCTTGATTCCATATATTAAACGACTTAAAAATTATGTAAGAACTATAGCAAATTCACTGTTTGAATTTAAAAGACATAAAATTACGCATTCAATAATTGAAATATAGCCTCATTTTTTTAAATTCTATCAATTTCACTATCGTCAAGAATAAGCTATAATTGAAAACTGCTGTAAGTTATTTGAGATCCATCTCATATTGCTTTTAGAGGGGTTTTGCTCCATAGAATACCATATTACATTTATAACAAAATATCGAAATCCCGGAAACTGCTGAGATTTATTATAACTAATACGTATGCGAGAGGAAACATATGTCACCAACCAGTAGCAAAGGCTGCCATTAAACTCGAAAAACTTTTCCTTTCGAAAAATAGTTTTAATATTAGACTATATTAAATACAAATTCCTTCTACTCTGTTTATCATAAATTATAGTCTTTATTAATGGCTTACGTGTGACCGAAGGAAAGCTATAAAAAATTAATTCATCCTCTCCTAAAATTAAAAATGACATAAGCAGAAAAAGTATTTCCTAAAATTTACAATAACATAATTACTTATAATTTTTTAGTCAAAATCTCATTTCTTTATATTTTTTTAATTATTCTAGATGCTTGTTCTCTTATATTCATTTATGTATTTTACTCGTATAACATATCCTGTAAAACTTAATCAACTAATTTATTCATATTTTTGGTGTAAAATAAAAATTGTATGCTCAAGAAAAATTCCTTTTATAAATTGCAGTCACACATTGATAACAATATCATATCGAATGTTTAAATGCGTTTATTATAGAATGACATAATTTATAAAAACAAAGAATTAACAAAATTTCAGAAAAAATATAAAATTACTTTATTCAATATATTTTTTTATTTTATTACAACAATAACTATATATAATATTTTAATACTTCAATAAAATAAAATACTTAAATATTTCAATATCTTTTATATAATTTTAAAAATTAATAAATATTTAATTTATTTATAATTATCTAATAATCCCAGTAATACGAACGAACTACATCTAGTTAATTAATTGAGATTATTTCTATTAAAATTTCAGCAAATATTGTTTACATCTGTCTTTTTTAATAAGATTATTAAAACATTTGTATAAAAAATAATGATTCAGAAAAGTTGTAGAAATTTTGCAGGAAATATGTTTTGATGAAGTAACTCACACAGAAAGAATATTTTAATAAGCAAAACTCTAAACAAGTTAAAATTATAATAATAATTCTTTCGAATCTGGCTTTCAATATAAAGTTGCAGAAACATGACAAAATATTTTCAAAACTTTTTTTCGCTTCATTTAAATAACTTCATTAAATTTCTATGTGTATACCTTAGCATTGTTGAAATCTTCGCCCGCTTTTAACAACTTAAGCTCCGTCGGACAGCTTCATTAAACGCTTTGTTACGAGTTTTGAGGAAAATCGAATTTTTTCCTCGAACACACATAATAAGGACATGTTATTAATGACTTAAGTTACTGAGCGTCTTGCAGAGTAATAATGAACAAGTAGACTTGTTATCGTAAATATTTAGAGCTTTTCTGAAATGTTTTAAGAATGATTTATCTTCCCGTTCTTTTTTGAAAGAAATGAAATTATCGGCATAAGAAAACTTTAAATAAGGCCGGGTTGTCAAGTTTTTTATTTTTTTACGGAACTCAGTCGAAAGATTCGTTATTAATCTTAATAGTTCTCAGGAAAAATAGTAAATAAAAACTACTTTTCCGTCATCTTTTGAGTTAATGATTTTTGGGTGACTAACCCTTTATTTAATAAAACTAAGTTTTTTTTTAATTTGTGATTAATGGTGTTACAATTCTAGTAACATTAATTAATACATTAACATTTCGTTAACTATAAGATCTTGAATTGTAAATATTTTTTATGCATTATAGAACGATGCTTTTGATCCAACTAAAATATTATTTATTAAAAAAATTTTGCTCGTGAATATCTGAATATATATCTCACTACTATACGAATTTCACAGTTAAGTTTAAAAGCAGGATCGAAATTTTTAAATAATTGTGGAAAAAAAAGCAAAACATGAAAGTTATTTCCTTTAATAAAAAGATATAAATGACACTTAATACACAACCTGATCGAAAAGTCTAATCTTCTCGACTGTAGATTAATAAGACCGGTATCAAAACTCTATCCTAACGTGCTAAAACGGATTAGAATTAAGTATATCTATTTCCCTTCTGACATACGATCTTCCAGTGAATTAGGAGAGCATTCCTATAGATTCTGACCTCAAGGTTTTGGTCTGAACTTTTTGGGATCACTCTATTCTTTGTTCCCGTGAGTTTCTCTGCATCCAGTGCAATCAGATGCTCAACAAACATTGTTCCAAGCTACGTAAATTGTCAGCAATTCTATGGACACAAGCCTCATCCTTCATAAAGTAGCACCGGCTTGTCATGTTGTTTGTTTGTCGCTCAACGGCCATGTTTTGCACACAAGGGCTAATTAGACCGGGACCTACGGGTTAAAAGGGATTCCGAACCACTATAAACATCCATGCCCAAGGTGGGATTTGAACCCACGAACTGTTGAACCGAAGGCAAAAGCGCTAACCATTCGGCTGCCACCTCGACCTTGTCATGTTGAGATAGTCAACTTCATGATGCTCAACAAATTTTCGATATCTTATTCCTCTAGCTATACTGCCGGTAAATATCGGTCTAACTACTGCTTGATTAACATTTCACAATGTATTCTTTTCTTTCCAAACTTTGAATAACGTGTAACGTGTCCACCAAACTACGACATTATTTCAGCTATGCTCATGAAATTTTCTTATGATATCCAAGATCAGTAATTCCATATTATTCAGAAATTTCCGAAAGCCAAAATTTATCTGATATGTCAATAAATATGCTATTAATATGTGGTAAAACTATATTATACCGATGTATTCGAAATCAGGAGCTTAAAGTTCTTGGTTTTGTGTTTTTCGAAATCAGGATTTTGTGGCTTAATTATTACCGAGGATATGATATTGCTCCAGGGTTATCAAAATATTATCTTCGAATTAGCTGCATTATTATCTCTAACTAAATGCAAAAAAATATATAGAGAAGTCCTCTTTTCGCGGATTCTGGAATCAAAATCTACCTACAAAAAAAGAGAATTTGAGATATTGCTAGTAGATGGATACACTTTAATATTTTAGAAACACTCAGCGATTTTACCATTCACACATAAAAATTTAGTTTACAAATCAACAACAGATAAAATTAAATGGTGAAGAAAATTAAATGTCTAATAAAATATATTATAATATTTTAAAGTAAGGAAGGTAAGCTTTTGACGTCAAATACATAAAATTTAAAATATTTAATCAAAGGAAAATATATCTGTTCTATCCAACGATAGATTACTTTAAACAACACTCTCGAATGCTTTTCCGTCTCTAAATATTCGAAAACTTCGTTCGACGGATGAAATATGAGGTAGAACAGATGGACTGGCAGTTTCTCTCTATGAAGGGTTTTATCAAACAAGCTACACACAAAGAGTTTCCCCCTTGAGAAAGTTAAGTAAAAAATAAAAGCCTTTCCCCCTGGCCTACAGAATAAATTCCAGCCTTGCACCTCCTGCTACCAGGAAGTTATAAAAATCACGTTATTTCGGCTATCAATCCATCTCTGTCAGCTCCAATTGCACCTACTTCACCTTTTGTTTTCCCTTTCTGTTATTGGTGGTCCCCCCTTCCTTCTTTTCCGAGCCCACTCACTCCCGAATAGAGTAAGGATTTCATTGGTTGTCTCGAGTCACGTGATAAATGATCTTTTCATATCTTTGTTGTTGTCTCTAATGTCCCCGGACGCAACTTGTCCAAACTTGGAAGAAAGGGTAATAATAATGATGGGAGTAGTACCTTGTGATTGTTAAGAGGTGCGCTTTTTTTTTTCTTCATATTTGCTGTGACACTCAAAAAAAAACATTTTATCTCTAAATGTGATAGATTTTAAAAATATTTAATGTGACGTTTAAATTTTCTTTGTTTGTTCATGATCAATTGTCATAGAATATAACAAATATTTAAATTTTGAAAATTAATTTTTAAGGTACTATATTTAATTGGAGAGAGCAGAAGGATTAATATCTATATATGTATTTACCAATTAAGGAATTAGAAACCAATGATCAATATTTTATTGGGAGATCTAATGGATAATAACTCGTATTAATTTTCATTTGCACATGTAGTCTACAAACTTATGGAGTTCTATTATGTCCAAATACAATTGACAATGTTGATTTTTAAAACTTGTAAATTAAATTGAAGAAATGATTACGATTAAAATAGAGGATGTGAGAGACTTTCCACCATATCCCATACATTTTCTATAGGGTTAATATCCTTGCTCTGAAGTGACTGGGGAAGGTGTTGAAAATTAGAATAATGTTCACCAGACCAATTTTCAACACTTCTTGTTTGATGTATAGTTGCATTATCATCTTTGAAGTATCCAACGTCCTTAGAATAAAAAAATGCAACATTACAGTGAGCAATTGATCTGCCAATATAGCTCAATATCCCTGTATATCTAAGTATGTTCATTTACCCTTAAAGAACAAGAGAACACCGTTTTCATGACAGCAAAAGATGACCAATATCATGAAACTCTTAACAAACCTTTTCACAGTTCGAGTAAAACGAGACAGATTTATGAATTCTCACCACTTCCTTACATTAGTGCAAAGTTAGGAGTATCAGGTTTATCTGACAACAGTATCCATTTCTTAAACTCAAATGTTAAGTATCTTCTTTTCCGACATCATTCAAGCGAGTTCTCAATTTTGGGTTGAAATTATAGATTTTCTCAGTACAATGCATTTCTATCCTCTCCAACTCTTTGAGCCTAGTTCAAGCTGAATTTTTTTGGGAAAAGCTTTGCAGATATTTTTTTATAATTTGAAAGAAAATAGAGTTCTTGTTCTGTGGTACAAATAAGAAAGAGACGACTCAGATCACGCTCTAAGATGACTGTGCTCAAACTGCAGTTACGTTTCCAACCTTTTTTTAACTTTTGATTTGGTTGCTTTTGAGAGCCTAATAAGACTTGTTATCTTTCGAATCGATACACATGATAAATGAGCTCCAACAATAAACTTTCATTTCAAATGATGAAAAATGTGTCATTTTTTCACTTTACTTCATTGATCATGGAATGTGCATTTACGCCACAACACTCTAATGATCTGTAATCCATAACATAAAAATATACATACTTTATCACTAGCAAACATTTATATAAAAATCTTAAAAGTTTCTGGTTCATCCCAGTGCATGCATATATACGCTCAAGAACACTGAAAATAGTGCACCAAAAAGGAGTCTTGATCTGAAATGTATTACGTATGATGTGATATGGATTAAGATCCACTTGATTCCAAAATTAAAACAATTAAGCAAATACAATGAGCACAATTGAATGCAAACGATACAACATCAATGGCACATCGGATTACTTTTTTTATCTTACATGATGAAACATGTTCAGGCACTGAATTGATCATATATCTAATGTTGTCCAGAGAGAGATAGTCCCACAAATTTCGAACAACTACCTTTAAATCATGCACATAGTGACACACTCGGCATCTGAGGTTTTGGCTATTCCCACACATGTTCCATAATGAACAAATCTGGGAAGCGAGCAAGTGTCTTAACATGAAAAAAATCTTAAGCAACTCGATTTGTATGAGGATGAGAATTATCTAGCTGGAAAATTGTCCCTGGTATTCTGTTTAGAAAAGATCAAAGAATGTCATCGCATAACGTTGACCTGTTAAAGTTCCACGTACAACTACCAAATTGGAGTCGCGGTAGCCTGGCCGTTCTCGTTATCGGAAGGTAGGGAGTTCGAATCTCAACTGAATCGAAGATCAGTTGTGTTCGCTAACAGGTAGAGACTCGTTAACCAGGTTCTTTTTGCAATGTCCTCCAAGTGAAATGATGCGTCTGGAGGTAGCAAGTCAAATACTGGGCGTCTTCATCCAAATATTTGTTTCTAAATTATGAAGACTTCCACTTGGCTACTTTTACTTAACTGGTAGAACCCAACTCAGGAGTAGATGCAGGGAAGTATGCTCACGCAACAACAACTACAGAGACCAATCTATCAAAGGTTTTCACCCCCAGATCATTAAATCTGCTGTATGAGCTATGTCTTGCGATTACATTGGTGAACTTTATCGTCCACCAGGGCATCTCTGCATATGAACACAGTTGCTATATGTTGTCAGAACAAATTGGCATTCATTATTACTAAACTTACCATGACGAATCGCCTTATTCAAAAATGAATGTATTTGGAAAAGTTAAGTCTTAGTATTTTTTCTTACATTTTTCTCTCTTCAAACCAAATGTATTATAAATATTTAACACATGCTAATAACCCCTTTGTAACTTTTTTCTCTGACAGTTAAAGTCAGGCACTATCAATTTAAATTTTACTTGACTAGCTACATTTTTAAAAAATTAGAAAGCATTTTTTCTTTTTCCATTTATGTCATAGGGAAATTCATTTTAACTTTCTTTTAAGACATTCGCTCAGCTGCAATCAAAATATTAATTGATATTTGAAAAATAATACAGTAAACTTAAAATATTTCAATTCAAAAATGTTCTCCTTGCTAACAGTAACAATAATAACAGGAAACCAAAAATGAAATTATAAAGAGGCTGATGTCACTATTTCATTTCTTTTTTTATATTAGAGCAATAATTAATTCCACAAATATTATCTAAAGTAATTAAATATGCATTAATAGTTATATATAAGGATACTAAAAATTTTTGTATTTTAAGTCACGAGTTAAACCTAATTATAATTTGAATAATATTTTTATAAATATTAAAATTTAAAAAGGAATTACAACTTTTTTTTTTCATAAATTATACATTTTACATAAAAACTTATTAAGTAAATTTTTTTTGAAATAATGCAAAATGGCTCTCCCAGCCAGTTAAAAAAAATAAATTTCTATACAAAAATGTGGATAACAACTAGGTGAATGCATATTTCAGTATTTTTTTTCTCTTTCCCTATAATTTTAAATTATAGTTCATAAAAATCTTGATGAATAATTTAGTAATTTCTCGTCTCACCAAATTGTATACTTCAAACTAGTTTATACAACCTCAAGCAGCTCAAAAATTTTCTCTCTAATAAACTAAGCGGAATTACTTAATCCAGTAAGCTTTGTAATTTTCCTCCACAAGCATGCATCTTGACTGAACCTTCGTGCGTGATTTCATTGCTCTCGTAAAGAAAGTGTAGTTTTATAAGCTCTTAATATTTAATCAGAGTATGCTAATAGTCGAGACTGTATTTTAGCGATCGAAGCTTCCTAGAGCCCCCGCATTTCCTCCCAATAATTACCCCCAATTTCAGACAGTCATCTAATCTCCAGCAGACTTCCATCCTACCCAAATAATTCAAGAGTAGCAAATTACGATCTTCAACAAGGGTATCATGGGTAAAAGGGAAATCCTCTCACCAACGTCGATAGGGGGCGTTCGCTACGCCAAAACCATTCCATCGTAAAATTCGATTTGAAAACTGTAGAAATTCAAACGCTTCTCGCTTTTAGTAATAGTTTCGAAAACAGCAGTTTTGGAAGAATATTTAATATTTAACCTGTTCTTAAGCGTAGTTTTAAAACTTATTTGGCAGGAAAAGAAAAAAATAATCCTTAAAATCAGTTTTTGAACTGAATCTGTGTTGGAAATCACGATCATTAAAAATAACGAGAAGACGTATTAAAAAGTACTGCATTATGAAACTTACTCTTTAAATTTTTTGGGACATATTTGTAAAGTACTTCATGTAACTAATATACTACAGTTTATACTGTTGTCTATAAACTAATATAATATTCAAAAATTGTAGATCAAAAATACATCTTAAAAGAAAGAACATTCAATGAAAAAACACCATTAATTTTTTTAAATTGTCCCATTTTTAGGTTTTTAGTATTATGCCCATATTATAACATTTTATTAAGTTAAATAGTGAACACACCAAGAACTTTTCAACCTAATAACCTAAAGGTTTTATGAAGCTCATAAACACCCGGCTTGTAATTCCTGCTGAGAAAACATTTCGCAAACTATGGAAATGTATTCATATTCCAATCATTCAACCTGACAGATGTACATTTAGTAATAAAAGCATAAGCCCTTTCCTCATTGTTCAACAATAGAAGGGATTGAACCACTGACTCTTTCCACATTTTAGAAAAATTCCGTCTTAAAATAAGACTACCATGGTTATCCGAAATATCGCATCACTGGCAGAACTATTTTTATTTCGCTGATAAAATTATTTTCTGAGTTATGTACAAGAAATTTCATTCTATCCATGAAGTCAATCAATTGATCACGCTGTGCTTCATCATGCTCAAGATCAATTAATTACCATATGTGCAAAATCCTCCAGTAACTTAGTCATAGCACTTCCTTCTTGTAGTGAAATATTTTATCTTTCTTTTTGCAAATGTTGTATTGAGCACTATATGTTTAGCATGCCTTAAGACCACGTATTATTTCCCTGTATTGGCATTTACAGGCAAAGCATCATTCTAGTAAGCCGGTATTATGTGTATTGATGTACTTGTAATTGTGCCATTTGCAAATTTTTCGATTGACTTTTTATTTCAATGCAACATTGCTAAAGATTTGTACATCAGTCCATTATGATAATATACATCATGATAGAAATCTTTTATAGAAACACTTGATCGTTCTGATTTAGTTGTAAAAGACTTTATAAGAGGTTGGTATAATTTCAGATAATTCATTTGATAAGTTTTTAAAAAGTCTTTCACATATTACGTTTTTGACACTTTTATTAAGTTTTTACAATTATACAATAAAAATCAGTGTTTTTATAGAAATTTATTGAAAAAACATTTTGATTCCTATAAGCAATAATGTTTTTTTTTTTCAATTCATAATTTTAAAAATGGAATTTAAATATTCATTGAGTGTAAGATGGAAATATCAATATTCATTTAAAAATTGTTAAAATTTAGATAATTTGGAAGGAATTAAATGGATCTTCTTTCAAGGGAGGACAATGAACATCTCTTAATTTCCAATAAATATTTAGATTTTTTTACATAAAAACTTTTAGAAAAGAATTAATATTTGTTTTATTTAAAAGTTTTTTGGATATAACACACACAAAATTAATAGTCAAGAGGGATGTATTGTAATCTGTTCTTTCGTATACCTCATCTTATGCAATGTAATGAGCAGTAAACTACGAATTTGTAAGAAAATTCTCATAATTTCGGAAAATTTTTTAACCCTATCAAAATCCATGCAAACAAGCAATGCCATTTTAATTAAATTTAAAAACAAATCTTCAATATGAGAAAGCGTAGCATTAACGATGGCAGATTGAAGTAGTTGGTAAATAACTTGAACTGTGATATAATCAAAAGGTTATTTTAAAATTACAGTTTAAATCAAACTCGTTGAAAAAAATAAGTTCATTGCAATTTTGTTGATTTGAATTCACTTTAACTTAATGTTTGAAAAGTTTTATTTGGGCTGGAAAATCCCGATTTTGATCCCAATCGCTCTTAGGCAATGGGAGATGAATGTTGCATTTTTACTTCCTACCTACACATTTGTAAGCTTGAGTAGTTGGCAGTTTTCTAATTTTCTCCTTACCATGAATACCAAGAGATACATGGTATATATCTGTAAAACTTACAATAATTTTTTACTGCAATGTAAGTCACCACGTAATGATAAATAATGTTTTTTGTCACTTTACGATCATATTTCGCTCAAAAGGATTTACGGTAATAGTTTTATAATTCTTAGTTGAGTGTGCTCTTATTCTATTCATTGAGTATGCTCATTAAAATGTACATCATTATGAGTTAATATCTACAGCAATAATAGTTATTCTGTTATTTACTACATCTAGAAATAAATATATTTTGATATTTAATGCATTGCAGTTATAATATGTATTATATATAACATATATTATAATTATTTTTATTATATCAATATATTACAAAAATGTGATTAATCATAAATAGTGAGTTTATAAATATTCACATTTGCGAAACAAATGATCGAAATCACATAACGAAATTTTACTCTCACTAAGGGTTTGTTCCTAGAGAATCTATAGAGGAACAAACCTTTAGTAAGAGTTTTTGCATTTCATTGTTCTATAGGACAAAACAATGAAACGCCAAAAATTAAACAAACAATCCAGAGGATAACATCATTTCTTGTAATCACTAGAACTATTTGGTATGTTTTATGTGAAATAATAATAATATGATCTCTAAAATTATTACTTAAATCAGCTATACGGAAATTTTAAGAAAAATTTCATAGATAGTTAAACCATTTTATATAAATTTTTACTTTTACTTATTTGATACCAAATGAAATATGCATATATAAAGCAAATTGTGCTTATATTCTCACACTTTCTTTTTAAAAGTTTAATATAGGTATTAGCTATTAAAAAATTGTGTTAAATTCTTCGATGTATTCTTAGATGTTGTGCATTTCCTGTCTCTTGCCCCTGACTAGGACTTCTATAAATGTAAAACAATTTTTTTTATTTAATCATCTATTCTAGCGTATCCATCATATATTTCATTAATAATATTCACCGATTTTTTTCAATGTGAGAAGTATTTCCTGTTAAGTCGATGCATGCATTACATTCATGATCATTGTTAACATAAATTCGATAAATTGTGAAGGAAATGAATGAAAATACTTATAATAAATACCTAGTTAAAGCAATGTATTAAAATTACATAATTTAAGTATTGCAATATTTTTTAACATATGAATTTAATTTCTTTGAAGAATTAATAAAAGATTTTATAAATTTCTAATATAAAATAAGTGACTTTTTATTGACTCTTAGAGCTTTAACTATTAAACTTTTGAAACAGTCAAAAAGACTTATGAATTCTGCTTTTCATTGTTTTGCTTAAATTAAATGAATTTGTGAAAAGCTTTTTGATGGTGCAAAGGCATTTAGCTTAATTTATTAGTTCATCGATCATTCTTTTTTGATGTCATACAATGGACAACCTGACACCCGAAAGCCGTTATAAAGCACTTTAATGTACACTTCGTAAACTGCTTTAATTTTTATGTGATGCAAGGGAGAAAACTCGGATAACTCCTAGGCATCAACCTGGACATCCATGTATGTAGACAGCAGAAGAGCAATATCAATTTCCCATTGCTTAATGGTGGCTGGGGTTGAGTCCGAATCCCCTTATGCTGCGGAGGGAATTGATCTATCATTAAACCACAGTGAACTCTACCACTATTCTTGGCACACTTTTGCTGATTCGAATGGGCCGAACTGGCAGCTGAATGGTTAGTTTTCTAACCTTAGGTTCAGTGTTTCGTGGGTTTGAATCTTACTTTAGGCTTGTATGTTCTTAGTAATTCGAAATCCACATGAAACAGCCTAATTAGCCCTCGTATGCAAAAAGTGACTGCACTGTAGCAAATCAAACCAAAGCTGATTCAAATGGCACTCGTAACTTTAAATGAACTTAGAATCACTGAAAACATCCTCACTACAGGTGGGAATCCCACGTGCACACACTGCTGCATTCAAAGAGAGAGGGCTACCCATGTAGCACTTATCTGGGTTAATAGGAACAAAGAAATAAGTTCCTTAAATAGCTCAAAATAATTTATTACAATTAAGGGTACAATTTGAGCACAACACAGATACATATACTACAAATAAAACAAATTTACATCTAAACACATAAAGTTAAAGGGAATAGGGTAAACATGAGAGTCATATGGATATACGTCTCATTCCT
This sequence comes from Latrodectus elegans, assembly GCA_030067965.1. Classification (NCBI taxonomy): domain Eukaryota; kingdom Metazoa; phylum Arthropoda; class Arachnida; order Araneae; family Theridiidae; genus Latrodectus; species Latrodectus elegans. Next base: position 35,994,756 of record CM057822.1, on the reverse strand, counting down.
ACGGTTGCTGGAGAGGGACTGACTTCCTTGGTGATGACGTCATGGGTGGTGCTGAAGATATGGGGCGCTACAGACTCCCCCTCTGGCTCCGCCGACGTCCCGGCAAGGAGACAGGATTGAGGAGTTAAGGTTGAGGTTGTCTACGTGGTCTTCCTCTACTTTTCAATGGATACACTGGCCCTTTATCTCAGAGGATTGTTGATAAGGCTTCCAACATACTGGTATGGTAAGTACCGAGTACTTGATCAGGGGCAGCAGGATCTGCAACATCATATGTATTTGGGGATTTATTCGTTAATATAATATAAGGTCCTTCACGCTTGGGCATGAATTTTTTACTTGTTTTGGTTTTGGACTTGCTCACGGGATGTAAAGTGATCCAAACTTTATCACCTGGTTGATAATAAACGGGTCTATGCTTCTTGTCAAAGTACTCCTTTCTAGCATCTTGCTTTTTGCTCTATACGTTCTCTAATTATGGGTGTAAATCGTGCAAATTCTTTTAAGTAAGGTGTTATCTCTGCGACGAAGTTATCGTTATCAATGACAGCTCTAATATCATGATTGACATCGTCTGTGGTTCAGAAGTTCTCTTCCGAACTGAAGGTAAGCTGCCGTATGACCTGTAGAATCACATTTTGCGGTGTTTAAAGCAAAACGTATCATGGGTAGTTTGTCCTCCCAAGTATCATGTGAGTCACCAACTAGAATTGCTAATTTGGGTTTTAGATCTCGATTTTTACGTTCAGCAGGATTTGCTTGAGGATGGTATAAAGGTATAAGATCTTGCTTAATATCTAGGATCTTACAAGTTTGTTGCATTACAGCACTGACAAATTGTACACCGTTGTCGCTGATTAGTCTTCTAGGTAAGCCATAGCGTAAGAAGACTTCTTCTATCAATATTTTAGAGCAATTGATAGCTGTGGCATCTTTTAGACAAAAAGTTCGACCCATCTTGTACTTGTATCTTCAACAAGAAAATCCATTTTCCCAGCTGGGGTCTCTGGAAGAGGACCAAACAAGTCTATTGCCAGCGTCTCAAATCTTTGTGAGTAAATAGGCGTTCTGAGTAATCCAGCAGGTTTCTGGTTGTTAGATTTGTACCGATTACATTCAGCACAATCTTTCACGTATTCGGCGATAAACTTTCTCATACCAGGAAAGAAATATCTAGAAGCAATTTTATGATACGTATTCTCAGCTCCACAATGTCCTGCCGTGGGAGAATCATGATATTGCTGTAGGACACGTTCTCGCTCGTGACAAGGGACAACTAACTGTGCTTCTTCTGACTCTGTTTCAGGCGAATATCGATACAGTATTCCCTGATTCATGAGATAACCTCTACTAGTCCAATTTACATAATTTTCATCTTTCCGTCCACTTTCAAAGCAGTCTATGATCTTTCTTACATCCTCGTCCTTCAGTTGTTCTTCGCGAATGTCTTTAGATTTCCGGGATGGTAAGTCTATGGAAATAGTGTTGAAGTTACAAACAAATTTGTCCTCTGTATCAAATGGTCTAGACAGAAGATCTGCAATTACATTAGATTTTCCTGGAGTGTAAAGTATTTTCGGATGATATGACTGGATTTGAAGAGCCCATCGAGCTAAGCGTCCGGATGGCGATTTAATACTCATAAGCCACTTCAAGGGTTGGTGATCTGATGCAATAATGATTTCTTGATTTTCCACATAGCCACGGAACTTCTCAAGAGCCCATACTACCGCTAGTGCTTCTTTTTCGGTAGTTGAATAATTTCTTTCTGCCCAACTGAGCAATCGACTGGCATATTCAATCACATGTTCTTCCGGTCTTTCTCCTTGGATAAGGACTGCTCCTAGAGCGTAATTACTCGCATCAGTTCTTATGAGGAATGGTTTAGATCCATCTGGCTGAGACAACACAGGTGGTGAAATCAGCCGTCTTTTTAACTCTTCAAATGCTTTCTGCTCTGTATCACCCCATGTCCATTGTTTATTCTTTTTAGTTAAGTCACTAAGGGGTCTAGCAACTTCAGAAAAATGGGGAACATATCTCCGGAACCAGGAACAAGTCTGTAAGAAGGACTGAACTTCTTTAACACATTTTGGTGTTGGAATTTTTGAATAGTGGATACTTTGTCAGCATCTACTTCTACACCTTTTCAGTTATCCAATGACCTAAATACTTCACTCTGTCACAAGAAAAATTGCACTTGCTTCTATTGGCATTGAGCTTAAATATAGAAAGTCTTTCAAACACTTTTCGTAAATCTGATAAATGTTCATCAAAAAGTTTCTGATAAGATAATGATATCATCAAGGTATGACAATGCAAAAACATCTTTGAGACCAGATCTAAATTTATCAATGAGACGTTGAAAAGTTGCGGGTGCGTTGCGCAACCCAAAAGGCATACGTAAAAATTTAAAAGTTCCAAATGGACAGATGAAGGCTGTCTTCTCTTGGTCTGATTCATGAACTTTGACCTGATGATAACCAGATCTTAAATCTATCGTAGACATGTATTTCGTCGACTTGGCCTCAGTCAATAAATCATCCATTCTAGGTAGTGGATAGTTATCCGGAATAGTCGTTGAGTTTAACTTGCGGTAATCAACACACAATCTAATGGTACCGTTTGGTTTAGGTACTAATACCACAGGACTTGCATAAGGAGACTCACATTCCTCAATTATTCCTTCTGTTAGTAAGGAATCTAGCTCTTTCTTCAACAACTCTTTCTTTGCAGGCGTCATTCTATATGGTGGTTCAGCAACAGGTAGGCTATTTCAGTCTGTATTCTATGTTCAATAAAAGAGTAGGCTCTCCCCTGGCTTGAAGTTATTTTCAAATTCTTCCAGCAATGAATTTAATTTGTTTCGTTGTTCTCTTGTCAAATGTTTTCCTTCATCATTCCTCAATTTCACGGAATTAGAGGTTTCCTGAAATTTCAGCAGGCATATCAGGAGAAGTTAATTTCTGCGACATTATTACTTTTGCAGTACTTACGGTTTCGGATGGTTCACGATAAAATGGGTAATGTCTGTGTGGATATTCACTAAAATGCCAAGTGCCATTCTGGATGTTAAGCACAATTCCAGCAGCCTGGAGAAAGTCAGTGCCAAGCAATGTCTCTATTGCCTCTAGCGTTTGGTAATGCAATAAATTTCATACGAACTTTCTTTCCCTCTACATTAAGATTTACGACTGTTGACAAAGCTGGGACATTTCTTTCTTTTCCATCAGCAAGTACCATTGTAATATTCTTCTTTTGAAATTTGAAACCTTTCTTTTTCAATAAACTATAAAATTTCTCTCCCGCAATGGAATTTGATGCACCGGTGTCGGCACAAAAGCTGCTTTTTCACCACAAACAGTTAAAAAAATTGAGCTGGACAATGAATCTGAAGGTGTACGGTATACAACTTTAAACCTTTAAAAATTTTTTTAGCCTATTCTTTTAATTTTGTTGCACTTTGGACACTTAGACTGAATAAAACCAGGATTACCACATCCATAGCAATGAACAGAAAATCTTCTTTCTGGCTTGTCTTTAGTAAATTTTGGACTTTCATAATTGGAATATTTAATTTTGTCATTTTCCCTAGAAATAGGAAGCTTATAGTTTCTCTCTGAAGCAGATTTAACATAGTCTTTGAAGTTTGGCTTCTTAGCAAAGATAGGTGAATTTTTCTTCATTCCCAGTCTTACATTTTCATAACTGTCAAGCTTTTTTGCAAGTTCTAAAGGATCATTCAGCTCTGACCATTGATCAACAAAATGTTCTCTAACCTCTGGAGGTGTTCTTTTCTTTTAACTGGTCAGCTATAATTAAGTCTTGCAATTTCTCAAAAGTGACGATATTTAATTCTTTTACCCATCCTTCGAAATACGATTTAATTTCAAAATAGAAGTCTTTCCATGTTACTTCTGCACTTTTTCTATGTTGCGAGAACATCTGCCGAAACTTATCTGAAGTAAGTCTAAAACGCTTCAAGAGCATCTCTTTCGCCTTTGAGTAGTCTTTAACGTCCTCTTCATTTTCTCTAGCAATTAATTGATTTATTTCGGCTGGCAATGAGCCTATCAAGTACGCATCCAATTCATCTCAGGTATATTCACTAATTTTAATTGACGTTCAAATACTGTCAGATAAAGTCCGATTTCATCTTTATTGGGATTAATTTTTGGGAGGAATTCGATTCAGATCCCAGTTTGTTTTCTCTGTTTCACTGGATGGATCTGTGGAGGAAAGTACCTTCTGAGCTTCCACTTGAAGTTTTAAGCGTTGCAATTCATACGCTCTCTCTTTTTCAATGCATAGTTCTTTTTCTTTGGCAATTCTTTCGCATTCAGCTTGTTTTTCTTTTTCAAGCCGTTCCTCTATTATATTAGTTAGCATATTTTTCACCAACTCTTCATCATAATCTTTTGATTTGGTTATGATATCTTTCAGTTGAATTACTTTCAGATCATCTGCTACCCCTAGCCCCATTTCTGTAGCGAGTGTTTCTCAGATCCTCCTTTTTCCCTTTCCCAAGGAATGACATTTTTTGCAAGTGTTTTTATTTTAGTTAAAACGAAATTTAAACAACATCAGTCTTAAGTACCAGATTATGTTAAAATATAAATCTTTTATAACTCTAAATATATATGAAATGTAACTTATTACTATTTATTCAAACATTAATTGCAAATAAAATGAACTCTTTAATTATTGTAAATAAACCTGAAATATTCATATGATATTCACCATAATAAAATAATCAAATCAAATAACCCGAAATAATCATATAATATTCACCATTATAAAATAATCAAATCAATTTTATTATATTAATCTTACTAAATTTATAAAGATTCGCTCTTATTTTATATTTCAATTCAAACAAAACCGAAACAAAACATTTCAAATTCTATCATGAAACTTTTTTATTTTCTTTCATTTAAAACTCTATACTATCGTTTTACAATTACCAATAATCACTTAATGTACCTTTGTTTATAAATTATATTTTATCAATACTTCAATTCCAACATTCAATAAATCAAAATATATTAATAAAGATAACTTAATCATATGCATTCAAAGAATATTTTATATATAAATAACAAAATTTTCTATTAAATTTTTATTTCTTTAAATTTCCTCAATTTCCTAAAATATCAATTCTGATTCCTTTTACCAAAATATTAATAATATATTATTTTGTTATCTTAATATATAACCTTAAATATACATGAAAAACAATATATTTTCATTCTTTATTCAATGAAACCACTTACTAAAAGATTAAAACACAAAAATTCCAAACAGAAAGTGAATGAGGAAAAAAATAAAATAAAAATAAGCATTAATATATACTGAACTCTCATAGCATTCATAGATATTGAGCGGCTAGACAGAGAGAGGCATTTATGAAAACAATAACAACGGTCGTTATGCGGCGCCTTGTTTCGTGTTTTAAATCAAAACAAAGTATCATCACATGAAAACGCACAGTCATCAGACATTTAAATTCTGTTAGCTACTCAATTTTAAAACACTATCTCACCGTAAAGATTGTTATCTTCAAATATTCAGAATTAAGAAATATAATATATAAGAAATATATAATATTCAAAAAGTAACAAATATTTTACTTATTGTTCATAATTTTCTTAAAATATAATTCACGCACACATACTATAATACTTCAAATATAATAATAAAATAAATGTTTCTTTTTAACTCAATATTCTACTAAATTTTAAGCATTTAATAAGATATGAAACATATCTACCAAATCAAACAAATAACTATACTCGCAAGTATTAATACTGTTCTAAATTCAAGAACATAAAATAACACTTTATCGAAACACAACAACTTATAAAGAAACTTTTTATACAGTTTTATCTTCATAACTGCCTCCACACTAACACTCATGACTTACTTCCACACTTGAACTTCTTCACAATTAATGAGGCAATATTAGAAATATAAAACAGTAACAAAAACTTATCTCGAATTCGCAAATCAAAACTGGATAATCCAAATGAAGGAGACACTCCTCAGTTGAACAACAAAGACACTCCAATCTCGGATGAGATTATATTTTGCATTAATCCATAACACACAACACATCAGGAGGTAACCTGTAAAATTTTGAGTTCCCTCCAACAACAAGATTTAATTCTGGGTAGAATTTTTAACAGCGAAAAGAAACTCTAACTCCGGGCCCCACGTTATGCCATTATTTTATATTGTAGCACTTATCTGGGTTAATAGGAACAAAGAAATAAGTTCCTTAAATAGCTCAAAATAATTTATTACAATTAAGGGTACAATTTGAGCACAACACAGATACATATACTACAAATAAAACAAATTTACATCTAAACACATAAAGTTAAAGGGAATAGGGTAAACATGAGAGTCATATGGATATACGTCTCATTCCTACGGTTGCTGGAGAGGGACTGACTTCCTTGGTGATGACGTCATGGGTGGTGCTGAAGATATGGGGCGCTACACCCATTCATCTGCTGACTCGGTAAAACATTTAAGAGTAACAATGTATGCACTAAACATTGATGAAACAAAAACTTAATTGTGATTACATATAAGGAGTATTATTGATATTTTAGAATTTGAGAAAAGATTTAATTTCAGCATTATCAATATTCTGTTGTTGTTACTTACCTCTTGGTGTAGAAAAGCTTACACCAGATGCAAAGGGCCCCGACGCACAAGTTCCGAGTAGACTTTATCCTGCGCAACCCATAGCTGCGTCCAAGGGGTGCCTAGACAAGTAAGAAGGTGAGCAGGACTGGCAGGAAGGGAACATGATCAAAGAGGGAAAATCCTCTCCCCTTTAAGCTTAAGCTTTTTAAGTGGCCACTTCTAGATTTCCCCATGCCCAATTGAAGAGAGGCCGGGGTCCACTGCAAGATAGGACAGACCCATACTGTTTGCAGTATACCCGTGATGTACCGGAGGGACATGACAAGCAGTGAATAGTTTCTGTTTGTTTAATGAGTGGATTTCCGAAGAAGTAAAAAAGCTCATTTAAATTTATGGATGGAAAAATATAACCATATTTGGCAAGAGTCTTATTTTGATTTACTCCAACAGGCGATGGAATCCACTGTAAGAATATAGATTTTTTTCCTTCCAATCTCGCAAAGAAACAGTAAAATAAATTGATTTGGGACATCATATATTTTAGGCCAGTTTTGGAAATACTGAATAGCACTTTAGCTATCAGTCAGAGTTGAAATGCTGTTTTTGTCAGTGTTCAAGCATAGCCAAGAGCTACCCCAATAGCTATACTTTCAGATCTAAAAACTGAGCAGTACTCCGAAATTTCTGATGCTGAATCTATTTTCTTCCTCATTATTTCCCTCGATATTGCTAACGAATATACCACTGCCGCCTCTACCGTTATCAAATTTGCTGCTAACACTGTAGATGCCCAAGGCCTCGGAGGGAATATTATTGATGACCTCTAATGCTAACAAAGGTCCGGATGGTCCATCTGTTTACTGGCATGGGACATCAGATACCATCGAAACTGATATTCTCAAGAACTCTGCAAGAAGAAAACAGTTAACAGTAGTCAAAGGGACAACTTTAAAATCTACAATTGTTCTATTACATAATAATGAGACATTTTACCCTTCTATTCTATTACAGCAAATTTTTACGTGTATTAAAAAATTTAAATAACACTATTTTCATCTAACGTAATTAAATTTAAAATAAACAATAGTTTCAAAGGAGGAAAAAACATTATTTGAAAAAATATTTTATTGAAGGGGGGAAATATTATAAATTAAATTTAATTTATTGTAAGCAATTAATATTTACTTATATTTTTCCACTGAACAATTAATTTTAGAAATTAATCAATTAAAGTTTTCAGTAAACTTAATTTAAACTAAGTTTATAAATCAACAAATAACCAGATAAGCAAATTTATTATTTTCTCAATAAATAAAACACCCCCACAAATTAATTCTTAAACTTTTATGATAAATTTAATATAAATGCTAACAGACAACATCATTTTCTACTTTCCTTTAACAGTTTCGAATTTGTTAAAAATTCCTGTTTACTCCTGTGTCTTCCCTCTTTGAAAGAAGCGTGTTGGATCTCAGAAACCATTTCAGAGTGCTACAACTAATTGACCAGCGCTGGCTCATTTACATCATAATCAGAATGTGATAATGAATTTTGGCGAGCGTTATTCAATGACTGCAAGCAAGTAGAAAGCTTAATACATATTTACATTTTCCCTCTACCCTCCCCCACTTCTCCAGGAGAAATCCACAGCCAATTCGAACTTCAGCGTCCCTCATTTAATTACATCAGAGAGAAGCGATTCTTTTGTGTCGGTTAGTTGATTGCTTTTAACGACTGCTTAGTTGTGTGACGATCAAATTAAAACTTTTCGATTTTGTTGGCAGGTGTTTTTGGAAGAGTTGAAGAGGTATGCACTTTTCATTTTAGTTTGAGTGGAAGATGAAAGCATAGATTTTTTTTTCCTTTTATATTTTCTTTCTTCTCTTTTAAAATTTACACTTAAAATCTCAACTTCGATTCTGAAAACATTAAAAATTTAAAAACTTGTTTTATCATCACTCATATTAATATTTTTCATTCTAACTTAAAATTCAAAAAATAAATTTCAATCAATTCGAAATAAAAATACCAGAAGAAACTTGAGCAATTAGTAATAATTGTAGATTAAAGTTGCTTTAATTATTGTGTAAACTTTAAATAATTGTGAGATTTTTTTGCAAACATTTTAAGGTAAATTGGTTTTATAAATAAATAATAATCTTATCACATAATATAAAAATCCTTGAAAAAGGTAGAAAGTTTATGTACGTATAAATGTTTTTCATATTTCTAAGTAAATTTTAATTTGTAAGAAAACAACCAAAAATGTTTTTATATGAATTTGGTTTTTTGAAAACAATTTTAAACCATTAAGAATAATGAACTTTTTGTATTATTTCAGAAATGAAATCAAATTTTCAAGTACAGAATTAGTTATTTCTCTGTAAAACTAGGAAAATATGAATTTAAAGTTAAAAAAAAATTTACTTTCAAAGTTCGAATACATTATCAAAGCAACTTTATATATTTTTAACTATAAAGCTTCATTAAGAGAGATAAAAAGCAAATAAAAAGTAAGCACCCTGCAAAGCAAATAATAAATTTTTTAACATTTAATTATTTGAAAATAATTTACAAACAACCAATTTAATGCAGAAATGCAATGCATCAAAATAAATGCATAAACTTTTACATAGAAGTACTGTAATGTCCAAAATTGAAATTAATTTTGCAACTAATAAAAATATCTACCAATATTATTTTAAAAAATTGATGATGTATAATGCAAAAGAGTCACTAATTTTAATTTGTGTAATCTATATAAGACATTCAGAAAACAAGTTACACATGTCCCACTAGAGATGGTATCATTGGGAAAAAGTGATGCTTGTGCAGACGATAATTGAGTTCCACGGCTTCCAGCTGTAGCAGTTTTATTCGAATTGTTTGGATCATTGCTACGCAGTACGAGAAAAAAAGGGCACGTTAGCTTGAAACTTACTCCAGCGTTGAAGTCTACGGAACAGTGGTTTTTTTGTGGGCAAAACTTTTAATAATTCAATATTACAATATTATGAAGATTCATAATGAAATATCAGCAGTGTATGATCCACGAACAATATCGTGTCCAGCCATTGTGAAATGGCGCCAACAGTTCGAAAATGGTCACACAGACTTAAACGATGTGGAAAATCAAGGAAAGCCAAGTGTATAGGCGATGGTGGAGTGAGTGGAAGGCATTATTCTCACTAATCTCAAAGTGAGTGTCCCACACATTGAGCAGTATTTGGAAATATCTGTTGACAGTGCTTATTCCATCATCCGTTACCAATTGGATTATCGCAAATTGTGTTCCAAATGGGTTCTTTATTCTTTGAGTTATAAACACAAAAAAACAAGTTTTGAAGCTTCCCTGGTATTCCTTCAAAGTTATTCTGTGGAAGACAATGATTTCTTAAGCCGCATCATTACAGGTGATGAGGCATGGGTGCAAAATTTCACTCAAGAAACGAAGCAAATGTCAATGGAATGGCGACACTGTATATGAGAACAAAATCAAAAGTTATCTCATCAACATTTAAAGACATGGCTTTTCGATTGTAAAGGAGTTGTCAACATCGAGTTTACATGGAAGGGTAAAATAATTAATGCAGTGTCCTACTGCGAAACACTAAGAGCTTTGAGAAAAACTTGAAAAATAATGACATAGAATGTTAGTCAAGTAATGGCATTATCATTTTGCACACGACAATCCAACACCTCACAAAGCATGCACGGCAAAATATTTGCTCGGCAGTTTTGTATGGGAAGTCTGGAAGCATCCACCGTAAATTTCCGATCTATCACCCTGTGGCTTTCATGTGTTCGGCAAGTTTAAAAAACATTTTGGTAGAAGCCAATTTTCCAGACAGTTGCTCTAAGCTGGCTCAAAGACCAAGGAGATTTTCTATTGTCAGGGCATCGAACGATTAGTGCTAGTCTGCAGTGGTTGAGAAATTATGTAATGAAATATTGTGTTGTATATGTGTCGTATTACATTATAGCACCCTTCTAAGAAAATGGTTTTGACTTACATTGTTCGAGTGCAACTTACTTTTTGAACGCCCCTAGTTTATAGAATTTATTTAATAAATCTGTATCTTTAATTTAAGAAATGGTAATCAAATTTAATACTGAGAAATGGAAACCTTTGGGTTTACTAAATGTGTATATCTTAAAATCTATTTTTAAAGAAAACAACTTCAGATTCCTAAATTACAGTTAAAATGATTACATGGCATCGCTTATGTAAGGATTTGTGATAGAGATACATTGGTAAGTTAGAAGCTGGAAGACACACTTGAAACTTTCTCATTAGCTGCAAGTGTCAGATAGGATCTACAGTCTATTTACATTTGTATCTAAATTGAAGATACAATTTTAATTTCTTTCTTATTCAATTTCATTTTTGGAGACACCAAAAAACCTAAATATTTATTCTATCAAAATTAATCCATTAACTTGCTCATTAAGTAAGTATGGCAATATTTTCCATGCAACTGATATCTAAAGAGACAGATTGAAAAGTTATACAGCTTTCAAAATAAACTCTTTAAGAACCTAAATGCATTTTGGTATTGCGGATCATAACTAATCTGTGTAAAAAATTAACATTCTAATAATTTAATATATGAAATATTCATTTGATTGTTCATCATTTTAATACTGTTTTTAAACTATCTTTCTAGTTATTGTTATGAAAGCCATAGAAAAATTTCGAAATAAACTTTACAGCATTGAATTGCTCTTTATCGAATTTGAACGAATTTCGTCATATTTTGAGAATAAAACAGGACTCTAAACAGCACTACTCTCCTGAAACATTTAGTGATTTTATAAATTAATGAATAGAATTAATAAGAATAATAGTTAGATAGATTATGTTAGTTTCTGTCTTTCTTGATGGTCATTATACGCTCACATTTCGTCTTATGGAGGAGAATAGGAGATTTCACTCCCGGAGCGGAAAAACTTACTGGCTATTATAGTTGTAATTCTACCTTAAAGTCACCTACAATCTGGATAGTTATTCCGCGATCAATATGGTCTTTATAAACTTATAATTGTAAAATAGCAGCTGAGTGTTTGTTTTGGCTGAGTGCTGCTTTGGGTATCAAGTGATCTTGATGCCCAAAAATATGGTCTTATATTTAATTTTGTGAAATGGTTAATTCACATAATAAAAAAAGATATTCAAATTGAAAAAGAAAGCTTTCTACCATTAAAGCCACATAGAACTGATATTTACAGAAAAAAATCATTCAAGCAGATAAATGAAATCGACTATAGAAACTTTCACAGTGCAAAAACACGTGAAATATTCTATGAATAAAGTATATAATTTTGTATCTTCTTTATTTTACGAATTTTTAAACTTCAAAGCGAATCAAATACCTAGATTCGTTTTATTTTATGCATGTTGCCTTTCGCGAAAAGAACAAAAAAATTTACATAAAATTTGTAACCAACCACTTTAGAATATGGGAATGCGAATTAGAAGCTACTTGAACTCCAAAACTCTAACATTACTAATTGCGAACAGTATGTGGAACTGCGGACAAGATTTTTTTTTCTCACTATGAAATCACTAATAAAAAAATTACAGCATCTCTTTAGAATCATAACCTGACTTATGTGACTGCACTTTTAAAGAGATAGTTTCTGTCGACAATAGTTGACAGCCAAAAAAATATTATAATAGTTTTAAATAACAAAATATAATAAAGTAACATCTACACCATATTATTCAATAATGAATGGACTCATACAGGCATGTGTGTGTGTGTGTGTGTGTGTGTGTGTGTGTGTGTGTGTGTGTGTGTGTGTGTGTGTGTGTGTGTGTGTGTGTGTGTGTGTGTGTGTGTGTGTGTGTGTGTGTGTGTGTGTGTGTGTGTGTGTGTGTGTGTGTGTGTGTGTGTGTGTGTGTAATAAAAATGAATTATGAATATAATTTTTAAATTTTGTTCATATCAATTTTAATTTCTCGATTTTGAAGTATGTTTTATAATTGAGAGACCATTGTCTAATATTAGGATATTGTAACTTTTGTAATTTTTGTAAGTTTTGTAATCATGGTTTATCTAAATAAGTAACTATTCTTAACCCTATCAAAGAAATGCAGCTCGAAAATAATATTATTACTACACAAACATAATTTGTTTTGATTGGTATTGTTAAAATTGGTATATTTCATATATTAGCAATTTATTTATGTCTAAATATTCAAATAAAGAAAAATTTCTTCTCTGAAAAGATGTATTACTAAAAAGTCAAAAAATTGAGTCAAAAAATTTACTTACATAATTAATTACTTACATTATTCCCAAAAGAATCCTGTTTTAATTATTATCTCCTTTACAAATTTAATTATTATCATAGATTCCATTAAGTATATTCGATTAAGGTGGTATACCTTCAATAGCATAGAGAATCCTATATATCATAATAGTGTTGTACAGATACATTTCCCCACCTCGTTTCCTCGGGGCATTGGTTCCGGGCGCACGCAATAACCGATGAGTTGCCAATCAGCGCTCAGCCATTTTCTGACTGCATCACAGCTGTTAATTAAGCCTGTATTGCTAGGGACTGCAGCCGAAATTATAGCATTTAGGCAGTGGTAAAGCGCCTTCACCTTAATTATCAAGAGGGCCACCTATTATAAGTACTCATTTATTTTCGCTAATTGTTTCCTACTGTTATCACTAAACATGTTCAGTTAATTATTTGAAATGAACAAGTCGAATATCTGAAAATTTACCACGCTTGGAATAAAAATTCTTGTCTGCACAGAAATCACAAAAATGAAAATACTCTTCGTCATATGATATCTTATATTTTAAAACTTCACTGTAATAAAATGATTTACTTGATGAATATTTAACTTGTTCAACTGAATTTAATTTATAATGTAAAAGATATTACATTAAGAAATAAATTAATATTTACGAAAATTAATTTTATAAAAAAAGGCTAGTATACAATGTAAAATATACTTGATTTTTTTAAGTAAATTTTAATAATTTATTTATGTTGGAGAAAACCACATTGTTTCAACACCAATTTTTAAAACAATAAAAGCGGACGCTCAAAATATGCTCTTGAGTTTTCACAGTTTTAATATTTCAGAAGTTTTTATATTTGCTCTGCAATTATTTTGATTAATTATGTATTCAATAAGCTAAATTATAAATTTTATCACTAAAAGAAACTTTAAAAAATAATTTTACGCCAAAAGTTGTTCAATTAATTTTTGTAATCTGCAGTATGTCGTATATCTTTCACACATGTATCAAAGTATTTTGAATTCTAATCGAAGTCACTTGAAATAAAGAAGTTTTAACAGTTGCTCTACAATTTCAAATTATAATCCTTATTTTCCGAAAAGTTAAGAATATGAGATCATTTTTTTTTAATTTATGGACAATTCTTGAATAAGAATTATTGAAAATATTAGGAAACAAAAAATATTTTATTTTAAGAATAACGTTATTGTTTTGCAATATTGGCAAACAGATAACTAGACTCATTCGGTAAATAAAAAAATTCAATGAAGTATTTTTGAAAAGATTTTCTTTTCTTTGTAAAATAATTTTTAGCATTTAATTTTTTTAATTTAATGCACCTAGTTAATTTAACAAATAATATTAATGTTCCTGAAACTATTTCTATTATTTTGGCATTTTTTGTAAATATCAACTTGTAATAATAATAAATTTAAACTAAAATTTTACGTGCGTAGTTTATTGAAGATTTTGTATAGTTGTAAAATTATTGATTTAGTTATATTTAATCATATAATATATTTGGTATAAATTTTAAAATTGTTGTTATCTATTTTATGATAAGATATTGTAAATACCAATTATTATATTCTAAGCCTTAATTTATGAATTTCTCCCCATTGTGACATTTATATTGCTAATGGTATATTGTATATTTAAATTAAAACAGGAATACAAAAAATATTTATAAACTAATTGAGCTTCATAGTAGAATTTCTTTACGATATTTCTGCCTTGTTGTTGACCTTAAGAAATTAAAATTTCGGTATCATTAATGATTTCTACTTATATAAAATACCTATAGATTATTTTATATCGATTCTTCAACATTTATTTGTATGAATTAAAAATCACGGTAATAGATTTATATGTTTCAAATTAATTACATTATGAATATTATGAAAATTGCTTAACATATAAAACACATATTTAGTTTTTTTTTTCACGCATAATGAGACGCATGGGAAAAAGTTCTTGATTTTCATTCAAATGCTATTCAAAGTAATGTAAACTGCACGAATTTCGTTGCAGCAAATCACAATCACATTTGCGTATTGCTACTATGTCGTATTTTAAAGTAAAAGTACATTATAACTGAAATTTTACTTTCACCCAGAAAGGCAAAGTTTCGTGTATGCTCTCTCTGTTTTATCAATAGTAATTTACGCTATGTTTATTATTATCTTCAAGAATAAACAACTCTAATACTTGGCATAAATCTAATCCTAAATAGACAATTGCAAATACACTTGAAATATGCAATTTGTTTTTTGTCTCTCAATTTCTGAATCGATATTCAATGTGTACTGCATCGTTTGTGTGAAGGATACAGTACACATTGAATATCAATAATTTCTATATACTTCATCTTCCAACTTTTTCATTTTTATAAATAATGATGAACAATTTTCATAAATTTTAAAAGCAAATTTCAAATTAAAGTATTTATCTTATTTTAAACTAAGATATATGTATTGTATAAAAAATCTTCAGCAATTTATCACATAATTGATGTTAATTTTTTTCATATTTATAAGTTTTTTAACAAAACTTCGATACAATGCCATCTTTTAAAAAACTAAATAATAACAGAAATTAAATTAAAGTGGTTATACACACAAAATACTTTGTAAAATATTCAAGTCAAGAGGCTCCCTTGCGAATAAAGTTAAATTTAAAATTAAGTGATTAATGTTGTATACACTTTCAAGGTACGTATTACGGAATACGTGATTAAAATGCCTGTAAGAATTATTTAAGCATAAAAACTAAAATAAAATATACATAAAGAAAATTAATTATTACTGAGTTCTGTAATTAGATTTTTTTTTTTTTTTAAATCAAACAGATTTCTGCTAATCTTTATATTTTAGTAGACTCTTCATATGTAATAAAGAAGAGAGTCCCTTTTTATTTGTTTTGTTACCGATTATAATATTAAATAATATATATATATATATATATATATATATATATATATATATATATATGCTTTAATCCTTATAGTTACCATTAATTCATTTCAAAAAGTGTCAATCACTGTTTTTAAGATAATAATTTAATTCACATGTTTTGTTAGGAAAACAAAAACAATCAAAACAAATTCAACTAGGAATTGCTGGAGAAAACAAAGTTTAACTGCATGGTAGAAAACATTTTTACTAAATTTTTAATATGAATAAATTATCAAATGCTTCTAGTCTAATAAAGTAGTAAATATTAAGAATGCTTTCTAATTTAAATATTTCACCTAATATTTATGATATGAAATCGAAATATCAATCCCTTAATATTCTTTACAACTGAAAAGAATGACTGTTTTCAATGAAGCTGAAATTAGTATTCTGTAACGAATCATCAATTTCTCAATTTACAAGATCATTTGCTGCGTCAAAGTTTTTAAGAAAACGAGTGAACAAAAATTCATTATATAAACGCAATAAAAGAAGTTCTTAATAGCAAAGTAAAATGTATTTTTTGTTACAGCCATCAAAGAGCCTCGTCAATCTTTATAGTCAGAGTCATAAAATTTCTATAATTTCTGACGAGAAACAAAACTTTACGACTCAATTTTCTGAAGAATAAAACCCACTGGCGATACCATTTCGGTTCCTGTAGTCAAAAACTGAAGGGTAACAATACAACAAGGTTGATAAAAAGAGCATTTAAAAACATCTTCCTGAATTTCTATTAAACTTGAACCAATATTGTTCTTGCGAAATTGATTGACGAAGTGAAATAATCAAAGAAAGAGGTAAATTTTAGTGCTCTAACAATATCATTTAAAATGTAAAAGGGAGAACGATTTGAAAAATTATTTTTTTCGATCGTAATAACTGAATTACGTTTTTATTATATTTGACTAAAAAAATAATAACTTTACAGTTTAATATGTTGTTGGAACTGCTACAATATATTTGTTGAGTGATCAAAATTTAATTCCTTGAAACACACATTTCCTTCAATTAAAAAAAAAGTAATAAACTGTAGAAATCTTTTTTATAAAACATGATTAGTAGCTCGATTTAATACATAACTATAAAAAGTTTTTTAATGAAAAATATGATATAATTTTTTTATTTTATTTAGCTAATTTCTAAACAATCAAAATATCATGTTGCTCTTTGTTAAGATATTACTTTGTATCTTACTATATATTATAAAATGTGATCTAACTTCATTGAATTTTACTGGTAGCTTTTTTAATAATTATTATTCCCGTGATTTTTTTTCTAGTTTTGGAAACCTAATAACTTTCTAGCAATGCTGGTTCTCCAATTGAGAGAGATTAAAATGAACGAGTAACTTCTGAAAAAAAAATTATTTTTTGAAAACTGCAAGTTTTTCTAAGCATTAAAAATGCTCATTATTTTCATATTTGTGTAAATGCAAGCTGAAATAAACACATGACTTAAAAGTTTTCCACTATACTCTAATGAAGAATATTAGAATTATTTTATAAGAAATTTAAAATTATATTATGTTACAGACATGAGAAATTATTTGTAAAATCCACTGCAAATTTTAATTTATGTCAATTAATATCATTTAATTTTAATCCTAATCAAGAAGCTTATAAAACAAATTGATATTAATAAAATGTTTTTAGTTATTTTTAAATTTTTTAGTACATATTATTATCTATTTACAAAGGTCATCAGAAAATCTTATTTTGAAACACATTTCATATGCTTGCATAGATGTAATTAAATTCCATATCAAATTATACATATAAGGAAAAAATGCAACAATGTTATAAGAAAAACTATTAAAATCTTTAAACATAGAGTTTATAATAATAGCATAATTTTCCAGAGAAAGCATATCACGAGAGCAATTGTTTGATGTTAATTCAAAATTTATGTTCCTTTTCTTAAAATGTCTTATAAATTTCGGATTATAACTATTTTATAAAAGAATTAAATAAAAGAATAAATGTAAAAATCTGGATTTCAGAATTAAAAATATCCAATTACTTAAATTTAGCCATTTCATTTCCTTAGTCATAACTGTGTGAAATATTCTTCCAGTAGCCTTATTTCCTGTCATCGGAAATGATGGCGAAGCTTTCAATTACGCTAATGGCTCCAGACAGAAATACCATTTACCCGTTATCATTGTTATTTTCGCTGCCTGATGTCCAGTACCCTTTCCGTCCTTCTCACCCCTTTCTGCATCTGAAGCTCTCTCATTGGGCAAATTAAGCGATCGTTTTCACTTCTCACCCACTGCCAGGTGCAAAACAACTATTAAAAGCATCGAACGTGTAATTCGCTACACGTCTTCACATTGGCTCTAATGGATGAAACGAGGCGAGTAATCGAAGAAGAATTAAAGGAGAATAGGCTGAGACAGAATCTTGAATCAATGAGACGATTCGAAGAAATGGAATAATTGCTGATGGCAAATGCCTGAGTATCAATTACGGGATAACTATGCATTGGAATTTAAATAAAATATGAAATCATAGATTCTAAATTTAAAAATCCAAATCAATTATTATTTGATTTGATGCAAAATGTTGACACAGTTCCTAAAATATTGTAAAATATCTTATTTATCTTTCTTTTTAATCTAACATGTTCATATGCTAGCAAACAAAAAAATTATAAATCAAGTGCTAATTAAATTAGTTAAATTATCTCCTTTTGTCTCTGTCTTTTTCTGAAATTCTCATTCGATCTATCTCTCATATTTGTATGTTTTCTTTTGTTAATAATTATTACAACAAGAATAAAAAAAATATTAGAAATATATTTGTAAAATTTAATAATTTCCAACAATAAAATGTTTTTCCTTCTCAATAACTGCAATAAACCTCATTATTAAATAAAGAACAAATGAATGTATGCAATTTTTTCCTGAACAATCAAGACACATTTCCCTTTACTTGAATACTACTAACAATAGTATTCAAACCAATAGCACGTCATTGGAATTTACTATAGAAAAACACATACGCAGAAGCATAGAATAATATGGATATGAAGAAAGATATCAAAATTTTGCTTCAAAGCAGAAAAAAGAGCAGTGGTTAAAATATTATTATAAATGAGCTCATTAGTTCTTTACAATCTATATTACATAAGAATAATTTAATTACAAGTAATTGAACAAATAAACCTGGAATAATTGATTTCTAAAATATAGTGCAGTGAATAACTGATTTCAGTCCTGTAAAAAAAGGTTAGTACATTAGACTAATTCTTTGGTGGGACGAAACAAATTACTCACATGACTGATTAAATTAAAATTTTGATATATTTTAAATATACTGCATTTATATAACAACAGATATACTGGTCATTTTTTTTAAATATAAATTTTCATGTTTCCTCTGTAATTTATATAAAATGCATAACAAAACAATCTTTTTTTTTTACTTTAAACTATTTTTTAAAAAACACTCTTTATGAAGATCTATTTATAATTTTATGATTATGTAACAATGATGTTTGAGTGGTTTTACACTTGCGTCTATAAATTAAGGATAATACAAATTCAGGCAAAGAAAGAGAGAAAAGCAAAACAAATGTGATTTATTTGTAAAGTATATTTATTAAACAAATGGTAAAGAGCAAAAAATATGTTGTATGTTTGACATCATTAATAAAAATAGTAATTTTTACTTCCCGGAGCAAATTTCAAAAAAGAACCTATTTGCAAAAACCAATATAACATGGTTGGTATAATGGCTAATGCATAGTATGCCCCTCAGACAATGCAACACAGACCGTACAACGCCTAGGCAAACTGAATATTAAGTTATCAATCTGATCTTAGAGAATATTACACCACTCATCAAGCAACGTTCTCCGAAGTTTCAGTAGATATGTGGAAGGGGATTGACGGGCTAAAATTCATCGGCTAAGCATGTCTCACACATGCTCTATTGTATTCAAGTCCGATGAGTATGCTGGCCAGTCAGGTGATATCTTTCGACTGGAGTCATTCGTTAACAATGTTTGCACGGTGAGTATGGGTGTTGTCATCCATAAACCGAAATTCTGCACTCATGATGCCCCGAAACAAACATACATGTTGTTCCAGAATGACATCCCGATAGATTTGGCCTGCCATGGTTATATTTTGAACATTGCAGGTTAGCCTTTGTTTAACATTAAAAGTTAAACAAAAGCTTTTAAAGTACCAGAATAATTCCTCCCCAAACAAACAATCCTGCACCACCGTAACAGTGTCGTTCAATGGTGTTCTCTTGGTGACCTAAAGCTTATTGTAACAGCTTAGATAACAGGTACCTGGCCCTCTCCATATGAAAGTCAAGTGAGAATCAGATTGAAAGCTAAATCTGGATTCGTCGGTAAACATCACACAAGACCACTGTTTTGGTGCTCACAATGCATTCTATCTACTCCAGGATAACCGCAGGCGACAGTGAAATACCGTAAGTGGAACACATCTGACAGGCCTACGAGCATATAAACCAATGTGCCCTAAGCGTCTGTACACGGTCTACTTTGAAACTGTCGTACTGGTAGCTGAAGAGAACTGACAAAACAGGTCTGATGCTGTGCTCCGTCTGTTTCTATCGGCAGTAACTTCCAAATAAGGGTCCTCATTCGCCGTTATAACTCGGGAGCGACCTGTGCTGTAACGTCTACTCACATTACCATCATCTTGAAACCATTGTCAAAGCTTGGAGATGACACTCTGCGTGACTCTAAGTTCCTCGGATACTTCCAGCTGGGTACGTCCACGTTCCAGACGTCCGATAATTCCACCACGTAAAACATCATCCAAATACTTCCTTTGTGCCATAACTATGCTGTTATTGGAATGAAAGGCTTTTCAAGTACTTGTGAACAATTCTACTTCTTTACAACCATTCCTTATATACCCCTTTCGTACACACTCGTCATTGTGACACATTATCGGCGCCATCTGGTGGTTTCTTGTTAATTTTCATATTATTCTTCAAAGTGTGTGTGATAATTCTACATGTGAAATTTTTATTTTAGGGTTCAGTTTCTGTGTGATTCTGATTTATCCTTAATTTATGGACATGAGTGTAATTTTAATTTACTTGATAAATATAATTGTTTAACATGAAGCTTTTACGACATGCTGTTTTTCATTATTATTAAAGTTTCCTTTTTGTACATGAGTAATAAAAAACCATAGCAATGTACAACAATAGAAAAAAACAATTTTAAAGTCTAATAGATAACATAAGGAAATTTTTGTTGGTTTGTGACATGCGTCTTTTTTTGTTGTTTTGAAAATGAATCTACTCACACAGTAATTGATGATTAAGTGATGACTTCTAAAAAATGTTAACAAAATATTTTTTGTAGTGACATACACTCCAAATTTGTAAGAAACCAATTTCATTTTTCTATCTTTTATTCTCATATAATGATGGGTAATAATACTGAGAGAAATTATTTCCTGATTGACAGTAGCAAAGCGCTATCATTTTTAATTAAAAATAATTTTTAACCCTAATTTTATGTAAGCAATCGTATTTTATTCATTTTTACAGAAGAATGAAAAATTTGTAAACTTATGTGAAAACATTTTTATTGACATCAATTATACCTGGTGAACCAAGTGTATCAAATTACTGATTACCACGAAAGATTGTAGTACAAACTCAAAGACTGCCCAAAACATTAGATATTTTACAATCAAATTTGAAAATTCCAAATCTGTTAGGTTAATATGACTTCCACTAACAAGCTAAGCTTCAATTTAGATGTTTCATTCTACTTGATTAGGAAATAAATAATCTTATAGGTAAATTCTGTTTATAGAATCTTTTGACTTTCGCAAGGTTTTCTTTCAGGGTTGTATATGTCGTAGATTAATAAGCATTTCTCCAAGCAGATGCACATGAAGCGATCATAAATTCAGCATCGTCAAAATATTTTTCATTATTCGGTAACAGCTACGACTGAATCTAAAGCTAATCTGAAAGGCATATCTTAACTACAGAATGCGTTTGTTCATTTCTCCTTGTAAATTAAGATATACTAATAAATAGAAAATAATGATAAGTTTTAAAAGAAATTAAAAAATAAAATCTTAAAAATATGGCAGTTTTCAGAAAATTTATTAAAAAATTTCTAACTTAAGCTCCTGGATCATAAAGTTCAAAAACTTGCAGTAAATTCCTTGAGAGAAGTTTAAAACTAGCATTTAAAAATACAGAAGTTCAGTAAAAAAATTAGGAAAGCGAACTTATATATTATCAAAAACCATTATTTACTATAGTTAATCAAAGTAATGAAAACTGGTTTAAAATGCAACATTATTTTGTATGACTGTTGTTCAAATTGGACTGATTTACACAAAATCCTTATTTTATTCTAAGACTTTTTTATCCTTATGAGCATAAATGCTCAAAACAAATAATATTCAATTATTCATTTTAAAATAAATTCATTAGATTCATTATTTTTTAATTTTAATTAAATTAACTTTTTTGTTCCTTTGAACACATTTTCGTTTATATTTTAAATTGTTTATTTTGTTTTTACTGAAAAGTTTCCTTTTTTGAAAATTATTTTCCAGTTTTTGTTTTTATAATTGTTTAGTATTTTTATTTAGTTTATCAAAATTTTCTAAAAGAACTAAATTCTTAATTTACTATAATAATAAAAATATTAATGAAGGTATGAGTTTTGATGAAGAATGTTAAACAAAGATATAAATTTTGATTCAGTTCTATAAGACTTCAATATTCTTTATGAATAATTGTATTTAATAATAATGAATATTATATTAAATATGAATTTGCAAATGCTACAGGATTTATCAACAAAATTATTACCTATAAAATTAAATATAATTTATAATGTTTTAATTATAAACTGTTTAAATATGCTATGTACGACATGTAATTTACGTAATTTTATTTACGGTAAAAATTAATTAAAATGGTAATGAAAAGTAATAAGTTTTCTCTAGCATATTTTCTTATTTTTAACTATATTTGCTTTCCATAATTGAATAAGAAAAAAAATTAATATGCTCACTTTATACATGCAAATAAAATTAATTATTGCTTGGAAATTATTTTTAATTACAGTCATAATTACTAATATCAAATATTATTTTAAGAATTTGAAACAAATTATTAAATCATGTTTCAGTTTAGTTATTATTTTCTTTCCCCTCAAAGAGTTTATAAAGCGATTAGGCAGATTTCACGTTGCTATTTATTTATTTATATAAAAATATTACTTAAATTCTCTCTTTGTCAAATACAGGAAAATTTTATATCTTTTTAAAAAATATTAGTTTTTTTTAAAATCAATGTAGAAGAATGAAAATTTTAAAATAATATTTAATTTTTTCAAAAGCAATCCTTTTGTGTCAAAAACATTTTAAAAATAATCATTAATAAATATCAATAATTTTGAGAATTATTTAATTTTTGCCTAAAAATAAAAAATTTAATATATATATATATATATATATATATATATATATATATATATATATATATATATATATATATATATATATATAACCATAACCAACCTGTAAAAGTAAGGGTTGCAGATTTCCAAAGAGAGAACTACGATAAAAGAAGAAGAAGGATATAAATTTTATACCGGAATATAGAAAAATAAACTTGAGTAAAAAGAACTGAAAATTACTAAATTGAATTTAGAAACAAAAATAAATTTGCAAATTATTATTATCATTTAAAGAAATATTTAGATGAAGGATACATTAATTCTCCTCCAAATAACGTTTTGTTTCTTTCCTAATGAATTATTCTCTGTTGTTGGCAAACTTTAACTTTAAAAGGAGAATCTTTTGATTAGTTGGTTGATTTGTAAATTTGTTAACTTTTTGCACCAGAGGATTAATTTGAGATGAATTTAGGATTTAAAATAGATTCCAAATTACTGTAAATAGCCGTGCTATAGATAAAAATTTAACCCAAAAATAACTGAACAGCAAGCCAAAATTGAAGATCAAATACCAAATAAGACTATTTTGAACAGCTGATAACTTGGAAGTTTGATATTCTAATTTCTTAGTTTAAAATAGAATTTTTGCTGGATTACAAATTATTTGTACTAGATGGGTGTCAGTTTTCAGAATCGTCAAATGGGAAAGCATATAGTCTGATAAAATAAAATCTTGTAACATTTTAATATTTTTATTTCATTTTCTTATAAAATTTAATAAACTTAAAATATAATTGTGCGCTCTTCGTTTCTTTTCATGAGTGATAAATTCAGAACATGCAGACTTCATTTGTTAATTTTAAAAACATTGGGATCGGTATTTTTTTATTTTAGCAAACAAAATTATTGAAATTCAAGGTGGTTCTATTCTTGAAACATTGATCATAAGTTCTTCAAAATAATTTACGTTTAATAAATCAATAATTTATTTTTGTGTTTCACAAAATAAATCACAAATTATGCTCTTTCTCTTATATTCTTGATAAGTAAACATTTTGATTTTCATGTAAGCTCATGAAACTATAGGCAAATATTCAAACTGAATTGAAAATGTCTATGATAATATTCACGTTAGGTAGACAATCATTCTCGCAGAATTATTCCTGGAAACAAAAACTTTCATTTTTCCTTCAATTCTTTTTATTTTGTTTCTTTTCCATTTCCCATAGTTTTAAAATATCTCAAGTTATTCTAAAGTTTCAATTTTGAACACATCTTGATTAAATTTGAAACTGAAATTATGATAAAATTTTTATATTATACTGATCCTAAATTTAAATAAAAATTTGTATAACTTATTCTTCGTTTTTTATGAGCGATAAATTCAGAATACTAAGACATCATTTGTTCATTAAAAAAAATTGTAATGGGTGAAAAGAATAAAAAATGGCTACTGCCCTTTATACAGGAAGAAACATTTTGAAAATTGATACATCTAGTCTTGTATTGAGAGTGAATATATCAATAAACTTGACATAAAATATTGACAAATGATTACCATGTTGGAATCTGCCTTTAAAATAAAGTCACTTTTTTATAATATCAAACTCAAATGTAACACGGAGATTGGCAATTTTATTTGAAAATATAATCACGATAACTTTCAGATTACTTTAATTGTTCAAAATTTCCTTATTTCTACATTCATTTATTAAATATTGAAATACAATTCTAAGAATCTTGAAAAAGTTTGAAAATTTAAATAAAATTTAAGCGCTTTTAAATAGATGTTACTTTAATTCTTTGAATCTAATGTAATTTCTGAATACTGAGGAGAATATTTTAAATAGGGAGGTCACGTGATGTACATGAGATGAGTTTATTAGTCATTAAATGAAACACTCATTCTAAAAAATTTTTAATTTATTAAATAATTAAACTCTCCAAATTTTTTTATTCTAACATAAAAAATGAATTTTTAGAAAAAGCAATTTATATTTGAATACAAATGAATTTTTATAAAACTATGTACTTGAATTCTAAGTTATAAATAAGGATATTTGTTTTACAAATATTTATTGACATAATATTTATTGATATTTGAATAATATGTATGAATATAGGTATATATGAATGAATGTAACGAAACATAACATGTGAGTTTTGATAAATAGTTTACAAATTTTTATCCTATTTAATAATTTTAAATGCATTTTAATCACTGTTTCATGGTACAGTCCAAACTCTAACTTAGATTAATTAACAGAGTCACTCTAATGAGCAAACAACAAATACATAAATGCATTTTAAAAGAAATGCAAATTTCTATAATTTAATTCATTTAATTTGTAATAATTTACAAAAAGGTAATTATTCTATTCATAATTCATTCCATTGTTTAAAGAGGGACGTCACCTTTGATTATAATTAAAAATGACAATTTGCAGAACTTAAAAGAAAACATTATTTTAAAGTTTAGAGTTTAACTTTTGCATTTAGTTACCTCATCAAAATGCCACAATGAAATAATAGTAATTATCATGTAGAATCATTGTTATCTTATAGCTCCAACGTACCTAGAATCATTTTGAATAATTAACAAACGACAATGTTTGCAATCGGATATGTTTAATCTTGGCTAAACAACGTTGATGTAAACAATATATTAATTTCGTTACAACAATGTTTACTGGTTACTTGTTTCAGCAGACAGTACTAACAGAAGGTAGACATCCCCAACCGATTTTTAATTTTGTGCCATGGTTAAGTGGCAAAAACAAGGGCTAACTTGTCAATCTCATCTGCAATCCCATACCACCATATTAACTAAAAGATGTTATGCTGTATGAAAGATGAATTAACATGGACCATCTTAAACCTCTTGAAAAGAGACTGGTCATGTTTTATACTGGTCCAAGAAATAGCTAGAGAGATACTAGATTGCCAAAATTGGAAAGAAAATATTATGATGATTCACCAACTGTATGATATTGTGTACATGTATGATATTTTGAATTCCTATAAAAGAAACTTTACACATTGAATTTCTTAACAATAAATATTTACTTTTTTAAATTGCTGTTATATGAAATTTTTCTGTAATAATAAGTTAACTATCGATACACTTAGAAAAAATACTACAAATATATAATTGATGACTTCAAATGTTATATTTAACTAATAACTAAAAACAGGTTTTTTTTTTGTTATCTAGATAAACTAAAAATACATTTGTAGAAGAAGAGACTATCCCATTTTATTTAATATAATTCAAACTGAAGATAGTTCCAGAAAAATTGGAAAAAGAAATATATAAACTTCTCTTAAATCTTCCTGGAAGTTCATTTTGTTCTCAAGTTATTAAATTTTCTAGTCTCTATAGTTTTCGTAAATATTGTTCTTTTTAATATTTCCATCAAAAGCAACCGTTCCGAAGTTGACAAAACTCTTTCATTTCGAAAGAGCAAAACCAGAAAATACAATTTTATTTATTCGATGTTTCATTTAATCCTGTGGAACTCTGAATCAAATAAAGAAAGCCACTGCAGCCCAAAGAAAAGAATCTCTAACCAAACATCGTCTCTCCCGAGGGAATCAGGACCAATCACATACAGAGAATCTCGAATAAAAAAAAGAAAGTATTTTTAGACAGAACAAAACTAAAACTTTAATTCTTCGAAATTTTGCTTTCTATTTTTAACTCAGATGAATATATTTTTGAACTTGTTTTGGTGTTCAATAATTATCAGATAATGTGACGTAGATTTAGAAATGTTTCTCTTGGGGAAAGATGATTTAAAATGAATTCTGGAAAATTAAATTTTAAAATAGTTCCTAATCATAACAATAAAAGAAACCTAAATTCAAATGCCCTTAGAAATATTTTTAAAAATACTTTATGCATGTCTAAAATAATTAAATATTTTAAAAGTAAGTGTGTGTGTCGATTTCTATTCAACAGTTCAAGTGCCTTCTATTCAACAGTTCATGGGTTCGAATCTCATCTTGGACTTGAATGTTCGCAGTGGCTTAGAATACATTTTAAACGATAGAAAACGGTATAATTAGCCTTCGTGTGCAAAAACTGATATCGTTGAGCGTCACACAAAACATATATGTATGTATATTTTGAAATGAACATATTGCAAAAATGCTTAGAGAAATCAATGAAAATAAGCGGCAACAAATTAAATATATAAGAGAACCAAACAATATAAAGCATACTTTTGAAAGTAGTAATAAAATGTAGAGTAAAAAATGTAAGAAATATTAAGATAAGCAATAAATGTTCTTGAGAAACGTATATTTTTTTAAATGTGCGAAATCATCTGCTGAATTAAATATTAATGTACATTAAATATGTTAAATCAATAATTTCAATCTTGTACCAAAATAATTTGCTAACTGTGACTTTAAGCAATATTTTTTACTTCTCAGCTTATACAACCTTATATTTTTAATTCTCTTTCTAAAACACCTCATACATTTTTCATTTTCTGTTCTTGATAGTTTCAGCATCATTTAAAAAATTTTATTTGATAACACAGAACAGTAAACAAAAATATATCAAGATATATAAATCCTTGAAATGGCCTCGCTGGCAGGTGAAAATAATTGCCAAACAATGGTGTTAGTTCGTGAGGATCTCGAAATTGGTTGGTTCGCAGCCTTTGAGATTGAGATTGAAATTAGAATTATACATTATGTTACAAAAAAAAATGTGGAACAATAAAATTTATTAACTTTTCTTATATGTTTTGTATTATACTTATAATAAAATAAAAACAGTCGAACACGTAACTTAATGATTTAATAATGGAATTAAAGTGGCATAACACACAAAATCTACTATTAAAAAACTGCTCTTAATTTATTTTATATGACAGCTAAATTGTTTGCAGTAATACAGATAAATCAAGTATTTAATTTAAATAATTTATGCTTTATATGAAAAAAATACTTATGTGTCTTCAAGAAAATATAAATTTTATAGCAAATTTAGTTTACTAAAAACAACTAATACTTTTTTTTAATCATCTTGCAAAAATATATCAGTTTTACTCTAAACATTACCATAACTTTTTCTTGATTTGTATCAGTTTAGAGAGAAACAAGCTAATCGTATAAATATAATAACAGTATGTGTAATATATGTAAATTTTATGAAATAACATTTTAATGATGCTTTTTTATTTTATTTTCATAGTAAAGGTATCATGGTATGTGAATGTGGTTATTTGTAACCATTCTAGATGATATACAGTACCGTTGACTGTAAAACATAGAGATTAGTAATCTTATCTAGAATATTAAACGAAATATCTGAAAAAACCGTTACGAAGCAGTAAAGCAGCATGGATTTAATATTAAATGTTGTTATCTGCACGGATATTGCAAAACGAGTATTTGAGTCCGAAATGCACAAGAAAAACCCCACAAATTATTGCACAATATATTACCTCTCTTTGTTCAATTTACGCTGGCAAATCATAGGCTTGTTTTACTAAATGCGAAAATATTCCTTTCAGATACATAATGTGATATAATAATACATGAGCTTGAAGACAAACCAATACTCTCGCATGCATTTTTTACTTCGCATCCGTTTTGAAAATGACATTTATTGTTAAATCACTAATACTATATACGAATTAGCGAAAACCTTGCCCTCCATACTCGATTTACTTACGAAATAAAATCCTCAACATCTGAATTTCATTGATAGTCATCCTACAAATCACCATGGTTATCTTTCTATACATCGAAACCTATTTTATGAATTCAGCTGGGGCCATACCAAAATTCGGATTGAGATTAGAATTGATAAAGTATTTTTTACTAGTTGTTGAGTTTATTGCAACAATATACCAGTTGTTTTGAATTTATTTAAGCATTATGTTCTCATTTCTCTAACGTAACTATTTTGATGTCCAATGTAAAAATATGGATCATTAAGAGTATTACGAGAATTTCTTAGTAAATTAAGGCTATATATAATGTATGACTGCAAAAAATTATTCAGTTATAAGTAAAGTTACTAACTTTATCGAAAAAAACATTTAATCAAATTTATATATTAAGCGGTGAATTGACTCATAATATTCTTAGAAACAATTCTATTTCTCTGTTAATGTTTCTAAAGTTTTTTTAACCTCAAAATGGCCGATTACATTTCCTTTTTCCAATTAATTAAACATGAAAACTCCAATTCAAAAATCTTTTTCTAATGCATTTGTTTCTAAACTTAAATGAAAAACAAAATAATCTGCCCATAACTTGGCTGAAAGGCAATTTTCTTAACAACATTCCCCATTGCAATTCGCCTGTCTACAAATTACAATCCACAAATGATATGTGACACTATAAAATCTCACGATTCCGTTAAAATTAAGAAGAAAAACTGCAGAGAAGAGCACTTCAAACTAAATGCGAACACTTGCGTGAAAAAGAATTTAATTTCGTTGCGAGGGGAGAGATATAGCTAGCAATTAAAATTTATTCCAAAAAATATATAGCTTTTAATTACCTCTGCGTCACGATATGCGCAGTACTTTCAAAAATTGCACATTTCTTGCGAGTTTAAACATTTCGCCATATTTGGCTTCTCAAAAATGGCACACAAAACATCCTTTTCAAAAAAATAATTGTTCATTTACATTGTTTAAAAACAAAATTTTTCACTATAAAATCTACCATTACTTGTTTCTACCTTACTACATTATAATCTTATTAACTCTTATGATATTTTTTTCCCTCGTTTACAAACAAGATTTTATCTGGGATGAAAGTATCAACTTAAAATAAAGTGAAGTTTCACAACAAAATTATTCTTACACATGCACTGGTTTTTATCTTAAATACTCTATGTTGTTAATGTTATCAACTTTGTGTTATTTTTCTCCTTCGTATTTGTTATAAAGTAAAAAAAACTATGTAATTAATTTTGGAATGAAAAAACATGTCTCATTCTACTATAATTAGATTTTGAAAATTAATATTAACCTTTACTTTTACAATAGTTTTTATAAGTTTAATAAACTATTATGAGTAATGAATGACTTTTCCATCAACTATTCATTAAAACCTTTTTATGTGTAAAAAACTTTACATAATAATAATCTCCCATCCAAGTAAGAAAATGAGCTTTAATAGTTATATTAACAACATATAAAATATTTTTTTACATTAGTAAAACAACAGTTTAAACAGCATTTGATAAAACTGTATATCAAGTTTATAAAATAAAGATTAAAAGAATTTGTTATCTCTCTAAACTCGTATTAAAAATGTAATCTCTAATCTATATGATAAAATTAAACGAAAGTTATTTCTAACTTTAGAAGTATCTTCAATGTATTCTCTCTCTCTCTCTCTCTCTCTCTCTCTCTCTCTCTCACACACACACACACACACACACACACACACACAATATAAATAAAAACCTTACTATGATATTTTCCGTACTGCTTATGATCGAGAAATATAGTTTACTTATTTTTATAGTCTTCTGTAGAAAACTCACGATAATTTTGAAGGCAAATTTGATTATTAATTAATGAAATTTTATACACTTCAACCTTCTTCACCTCTAATTTCTTTCAAGCAATAATTGCCAAAAACGAACATTATTAATAAATAACAACTGGTTAATATATAAGGATTTATCTAAAATGATATTTTCATTTTTATCATTAGTCTATTTCAATCTCATTGAAATATCGATAAAAAAAATTTTATAAACTGAAATTGTTCAGTAGCATTACACAAAGAGATTTCAGTTTATAATGTATTATATATCATTTATATCTTATATAAAAGTAATGTAAAAGTAATTATATAAAAGTAATGTTGCTTATAAAACTATATATATATATATTGTTTTTATAAGCAACATTACTTTTATATAATTAATAATAACAAATGTAATACTGTTGATAGAATATTTTACATTTTTATGATTATTTTTATTAAATTTGATATAAGGAGTGACCTAAGATATATATATATTTAGTGTTTTCAATTCATATGATTTTTTCAGACTTTTAAAATTTAATGATTAAATTTACAATAATTTAGTATTTAAGATCTACTAAACCAACATTGACAAGCTATTTATCTTTCTTATCAAGAGTTTAATGTCATAGTTATTGGTTTTAATTCGTTTTCATAACAATTTTGTTGAAATTATTAGAACATTGCAAGATAACTTAAGCTAACTAAACTGTAAATAAATCTGATAACAAATATATTTATTTGATTTATTTACTGTTTAGTTAGCTCAAATTTAAATATTCTAAATCAAATATTCTCTAATCATTTAGAACCATAACGTACACCATAACAAAAGAAAAGAATTTTTTTTTATATTATAGTTGGCATATATAACTTTTCTAA
The DNA here is from genome assembly GCA_030067965.1 of Latrodectus elegans. NCBI lineage: Eukaryota > Metazoa > Arthropoda > Arachnida > Araneae > Theridiidae > Latrodectus > Latrodectus elegans. Next base: position 35,963,060 of record CM057822.1, on the reverse strand, counting down.
AATGTTTCATTAATTCATTTTTAAATTTTCATTATATATAATTTACGTTTAAAATATTACTTCATGTAAAATATGTTTTTAAATTTATATAAACCATAGAATTTCTTACTTAAATATGTAGACATGTTAAATTGGAATGAACATATATATAAATTGGATTTTTTTTATCATTATTTTCTTCTAAAATAATTTATTTAAACAAGTTGTTTTAATTATATTGTATATAATAAATTCTTAGGTCACTCCTTATATCAAATTTAAGATTCATGTGTTGCAAGACCTTATCATATTTGTAAATTAAAAGGTAATAAATGTTTCAACTGAAAACGTATTTGATACATACAAAGTGAAATATAAGCATTGCAATATTCTAATATAAATGTTTCACAAAAAATGTAGCTGTAATTTATGCAGCATTCAGCAAATAAAATTACATTAAATCAATAATATATATATATATATATATATAATATATATATATATATATAAATCTTATATATATATATATATATATATATATATATATATATATATATATATATATATATATAATATATATATATATATATAAATCTTATATATATATATATATATATATATATAAAGAGTAAAATAAGGGTTGCGATTTATAACCCGAGTGTGAAACATATTTTCAAAAATCATCGAGCATAGTATCATTGACAGTAATCTTAACCTGGAATCAAACCTATGTACTTAAAATACGAAAACAAATTTGTAAAGCTTCTGAGACAGAAATCGGATTCTGAACATTCAAACGGAAATCATAAGGAAAATGTTATTAAAGTGCATAAATATTTTACGAATGCGAAGTTTCTAAAAACATAATTGCCATGCTTGATTCATTAGTATTTTTGTTATTTGATATGATTATTGAGATCTAAGATTACTTTTTACACACGAGAGATATTACACACGAGAGATATAAAATTGGATTTATTTTAAAATGGATCTCGATTCTTTGTAAACACCCACATCCGAGTTGTTAGATGAACATACTATTGATAGCTAAATGACAATAACTGTTTCCATTTAGACATCAATGTGGCTTGATGATGAATTATCACTATCATTTTTGTGATATATGCTTATTATTGTCATTACTAAACACCTTCCGAATTCAGTGAATGCTGCTAATTATTTTTGTTAATATTTCTTTTAATAATTCTAATTATTTATTGAATTATTCCAAGAAACTCTAATCATATAAATCTTATATATATATATATATATATATATATATATATATATATATATAAAGAGTAAAATAAGGGTTGCGATTTATAACCCGAGTGTGAAACATATTTTCAAAAATCATCGAGCATAGTATCATTGACAGTAATAATAAATTTAAAAATATTTTGTTCACACTATAATTTAACCATTGAGTGAATTCTGCAAATCATTCTCGGTTTTAGTTACTTAAAAACCAATGTTTTATATATTCCTCGAACTTACCAAAGCGAAAGAAAGTCATGCAATTTTTGGTCATCGAAGAACTATTAAAAACAAAGCATAAGACATTGTCATCAAAAATTTAAATACTAGATTAATCGTTTATTCACATATTTTTACCTTTTTATTATCGAAATAACATAGTGTTGTGATAGATTATTTACTGTTAATCAATAAAACAATTTGATGAGTATGTTTCTAATTATAGACTAATAAATCAAAACATTGTTTCCCATAAATTAACGGAATCCTTTAATGAGAATCTATGGAGATGACACAAAACTATTGTTGCATTCTAAGTCCCTATTAAAACTTTAGAAATTTCCTATCAGGAACAAAGCATCATGGAACATACAGATGCTTATAGAAGAGCTACCATTTCAATTTGTATAACCCAGTATTCGAATAGAGTTATAATTAGGCATTTATGGATTTAACATTCTTTGCTTTTGGAATTTCCAATATTCTCAAATGAAAATACCTCAACATTGTATATGAATAACTTTAAAATTCATAGACCTTTTAAAATTTATTTTTAATTTATTAAAACTTAAGCGTTTTTCTTTTTTTCTTCATTTTTTATATATATTTTTTTTTTAATTTTCTAAGATTTAAAAAAGCTACAAAATTTTTATTTTTAAAATTTGATATTTATTAATAATTTTACTTTTTAATTTACAATCTTTATTGGTAAATTTACAGAGTTATTTACTAAATTATTCGTTTATATAGACAAATAGCAAAACTATAGATACTTTGTTCATATATTTAAAAAAGGGATATATTATTTATGCCTTTTTCAGTAACTTAAAAATATATAATTCAAAACCATTTAATTAATTGATAAAAATTGTAAAACAAAATTACATAAGATTTAATTTCCACAACATTACAAATGCTGCCTTTTTAATAAAACTAGAAATTTATATTACTTATTTTTGATGGAAACATGGCTCAAAACTGATAACAAATTTCAAAAATAATGGATTAATATTTTAATATTTTTGAAAAATTATTTTTAATATGAAGAGAAATTGTAATTAATTGCCTATAGTGTAAACTGCTTTCATTAATTAATAAAAGTTATTAAAAGAGACAACATAAAATCAAGTATGAAAAAAACTATTAATGCAACTCAAAAATAATTGTAAAAAAATTTATAAGAAAAATTTTAAGTAATTGCACATTGTTGAAATCCAACTAATTAATTGATAATAAATTTTATGAAACTGAAATAAAATTTACAATTCAATTATTGTAGTATCATCATCGGCATTAACATTCAAGAAATATGAACTGAAATTTTTTGATAAGAGTAAAACACATAATAATGATAATTTAAATATTTTTACTTTTATATCTTAAGCGCTTTTAAACTTAGGATATAAAAAAATAAATTTTGATTCCAATTTTCATTTTAAATATTGTTACTCATACGAAAACCAAAGTATAATTATTTTAATAACTTAGTAAAATAAAATTGTTTCAGTTAAACAATATGTAAATGCAGCATTGCACGTCTCAAAGTGCTTTAATATTTTAACAACAAAACACGATGCGCACCCTATATGCTTCAATAAAAAGTTAATTCATACAATTTAATGAAAAAAATTGAGATTTGTTCAAAAACAGCTAAATCAGAATCTAATGAAATTATTCGTAACTGCTCCAACAGTTTACTTTTTTAAATCTTAATTCAATAACATATATATTGTGAAAAATAACAAAGTACATGATAAATTAATCAATTTTTTACTAACGAATTTCTTTCACCGTTAAAATGCTATCTTTTATGAAACTCTGCAGCAAATTGCTTTAAATAAAAACATTTATTTGCATCATAAATGCTCGATTTGTTCGAATGCTCCCACTCAAAAATATTTTCGGTAGAGGAATCTAAGAAAAGTGATGGGTAAGTGGAAGCATTTCTTAAATTGAAAATTGGAATTCTTTGCTGTAGGCAAATATTTGAATCTCAATCAAAGATACGAAAGTAGACGCAATCTGCAAGAATAGGCCTGAAACCAGATACGGCGGCATATAGAAAGTAAAACTAAGGCCATCCCAAAACAGCCCGCATATTTTTTCTCTTTCCACAACAATATATATTCGTATGCTAATATAAACAGATTCAACAAAAAAAAAAAATAAAAAGGTTGGGAAGAACCAAAAGCCGTTATGCATTATTCAAACAACGACACAGTCTGTTTTTTTATTTCTTTACTTTCTCATTCGAACAAATTTCCTCACTTTTTACTAAAACGATTGGAAAAAACGAATCGACAACTAAACTCATGCAAATTTTTTTTATTCAACATCTCATAAATACGTCTTGTATATTGATTCCTCAAAACAAATCAAGGTGGCCGGCCGATTTAAGTTGCATAAATGAATTGCAGAACATCTTTGGAATACAAGAACACTAAAATGTACCTATCAATTCAATCTTATTTTCATAGATGTTGAAACAGACATTATATTCATTTCCCACTAACATCATTTGATTAAATTTCCATTAATTCCATTTTACTGATGGTGGTTCCTGAAGCTACGACTATGAATTTTAAATGAGTATGACACCTTTCTAAAGGTATATACAAAATATTCCTGTAAAGATTTACATTTAGGTACATTGAGAAATTTCACCATTAAACTGAAAACTATTTATCTTTATTGATAAGTATAAAACGTTTCTAATTAGTATCAATCAATATTCTTTTTATATAATTGGCAAACGCGCGCTTTTAAAAAATATAGTTGATATAAAAAATGCTTTATATGAAAGCTGAATATTTTCATCTTAATAAAACTGAGCAATGGACAAAACTCAAAGGATTTCTTATTTAGCTCTAGTATCGAAATAAAATGTATAATAGATAAAATCTTATTTTTTATAGAATGTTTCTTTCCGAATTTTACAGGAATCGTGAACAATTGTTCTTGAAATCTTGGACATATAATACACTTTGCTCTAAATGTCTCACTCAAATGTTCTGCATTTGTTACATTGAGCAGCTGTTAATATTTGTTTATTTACGTAAACATTTGATTTGTAAATCCTTTTTATTCATAATATATATTACTGTTTCACATTTTCAACATAGTTAAAGAAATTCCAGAAAGTTAAACTAACATAACATATCTTTATATGAAATGTTTCACAATTTATAACTCAAAATTGCAAATTGTAATCTTAATATTTTTTCTAAGTAATATGTAATATTATCATAAATAAAATGAAAAAATTTTCTTCGTTGTAAGAAGTATTCTTTTTCAACTTCAAGCTACAGGATAAGACAAAAAAAAATATTTCATACAACTGTGCTCATACTTAAATAAAGTTAAATAAAAAAATAACAGAAATACAAACATTTTCCTTCGAAAAATGTAAAACTTTGAATTTTCTTAAAAGCGTATAACAGTTACGAAATAAAGAAAAAAAATTGTCGACATCAAGCCGCCATTGTATCTTTTACATTAACAAATTAAAATTTCAAGACTAATACAAAAAACTATAATATAAATCTTAAAAAACCTTCGTGAAGAATTATTTGCTATGAAATAGTCTTCACTGTAAGAAACCAGTAACAAATATAAATTCATTAACTGATATGTTAAAGAAGTAGCAAATTCATTAACTGACACATAAGGAAATTGTTTATCTAATAATGTGAAAAAATCTTTTAATTAGTAAATTTTATTACCATATGTTTTCTACAATTAAAAAAATCAAATATATCTAGAAATGAATATTTAATATCATTATATACATTAAATAATACTATTTATTGACATTAAATGTTTCCAACAATGAAAACTTTATCAAAATTTTTGTATTATTTTATTCGTACAGTAATTGAAATAATAGATTTAGTTATATAATAGAATTAATTCTGTAAAAAAAACATATAATTTATTTTAACAGTTAACTACCTATGTTTTCATCGACAAATTATACTCATTAACTTAAAACATAGAATTTGACGAAATATTCATTTTTTCATTTGTTATAATAAAAAAATATTGCACTGAACAAATGCACAGGTGGCTTAAAATAAATATTCTTATAAGAGCAAATAAAATATTTAAATTCTGTTACTTATCCATGGCATGTTACAACTCAAATTATAAATTTCTGTTCCCTACTTTTCACATTTCTTAAATATTTTTCATACGATAATAAGATTTTGTTATTTTATTTAGTCTTCCCTTTCAGTTAAGTGCAAAGTTTGTTTCTTAAAGGAAGTTTCAAAGACTTATTTGTGTGTCGCCCAACTTGTTTAGTGGTCAGCGTGCCTGACTGTGGATAAGAATGTCCTGGGTTCGAATTCCGATTCGGACATGGATATACTTTCTCTCGCTATCTATCCTGTCTTTGTCCTTTCTTTATATGAATAGGTTGTGCCTACCTTATAAACGAATACCTATGGCATGTGTACCGAAAAGTCAGACTCCTCACCAAAATATGGTTCATTTGGAAAAGTGGAGTAGCGTACCCCATAATGCCATAGCTGACACATGATAACAACAAAGAATTATTTGCAAATTTCTCCAAACGAAATCTTAAATATCACAAAAAGTTTGTGCAGTATATACGTAATAAATACAACTATAAATCCGCACCAAATCATCGAACATAATAAAATTATACATCAAAACACGCAAACTAAAATTGTTTTTTAAATATACTTGATTAATCAATTGAATAAATTATGGAAATTTTTCACAAATTATTGTTCACTAGCCTCCATGAGAAAATTTATTAAAGTTGGTATACAAAAGATTTGGATACTTTTAGTATTTTACTTTTTAAATATTTGCGCATATTTAATTATTTATGCTCATTAAACATATTTTGCTATTTCATTCAAATTCAAAAAACATCCTTGATTAGAATTTACTGATTGAGACTACTTTAAGCTTTCATTTTAGATACAAGAGATGATTTTGTGAATTGAGAAAATTAAATGTGCTGCTTATATGTATGCTTGTCTCGAGTTTTAACTGACCATAACAAATAATTATAGTTAGAATGATGTTTTCCTATAAACGAAATTAAGATTTTTACGGGCATTGATTTTGGTGTGCTTTTGATTAATTACCATTCTTCTAAGCTTGAAATAGATTTTTCTGCCTTTTTATGCCAGATGGAATTTTTTATTTCATCGAATGTTTTACGCCAATCAATTTTAATTTTTTCGTACACAATGTTTTAACAATTTAGATTTCATAAATTTCAGTTTTAATGAAAATTATTTTTGTTATCAAAGATGTATTTAACAATACAATTTCTTTTATGTCTATTTATATTTTTTAATATGTTTTGTAATTTTTATCTTTTTTAGATACTGTTGCACAACAACTTTTCCTTTGAAGTTTTATCATCAATTGTTTCAAAGATAACTATTACAGACAAATTTTGACTTACACTTTTACATAATAAATTAAACATACAACACAAATAGAAGGAAAACAAATAAATTGAATGAAAAATTTTTAATAGATTTATAACGTGTATAAATTATTTAAATTAGTACTTGCTATTACACAAACGTTGTGTGTGTGTGTGTGAGCAGTGAATTTAATATTTAAAAATAAATAATATCAAAATTTAATTTAAAAAAGTAATTTTGAAATACTCTTCCTAATATATTATAAGAATAAAATAAAATAAACTATAGATATAGTTCTAATTAAAGTAATCTACTTTTGTTTATCTACTTTTATATACTTAAGTTTATCTACTTTTGCTTGAGTAAATTAACTAAATATCTATAATTATTGATTTTTTGCACTTTCCATTTAAATGTCTTTTAAAACCTTTAAACAGTATATAAATTAAATATAGGCCTAGGATATTTACATTGCCCCTTCCACAAAATATCATAACCATAATTGATCAAAGGTAAATTTTTTGATTAAATAAAAATCCTCAAGTGCACTCAGATCTTTTCACACATTTGACGACACGGAATAGTATTAATTGTTAAAAATTTCAACTATCCAATTTGAAAGTGAAATCCAAGAAACATTTGAAAAATTAGAATTGTCCCATCATAATTTGCTATCAGTTTTCAAATCAAAGTTTCGATGCTTTTTTTAAGTTTGAAAGAATTTCTTTTAATTTTTAAAAACATAATTCTGATGATTAACTAACATTAACATTTAGAATTTCCAATCGACATAAAGCTTTAGACTTTTTATTATTGTTTAACGTGTACAATATTTGTTACAAAATATGCAGAAATAATTTTGAGTCTATAAAATGATGTTTTTAGTAATTAAATAAAGAGAAACAAAATGAGGAAACTCTATTTTTGGCAGTAAAATGAAATAAAAAAAAATAATTGATAGAAATATCTACAAATAAGATACTTAAAAGTATGTCGTTTTCGCAGAATTTTATTTTCTAAATAACTTTCTAATCTTCCTACGTTACATGAAACTTTTTTTGCCTACGTTACATGAACTACTTTGATTTTTTTGCAATAGAAATAAAAAATATAACCCGAAGACTATTTATTGATAAACTATTTTTGTAAGAAAATTGTTTTAATATTTTTGGCTATTTTTTAATATAGCTTTAAGAGAATTTGAGAAACAAGCTAAACAGTGAAACAAACTCAGATTTTTAAATAGATAGTAAAAAATATATTAAAACGCAATCGAGAGAATTAGATATATTGTATTTTTTAATATATTTTTTAATATCTATAATTTATACCAGTAGTTTGTGTGTGTGTGAGAGAGAGAGAGAGAGAGAATCGATTTAGTTACACATGAATAACTAAATAAATATTATTCTTTAAAAGTTCAAGATTTTTAAATCAGTATAAAGTTTTCCTCAACATTTTTTTTCAAAATACAGCAAAGCTATTGATTTAACTTTCAAGCTTTAAAAGGAGTTCATCATAGAAAACAAATACATATTTTAATCTAATGTAAATAAAAAAAAGTTAGGAATAATATCCATTAAAATCAAAAGATATTTTTATCGCCCTTTTAGACAAATTAAGAAATAGAAAATCTTTTCGTATATCTCGAGGTTACATTCTACTGCAAAAAGAGGGTAGAAAATCGCAGATTTACTGCAGAAACCTTCTTCTAGAGCCCAAGACATCCATTTACCATATCTCTCACTTTCTAGTCAGGAATAATTTTTAGGCGCATACTGAAACCTTCAATAAATGTCAAATTTTCCTTTTATAGTCCCATGAAATAACGCACTTTTAACATTATAATCTTTCCTGGGGAAAAAAGTAGCCGGAAGTAATCTTCTACTTAGCAATAATGGAAGAATATATTTCGACGAGATTAAAGCGTAATCCTTGGGACATTCTTGTCTTTATATTTCGCAATATACTGCAGGATGTGTTTTAATCCACTTTCTTGTGAAATATGTCTTTTCAGCTAAAATCATTCCATGCGTTAAGAACAGGTAAAGTGGCATATATCTTATGTTCTATTTTTCCTTCAGAACACCACTTTTCATAAAATATACCTCTTACAGAAATATGACTGGCGACGCGGTACAGAACACTTGGCGGGGTAATTAAAGTGGTAAAGCAGATTTTCACACTTTGATTGTTGATGATGAACCTAAATTACGATTATTTTAAAATATGAGCAATTAAGTTTTATTAAATTAAATACCATTTTTAAAATTAATTAAATACCATTTTTAAAATTTAAATAAAATGGAAGACGTCTGGAATATAAAGATATCTTTTTTCGGGCCAAAAAAAAAAATGCTTGAATCTAAAACTTCCAAATCTGGGAGTACATGGACATTAAGTTTGAATCATTAAGCAATTTTTTATTCATTTGTATTTTTATTTAAAAAAAAAAAGAAGAATACTTAAATGAACAAATTAACAAAATCCAGCTACTACTGTTTCCTCTTCCTGAATATACCGATGTTAATGACCAGTAATTCTATTCTTCAACCTGACGACAGTGAAATAAATACCACTTATTTTGAAAATTTCACCTGAAAAGTAAGAACATGTGATTACTTTTTAAAGTAAACCTTTAAAAAATAATCACGTGATATTACTAAACACTATTACGTGTTATTGCGTATTTTTAAAATCACGTTATATTTTTAAAAATATAAAAAAATATCTTTAAGCGTTTAGCCGTCTATTTAATTGCACTAAAACACAGTGACAGAAATTTACAATAATGAAAATGCTTCCATTGAGGACCGATTTTTTTAAAAAAAAATAATACGTCATAAGGAACAAAACAAGCAAGAGGCACTAGAGGATCACAAAGAGCATCAGACGTCTATTCAGTGCAAAAATATGAATATTATTCATGAATTAAATCAATTTCTATAAATAAGATGTTGCAGGTATATATATATATACTCATATATATACTCTGATGACCATAACTCATTCCTCATACTGGTGATTCAGCTGAGTTCCACATATATATTCAATTTAGGATTCTGGAAATATCAAACGGATAAGCGATTCATTTTTAAATACCATAGTACAATATTTGATTCCTACTATATTCGCTCATTCACTTTTGCCAATTTTGAACAAAGGGTTAGATGTTGCATTTCTGCATACACATACCCCAGAAAAGATACTTCAGATTTTTCTACATTTTTCTCTTGTAAGAAGTAAACTCAGACTATGATACGTCCTCTCGGAAAGTGATACGCGATAAATGATCAAACGCGTTACGATGACTTTCAGCAGTTTACTAATATTAATACTATGTTAACGTCCTTAGAATGCCCGCAACTCTTAAGCTGGACGAGTAATGTTCCTTTATGAATTCCTCAAATCTTTAATGAAATATTTTAACTTAATATTTTTAAGAAAATATATAATAGCAGTGGAATTCAATTTCATTTAATTTTTCAATTCATTGACTTTCAATAAATGTTTCTACATCATTTTACAACATCATGTAATACAACCGATGTTCGAATGTTTTGTAAAATCAATGTCTTACAATGATTGATCCGAAAAATTTCCTTTCTATACATTAAAGTTCCTTTTCTAAAAAAGAACAAGCAGTTTGAGAAAATTATTAATAATGTAATTATATGAAAAATATATTTCGATTACAATATTTTTAAGAACAATTGAAATATTTTGTGACAAAAATTCGATATTAAATATATATAAATAAAAATTTCAGATATCAGATTTAAATTTCTTTTATTTTTTTTATGAAAAATACATATTTAGAGGTTTTTAAATTAACTATTGTTATACATTGGAAATTAAATACAATGGCAATGTAAATTAATTACTTTTATACATTGGTAATATTTATTACATATAAAATACAAATTTTTTACTGTAATAAGATACTTTTCCTGTTGATAAGTTTTTGTTTTAACATTTTTTTAATAATCGCAGTCATTAAAGCATAAGTACAATATTAAGGATAATCTTTTAAAAGAATAAGTTTGGATAATGAATAACGAGTCACTATTTCCATGAGCGCATTGCTTTAAAATATTCAAATTGCACGCAACTAAATTATGAAACTATTTGCCAAAACAATTTGAATTCAGTTTAACACATGTTTGCATAGTTCTATTAGAATTATCCTCTATTACTTATTCAAAATTGTCCTGAAGTTTGCTTTACAATTTTGACTCCCCCCCCCTTAGAAAGAATTAGTATTTCATGAATCCTAGTTCAAAATAGCTGTGGTTCTATTTTCAGAGTATTCATTTTATAAATAACAACTCAAAGCTAATATAAACTTTAAGAGTTATGAACTCTAGTAATTTTTTTCTATCTTTATCATAAATAAGGATTGAATTTTCCAGTCTGTAAAAATCCGCATGAATGATTTTTTTTCCAAATATGATTTTAAAATATTGTTATTGTATAAAGTAAGCATAACGTATACATGCCTTCATCTATATGCATTATTTATCCATCCTTCAAACTATCAGTAATTCATTCGGTGACTTTTTATGATAGTGGAACAACCACTTTATGTGGTATAATTTTGTTCAAACAAATTACCAAAAATATCCAGTTTTCTTCACAATAGCTCCAAATAAACAGTATGCACCATCTCAGACAGAATCACACTCATGTGCAAGTATTTACGTCTAATTTTCTCATTAGTTAATTTAGATCAAAATTCTATAATTATTTAGTGTAAGTATGATATCCCCCCCAAAAATTTTTTGATAAATCTAGTGACCTTTGTTTTGATTATTCCTTCTGCCATTTTTTGTTATTTTTTAGACACTTTTGTTGCCAGATTTGATTTTTTTCTTGTTTTACACCATTTTTACGTCATATATATAGTTATTTTCAGTGGTAATAGCATTTGAAGTTTTCGTTTTACTTTCATTTCGAACTTTTTGTTCAACGTTTGTTGTTGTGTTTCGTTGTCGTCTCAGCGTCCAAACATCGTAAACTATTCTTATTTCCAATTTCTTTTTGTTTATTTATTATCAATTTCTTTATTTTTGTTAATTTATTATTATATTTTCTTATATATTTTTTCATAATATCACCGAACATATTCGACATGAGATCTTGACGTCATATCATGTGAGTCCATTATTGTTATTTACTTATCTCTTTTACCGGTGGTTTTGAAGAAAAGACAATCCTAACAAAAAAAGTATTTATTCCTTTTTAGTAATTCTTTTTTAGATTTTGTATCCTATTATGTGATTTAAAATTTTCTAAAATGCATACTTTTGGAACTTAGATTAAATTCCCGGATTAAAAAACATACGCTTAACTTGGTGACGAAAAAAAAGTCGCAATGGTATCCAATAGAGGGGGATATCCTACTAGTTCCAATTTTGTTAATAAGAACTGTATAGTTAAATGGGAAGGCAAAATGTTTCTCTATGTATAATTTATTACTTAAGAACACAGTTTCCTTTTTTCAACAGTACCATTACATTATTTTTGTTTCAATTAATCATCCAATGAATAATATCGGATATTTTGTAATATCTTCGCTTTTATTTAAAGGGACAATAGCGTAGAAATTTTAATCTTTTCTTATATTCCGTGTCAGGAGTCAAAACAACTGGGCAATAAGGCTAAATGACTAACCAGAATAACGTTTTTAAATGCAACTTTGAAAATTAATTACTTTTATTTTCTCTGACACTTATTTTAAAGTCACAAATATAAAAATCTTAAATTTTCTAACTTTTTATAATTTAGAAATAATGATTTAAAAATAATAAAAGTACTTTGATATGCCTACATTAGGTTCATAAATATTTAAAACATTATTTGAGAATTTAAAAAAGTGTTATTATTCACCACATCTTGGACATTCATATGCGATTTTAAAATTAAGTTTCACATACTATTTAATCATATATTTCTAGCTTCTAGCATTCAATAACATGAAAAATTCGGCTGAGTATGCACTCATGATATTGGACTATATCGCTCAATATAAAACAACAGACCATAAAGAAATATATTATTTTAAAAAGAATACACACAATAAGTGTTTCATATTTTAAAAAGATAACGTAAAGTATTATTATCTTAATTTTTATTCCTTTCAATCGCCTAGAATTAAAATCGTTAGCATTTTTAAATTAAAATATTTCTATATCTCCTAATTCTAATTAATTAATTAATTTTAAAATATTTGACTCAGAAATATTACAATATTATTTTTTATTGAAATTTCCAGTATATAGATTTTATTTTCTTCATTAAAAATGTCATTTTATTATACTTTGATGGAAGAAACTTCTATCTGAGGATTATTTTTAAAAATGTTATGTAGAAATTGTTGCCATAAATCACAACCAATAAAATTGCTGTTCAAAAATCATATTAAAGACAAAGAATAGGCACTTTAAATTCGTTGTTTTAAAGAATCCAGCTTGACATCATACTCTGTTGATTTGGCTCCGCATTTCATTTTTGGCGATAGGGTAGGTCCAAATAAGATTCAACCCTTCATTCTTTTACGTTTTGTGCATTTTTACTAAAATATTCTATACATTATATGACTAATTTTTTTTCGGGAGGCATTGTAACCGAGTACCAGTTATATTCACTGCGACACTGGGTAACATGTCAGTTTTTTTCTGCTGCTATTAATAGGTGGGCTGCGGTGATTCATATTGATAGTCCGTTGGATTATCTTGAACAATGGCCAATGAATTCAATTTACATTATGAAATATATTATTTAATATTGAAATTTATTGCTACTATTGACCTGATTCATTAAATTAGATAAAATATTTCTCCATGTATTAATGCTCTTTTCATGCTAAATAATTAATTTTTACTGAGTTTGTAATAAAAATTATTTAACACTAATTTATTATGCATAATAATAAAAAAACATTCTACCATATAATTTGATTTATTTTTTAACAAGTAACCAAACAATTAAAATTTTAATATTTTTAATTAATTTGATGTTAACAAGAAAATAAATAAATAGAAAGTAAAAAATTAAAAAAAGACAACGCATCAGCCTAGAAAAAATTTAAATTTCTTGCTTTTTGCTCAAGATACAAGAATAAAAGCTGGTACCGCCCTCTAGCGACGAAGTTAGTAAATAGTTTTTAATGGAAATAGATAAAATTATTATAGTTGTGTGTTTGTATTTAACTTTATATTTTTCTCATTTAAAAATTATTTTTAATTACCTTTTAAATTAGTGATATCATTATAACCTAACATCTAGATTCAGATAGCTATATTTAAATGTATATAGTAATTTAAGTGGATAATTTATTTACAAATTTAAAATAATTTTGAAAATTCAAACTTTATAGTAATGATTACAGTTAAGTAGAAATTAAAAACAAAAGATGTACATTAACTAAAATTTTCCTTTCACTCTATTTTTTTTACCTTATTTAAAAGCTAAATATTAATAAGGAAAATCTCTCTCATGTATTTATATTTTTTATATAATATTCGTATTAACTATATGATCCCAATATATTTTCAGGTTGTCTAATTATTCGGGTCTCTTCATCTCTTTTATATAGAAAATACTTTAATTTTCATTTAATGTTATCAAATATTTTATCAAACAATTAACTGTCATTGAAATATTATAAAATGGTGAGATTTCGAGTACCAAATTTTCTGATTCTAACAAAAAAAAATTTCTCTGCTTTTGTGAGTAAAAATCATTTTAATTATCATAATCGAAATTTGGCATTAACTTATCTTTTTTCAATAAAATTTCAGCCTTTATTGCAAATTTAATTAAAAGTCTAACATTATATTCATTATTTAAACTATATATTTATGTGTCATCATATGGCAATTTTCAGAAAAAATAAAAATTTATAAATGTTCTTATATTTCGTTACCATTTCTCCATTTCTATTTCTTCTTCAATTTGTAATGTTGTACTTCTCGCTACGTCACTATGTATAGCTACTTAATTAGGTCGTCAAATTTCTTTTTTAAAAAAATATAGTATTTAATGATTAAATAAATATAATTTTTTAATTGAAAAATTATAAGAACATGGGGATGACTAAAAATCAATTTTAGATTTTAAAAAATCAGAAAATGTTGACATTGAATTAAAAAAATATTAACATATTTTATTGAAAATGGATCGAAAATTTTAAAATTATGTTTGCTAGAGAAGAAATAATACCATACTTAAAATTAATAAATATTCAAATTTTTCAGTTGAATTAAATGTGAAAGAAATCATTTGCTTCTCTGAAAACTTTACAATTAAAAACTTCATATGTAAAATGCACAAATTAACATATATATATATACATATATATATATTTATGTATATCGTATATAGTTTCACCAGAATTTTTCTTTAATATTTAGTTTGTTGATAAAACATAATAAAGAAAAAATAAACTATAATTATGAAATCTAAAATTGGTATTGGTGAACATTAAATTAGATCAGATTATTACAATAAGTTTCTCCACTACCATTATTTGACCGCTAGATACAAATATTATAGCATAACTTTAAAGACTCCTTCACAAAATACTTAACTTGTATAAATTCTTATAATACTCGTACCAGCATTTTCTAAGGGTTTAGATATATAATCCGCTTTTACAAACGTATAAGGAACACACAATCGAAACATTTAAGCTTGAGCATCGTTTTATTATTTTTTTAATATCTGTCAGTACGATATATAATACCATCTTTTTATTAACACGCAGCTATATAGAAATATTTCAATAGTTATTAAAACAACTCAAGTGACATTACAACGCTGCCTTCAAGATAAGAAGTAAATAAAGGGCTGGTGTTGCACTCATTTAATAAGAATCCATGCAAATTATGTTATAAACTCATCAACTATTAAATTAGTTTGGGAGAATTGTCAGACAATTGTAGTTATCTATCCCATGTCTCAAACATGCCCGAATGTTGAAACAAAAGTAAAGGTCTAACAGGTCAATAAAATGCGTTGTTGTGACAGCGAAGCAGAATGGATTGGGTTTGAAAAACCAAACCTATCAAATCTTACCACATATTTTCATACATATTTTATCTAAATTATGTATATATATATATATATATATATATATATATTATTTATATATATATATATATATATATATATATATATATATATGTGTGTGTGTGTGTGTGTGTGTTTATATGTATATATATAAACATTCCTGACTAATATTATTAATTTTATAACTATATACAGATTATCAAATATATTTATTATTCGATTCTCATAGAGATTTCATCTCTTATGAATTGATAATTTTATATTATGTTAATTAATATTATATTGAGTTTGATCATATGTAATTAGTTGTATGCAGAACCTTTTTTATGTGGAAAGTATAAAATTTCAGACTACTTCATACAGTGTTTTTACAATAAACAAGTATTTTATAGTGTTTTTCAAAAACAAAACAAAAAAAAAATTATAATCCCTCACTTTATAAATTTAGTAAAATGTCTTTTGATATATTATAAAATATACAATGCAAAACTCCAACTTAAATTTGGATTTTAAACCTTGAAACTAATAAAGATTTTTTTATTGTATTTCCAATCTCATCAAATTTTATTTTAACTTGATACCATTCTGATTTACATTAAAAAATAAAAGGGATTAAATTATATGCTTGGCTATGTTTCACATAATTTCGAATGCTGTATCAAGATTAACAGGTAATGGCCTACAATAATAGTTTATATAAATTACGTTGATATTTAAATGCTAATATTGCAAATAGAAAAAGTAAAAAAGGTTTCATTATCGTATTCTAAAACTCTGTGACAAGACTTTTATACACTATTGTCTATGATATATAGGACCTCAGAAATCTGAAATTCAGGATAATCTGAATATCTTGTTAAATGTAAGTCAAAAATTAGATTTGGAAAAGAAAAATTAATGACTATGATTCAAAAGCTAAGATAAATAGATAAGTTAATGACATACTTTTAGCAAACATTTGGTTACAATGTATAATACATAGATCATCTGTTGTTGTTGTTACTAATGACACTTAGTCAAACCAAGCTCTTTAGCTATGTGAATTTAAGTCAATAGGGTGCGTCTTTCGTTTAATCAGAGCAGCAAAAAGGTGAAAGTATGACTTTGTTCTTGAAATCCTCCAATAGATGACACCACCAGAATATCCGATCCCTCAATTTTGACATTGATCTAAAAAATGGAAAGAAATTTTCGCCAGAATTTTGCACCCATGGTAACTATTCAACGACCTACCACAGGACTTTCGATTCCACAGATTAAACGAGCACTTATATCGTATGTATTCGGTGGATCTATGACGAACCACGCTCTCCCGGATGGAAAGCTGATGCCTTAACCACTAGGCTATCACTGCCGAGATCAGTATCTTATTATGTAAAACTGAATTCAATAATATTTGGTTGACGTACAAACAGAATCTGGTCGAAGATGTGATGTTGCACCAGCGACGCATGAACATCAGTAGAAGATGCATTTCGATATTCTTCTCAATAAAATGGGGTACAATTTTAGACGTTTGAAATGTATCTGTATGTGAAACGATCGGTGTCGTGGAATTTTCTTCACTTCCTTTAATATCCTTTTTATTTTTGCTCACATTTGAAACAATGTCGCTCTCACTGAGTATCCCTGGGAGGCCATTGTCAGTGATTCCAATCCAATCTTAAAGGAGAAATTTTCTTTAGCTCGCTCGCACTCAGGAGTAAGTTGAACGAGTTGCAGTAAATCATCATTTTGCATTTGAAGTGTATATCAACTCCAGTTTTTTCAAACGCAAGATTATGCCAAAGATTTTGCGAGGATTTTTGAATTAGACTCTGGACATTTCTTCTACGCTGGTTGGTTGGTTGGTTGGATTTTATGGTGCTAAGTCTAAAATTGGACATGCTGCGCTACATTTCTGCCACGCTTGGCAACCAATAAAATCACATCTATGATTTTTTTTTTCTTTTTTTCATGGATACGTCTCGTCCACCAATAAAAACCTGTAACAGAATTTTACGATGATAAAACTTCAAAATTTTTAATACTCCTTGGCTCATAGACTGTAAAACTAGAGATGTAAAATTCCCGGGAATGCCACGGAATATACTCTGAAATTTCGGGAATAAACCGCCAATTTTCGTTAATTTTGAGGGAATAAATTGAACTAATCATCTTTTGTTGAATATATTGTTTTGTCTTATATAAATGAAGAGAAATAAAATAAACTAGGAAAATATGTACAAAAAAAAAAGAGAGAATGTTTATCCTGACTTCTAGTAAGAAAGTTAGTTTCGTGCTCAGAAAAACAAAAATACTTCATAAAATAATGAAAATAATGAATTAAACTTTAATAAAAAAAATATCAAGTTATATTTTTCAGGACTGTCAGAATAAATATTTGGCATTTTCCTTTTCTCTCATAATAAATTCCTAAATTCAAACTGAGAAAGAAAGAAAGAAATATTTTCTCAACATTAATTTCTGAAGTTATTGTAATTGATCACACATTAATGCAAAATTATTTTCTTTTCTTGGAAAACTTTCTATTTCCATAATTAGTTGTAAAAATAATAAAAACAAGAGGGCTTTTATATTTATAAGAACTATCTGATAAAACAAGCTAATTTCTAAATCAGCTGAAAATTTTCAAAACTATAGAGGTTTTGCAAAACTCCTGGGTATTTTTAAAATTCCCAAGGGAATAAAAACTGGGTTTTATATTCCCGGAAATAATCCAAGTATTTTTTTCTCTTTTACAATACTATGCAAAAATGGGATTACATTGGGCGGCAGAAAATAGCTTTGATGTCATCTTTGACAATAAAACTCCAATTACCCGAATCCCGCTTAGGCGAATCGCTGATTATCCGAATCATTTTCAGAAGTTCAGAAAAATAGACTGAAAAATGAAGAAAAGAAAAAGTAAGAGAAAGAAGACAAAGAGAATGAGGTATCACTAGAAGAATTCAGAAACATTCTTTTTTAAATTCCTGAATGTTCAGAAGTTAGTGTTGAAAATATACAAAAATGGATAAGGAATCAAACACTGGATTTCAAATTGCAAATAGTGATAAACTTATTGAAAGCATCGAGGAAGAAGATGCCCTTAATGTCTAAATTGAAACAGACATGGAACCATCGGCTAATGTAGCGTTTGATGGATATGAAACTACTTTGAAGTGGATGGAGCGCCAGCCCGAGTGTGACTACCAGCAAATTCTCACTGTCAAACGAATGCGCAACATTTGCTGCTCAAAAATGAATGAAGGCAATAAAACAGCACACTCTGACCAAAGTATTCTGTAAACAAAGACTTGGCCAATGTTCAAACGCTCTATTTTGTGTCTCTGCATTAACTGAGGCTTAATCAATTTTGATGTACATAAAATATGGGTATGTGCAATTTTGCTTTGCAACAATACAGTACACATTTTATGTACAGTGCTATAAACATTTATAGCATGTAAAAGTGTTGGCTTTTTATTTAATTGATTAAAAGAATATCTTTAAAATTATGTGGTCTTTTCATAGCTAATTCAAATCGATGCTTTTTTGCAAAAATCTAATTAACTGATTTTCTGATTGTTCAAATAGGGTGTGGTCAAAATTGATTGATAATATTTTACTAAGATTTTATCTACTCTTCTTAGATTTTATCAGAGGGATTCGACTGGGCATTGTCAATCAATAACAAGGCTTTGTTAGGCAAGCTGTTTACTTCACTGAATTTTGCAACTGAAGGAATAAATTGCGTTTCACCATTCTTAAAATAAATCAATATCCATCCAAGTTTTTTTTTTATTTTTATAATAAACTGAAAAATTGCCATATTCATGTCATTTAGTCTGGCATTGTAGATTTGCTAATCACCAATAGTTATACAGTCTGAGTAAAAACTTTAAGGCCAAAAGACATTTTTGAGAAAACGGCAACATTTAAACTGAGGAATTAAAATGCCATTTGATTCATAATTACTAAGCTTAAATAAAAGTTAAAAAAAAATTAAAAAATTAATTTGCAAATATTTTATTATTAAAAAATATTACAGAACACACAGATGAATATTTGAGCTTGAGTTAAAACTTTAAGGCCAACATAAAAAAATAGCGTATAAGAAAAAAATTACAAATTTTTAGAAGGTTGTGTAGGTGCCATTTCTTCGAATTACTTCAAATATTCTTGTTTTTCATGGATGAAACGAGTTTTGGACAAAAGGTGGGGTCGGTTTTATACCATTCATCTTCGATAGTAGATTTCAACTGTGTTGTTGATGTAAAATGTCTCCCATTTGCATGAACTCTTCTTGCTAAGTCATCACAAAGGTTCTCGATTGGGTTAAGGTCAGGTGATCTGGCTGGCCATTTCACAGTTTCAACATTGTTCATTTGGAACCAATTTTTTGTGCTGTTACTTGACTAGATCGATGCATTGTCTTGCTGATATTTCCAATTTTCTCCAGCAAGACTTTCAGCATTTGGCAAAAGAAAATAGGTCAGGACATTTTGGTATCCTTGTGAATTCATTCTACCTGAAATGACTGCAAATGGGCCCACACCATTGTAAGCAAAACAGTCCCAATTCATGACAGACCCTCCACCTAATTGGTGCTAAGAGAATATTTCTTTTTCATTTCATATATCATGCCAATAAAAATTCCAGCCATCTGGTCCATCCTAATTCTACTTCTTTTTTCTTCAGAAAAAATAATTTCAATCCATAGGTTTCCCAGGTCATGACTTTCTGGCCAAAGTGCAAACGCTCTATTTTGTGTCCTGCAGTAACTGAGGCTTAATCAGTTTTGCTGTATAAGTGTACCTTCCAGACCTTCTAATTGTGTTATAAATCGTTTTTTGACAAACTTTTAAAACTGTCGTCGGAATCAGTTTCCTGGTTGAGTACTTTCCAGTCGATGCAAGTTTGCAAACTCTTTTTTCACCACGCCAGGACAAAGCATTAGGTCTTCCTCCAGTATTCTTTTTACCATAATTGTATTTCAATTTTAAAAAGTTGTTGACTACAGTCTTTGATCTTCCTATCTTTATCGCAATAGCACGACTACTCATTTCTGTTAAAGACAAAGCTTCGATCTGTCCTCTTTCATGATCAGTTAACTTCTTATCCCCTCCCTTCACCATCTTCACACAGATCATCAATACTTCGAAGAAACGTATAAAAAATATGAAAATTGCAGCGTTGTCACAAGCTAGTAGTTGCTATGGTAACTACACGATTATATTATATTTGTTTTTAAAAAGTGACTGGTGGCCTTAAAGTTTTTACTCAGGCAGAAATACTAACTTTATAAATAACCACATGTTTCTCATAATTATGTATTTACAAATTATGCTTATAGCATTTCTTTCTTTCCAATGAACTTTAATAATTAATATTATTTGAATCACTTTTATTTCATTTTATATTTTTGAAAAAATTTTACTGTCTTTAAAGTTTTTACTCAGACTGTAATTTACAGATAGCTGCAGCATTGCTACGAGTCACGATTGCTAGGAGTTCCTTATTTATTCATAGGGTAAATGAACGTTCTTTGAAAGCTAATTTTTTGTTATACCCTGTTAGCAATCAATTTAAAGTTAAATCTGATTTAACTTAACTACATGCTGAAAACAGCATTCGCACTGCCGAAACTGATTTAAGAAATATTGGTTTTAGTTCAAAACCATATTTATCGTTTATTATTACAAACAATATGATATTCCTAATTTTTTTAAAGTTGAGTACGTTTATTAAGTAATTACAGAACAAAATGACATTAATTAAGATTATGATATTTCAAATGAGGAATACGAAACCAAAAAGAATGTCGTTGAAAAACCTATTTCTTCTCAAACATAATACAATTTTTTTTTATGTTTATTTATTACTTATGTAAATATTTATGTTATTATTTTTAAAAATTTTGCATCCCTTGCATTTATTTTGACATGTTTCAGATATTTCAACAAACGCACTGACAACAAGATAGCAAAAATCAAGATGTCCCTAAATCAGTTGAACCGTATTTAAGTCAGTTCCCCAAACTAATTTCAATCAGTTCGAACTCACTTAAATAACAAATGCCACCGTCAGAAAGTTTTGCCGAGACTTAAAAACGGGTTTAAAAGTGCATTGCGAACAGGGTATAAGAAAGTACTTTAAAAATAAATCCAGAGTAATTTGCGTTATACAACTGCGGAGAGGAGTTGGTTTGGTTTTTTCTACGTCATTTTTCGCCCAAGAAAGCTAATTAGAACATAACTTATCAAGTTTAAAATGGATTTAGACACCAAGCCCAAAGTGGGTTTCCAACTCACGAACTGAACCGAAGGCCAGAGCTATAACTATTTGGCTGTTTAAGGGAGTAGTTTTCTGTTGCAATTAATCTCCCATACCCAAGTAAATATTCTGCTGTGCAAGTGTCTGACAATAATTTTTCTCCACTATCATCTGTAAATTCATGCTTTTTTCAACGATCTAACCACCTATAGCTAGCTGTAAGTGTAGAATCGAGATTCTTAGCCTTGTTCAGTTGTATAGCTTTTTTTTTAAAATTAATAGGCTGTTGTTAAGAGCCTTTCTGTCTTTCCTGGGTAAACAAAAAATGTAGCTTCGTCCAGCTTGTCATGAACAGAAATTGTTAAATTGCAGCGTTGTTGCTTTGTGTTATGAGAAGTAATGGCGTTTTCACTTGTCATAACACAGAAACGTTCAATCGTGTCCCCACTTTTTTCCAATCGCTAATTGTATCCTTAGCGGCATCGAATTCAACAGTCAATTTTTAGCACTTTTTTCTTTGTGTTTAGTCGCTTGATTTTGAGAACTTCAAGTTTCCTCTAATGGAACAAGTACTGCGTTTACGTATTTCTGACATTTTACTATTCCTTTGAGCAGTTGATAAAAAAATTTACAATAGACGAAACAATACGAGATTGATCAACTATTTCACAACACGCGCGCGAACGGAAATAGAGCAGCACTGGTTTGCGAAGAAAGTACTATATGTGCCGTATTTTTAATTCGTTGCCATAGTAAATTATCAAGATCACGCAATAAGGTTAGGCGTTACAATGTCACTACGCCGGTAGCAATTGAAATGTAGGTGACGTATTAAGCATTCGTACTTTATCAGGGATAAAATTATTTTAATTTTAAAGACTCTTTCTTATCATTATTGAACTGATAACAAATGCTTAAAGAAAGCACATTATTGAACAAAAACAAATACTTAGCAAAAGTATCAATAAATAACAAGAACTTAAATCCGAATCGGTTACCCTATCCCCAATTAGTTCGGATTTCTAGAGTTCCAATATGGTGAAATCATATTACCTAAAGAATTTTATAAGTGAAACTATAACAAGAAAAATTTAAACGCTTTGAACAATGCTATTAAAAAGAGACATGAAACAAACGAAAGAAAATAAAGCAATGTAAAACGAAGTAACTATCACGGTTGGTTGGATTTTATGGCGCACGGTTGAGTTTTATGTCCAAAATTGGACATGCTGCGCCAACAATATCACGGATACATAATAGTTACTTTAGAAGAATAAACTATAAAATTAGAATAATGTTTACGTTCAATCTTCCACAATATTATGAATAATAGCAATATTATTTCTAAGTTATGAGTGCATATATTGGAGTAATTTTAATATACTAATTTTTAAATAAATTATAGCAATCAATTCAAAACAGAAAAAGATTGATATACCATTCATTCTGACCGAGAAATTTGGAAAATATTTTCGCCATATATATATATATATATATATATATATATATATATATATATATATATATATATATATATATATATATATATATATATATATATATATATATATATATATTTATATATATATATATATATATATATATATTTATATATATATATATATATATATATATATATATATATATATATATATATACACACACACACACAGGGTGTCCACTAAAGTCCCTTGCCACAATCTTAACTTCGGAACGGCTGCTGCTATATTCATAAAAGTGGTGTCAGTGGAGTTAGCATTCCATTCTCGGAAACGGAACGAGATAGAGAGAAAAAGTGATTTACAAAGTTGTAGAGCATCCTCGATTTAGTACCAAACAATACCTGGTAGGCATGAATATAAAGAATATAACGGTTAAAACGCTCATTTGTTGTTTGGTGCTGTGACGTAGCACATAGCACGTGTGCATAGTTAAAAAAACAAAAAATTGTTTTTGTAATTAAAAATAATTCCAGCATTTTGAATGCAGTAAGCAAATACGTAAGAAACGTCACGTCTGTTCACCTGAGACAGCTGTAAAAGAGTTATTTTCTTGGGGCTTTAGTATGTTAATGCTCATGATCATGGCTGAGTATTACAAAGCTGAGTATTGTGAAACGGTTTAACTGTACGGTGAATGTCGACGCAAGGCACGATCAGCAGCAAGGTTGTATCGCCAACATTTCCCTGCAGGCCCGTATCTCCTTCTCATCAAGTCGTCCTAACTGTTGTAAAACGTTTAGGGGAGTTTGGTTGCATTACTAGTCAGCCTCCATTTGGCAGACCAGCTAAGGTAGGCTCACAAGACATCTCCATTGAAGCAGTACCTCGTCAAGGAATTTCGCAACCAAATACTAGGGTATGGCGGTTTTGAAGAGTGGCCTCCACGCTCTCCTGATCTAACTCCACTGGACTTTTTCCTGTGGAGATATTTGAAACAGCAGGTGTATGCGACCCCTCCACAAAATTTGCAGGACCTTAAACGACGCATTACGGTCGCGTGTTCCAACGTGTGCAACGTAATCTTCAAGCGAGGATCCAAATGTGCATTGCAGCTGACGGTGAGAAGTTTGAACAACTTAAATAAAATATATCGTTATAATTTTTTCCTTTTTTTTTTTTTTTTTTTTTTTTTTCTTTCTTTCTTAGATCGTTTTGTGGCGTCACAGCACGAAACAATAAATGCGTGTTTTAACCGTTGTATTCTTCACATTAATGCCTACAATGTATCGTTTCGTACTAAATCGAGGATGCTCTACAACTTTGTAAATCACTTTTTCTCTCTATCTCGTTCCGTTTTCGAGATAGGAATGCTAACTCCGCTGTTTTCCACCAGGTAGCGGTATAGTGTGTTTTATTTAGTAGCGCATGGCTGTTTTACTATACCTAGACACCACTTTTATGAATATAGCAGCAGCCGTTCCGAAGTTAAGAGGGTGGCAAGGGACTTTAGTGGACACCCTATATATTTATATATATACAATTACAAATTCCTATAGTGGATGAATAATTTTAAGTTAATTAATAAAAGTGGCGGCTAATTCACAAAGATTTATTTTCAACTTTCCATAAAATCAAAATATTCAATTTCTAAAACAAACATCTTTCAGTTGGATTACCTTTTGTATTCTGTTTAACAAGTTATCCTTAATTATTTAGATTTTTGTCTTGTAAAATTGAGAACCTCAATCAAATTTCCTTATACCTCAATTTATTAAGGATCTAGGATTGTGACTCAATAATTTTTTTTAATTCTAAAGTTACATTTAAAATCTTCAATGATAATTGTTTTTATTTGTCATAATTTATACAAGAACAAAAATATTGCCTCAAAACTAATATTTTAAATTTACAAAAAATATTTTTTTATTATAAATTTATAAAATTTGTCTCTATAGAGAATTATATGTATTTCTTACAAAAAGTCTTTATTGATAAAAATGTATAAAGTTACTAATATTTAATTCTAAGATTAAAAAATTATGTAAAAATTAAGTTATAACTGTTTTTACATCTAAAAACACAATGTCAAAGTCGTTTTGCATTATACTTTATTTTTAACATATTGTTTGTGAGTGATATAAACAAATATTAAGACATGGAAATCACAAAAATTTACCAAGATGTTTTATTCTTGCATGCACAGAGATATACACTTATAGGCTTATGAAAAATTTGGAAATGATAATATTGTCATGTCATAATATGTTACATATGAGTCATTTTACATCATGTTAACTTGTAAATATCGTCATGTTACACAAAACACACATCTGTCACAACACTATCATAATTGAAAAGTGAATTTATACAATTTATATTAATTTTAAAGTCTTTTCAAGAATTTTCTATGTGATACAAAGCAAGTTTTAGAGTTAAAATATGCAATAAAATGAAATTTTTCCAACCAAGATATTTTATTCTAATGTGCTTAGATGTATTTCCAAATTTTTGATAAACTTTTACCGTTTTATCAAAAATTTGGAAATGACATATACTAATGTTATACACATCTGTCAGAACACTATAACTTAGCAAGTTAATTTATACTATTTACAACAATTTAAAAATATTTACAAAAGTGTTTCGTTTACAATACAAAGACACCGTAATCTTTATAGTTTCTTCTGCAAAAGTCAACACAGATGGCTGAGGAGTAATTAATACTCTTGCCTTCAGGTCAAGAACTCAAAGGTTTAACTACTTCAAGATCAAAATTATTTAAAGTGGTCTGGAATCTGCTTTAGGCTGTAAGCCATACTTCAATTAGCTTTTATATGTAAAAAGTGACACTTGTTCTATAATTAGAACAACTGGGAATAATCTCCCAGTTGTTGCAATTGAAAAAATTTGGAAAAACAAATCCTGTCTTCAGCAGTTCACTTGCAATCGTATGCATTCAATAGTATTTCAAGTTTCATGATCATCTCCAAAATAATCACAAATAGTAATGAAAAAAGCTCCAAATTTTTTAAATCATCATTTTTATTACTTATTCTTTCATTGTGCTATTAATCAAACATATATATTTAGGGATAAATTTTGTTTAAAAAAAGTATATGGAATTAACCATATCCAAAATTTAAAATCAGACAATGTAATTTTAATATTATGACTTTTATACTTTTCCAGGTCACTAGTGCAAAAATTCTATTACATTTATTCAGGCATCATATCTATAAGCTTGACATAAGTTTGTTGCTCAACGGTCATATTTTTTACACATGAGGACTAGTTAGACTGAGATATAGTTTAAAGAAGATTTTGAACCACTACAAACATTCATGTCATAGTGGAAATCAAATAAGCAAACTATTGAACCAAAAGGCAGAGCACTAACACTTTAGTTGCCAGCATATTGACACCTGATAAAGAATGGACCAATAAATTGTGTTAGAAAAGCTAATAAATGCCCTTAAATAGCTTGGAGACTATTTGTTTTTAATTTGCTTTTTTTAATGATAATTTGGCTTATTATATTTTGACACAATAATATTTCATTGGAAAATTATGTATACATGATCTGGAATTTAATATGTTCAATACTCCCAATTTAATACCACAATTTAAATTGTGAATAGCTTTTGAATATATAAGTATCCTTATATTTTTCATATATTTTAAACCAACAGTAAAAGTTTGTAAAATAACTGACAGTAACCCTTTGGCATAATTACAAGGATTATGGAAAGCTCTAAATATTAAAACTTAGATTATTAAAAATATATAAATAAACTACTTCAAATTTAAAAAATTGGAAACAATCTTAAAGGGGGAAAAGAAATTTTGCACCATAAGTAAAACATGGAACAAATGATACATTCATATTTAAATAAGTATTTTTAAACACATAAATTTAAATATTAATCTGGAAACAAACTTTTGTTGACAAATATTTTAAAACTTTAACTGAAAATAGAATCAATAATAAAAAAATTTCATTAGATATAAAATTTTCTCAGAACAATGTATTGTAAGTTGTTTATGTATGTCAAAAATTTTACTAAAATTACTACTTGAAAAGAAATAAATATGAAACAATTTGTTAAAAACTGTGTAGTTTAAATAACTGAATAATTTCATTTATGAAACATGCATGCGTTCAAACATATAGTCATTTGATTCATAAAATACAAAATATAAAGAATATATGTAGAACTCCTCTGATTTCAAGAAAGATTCAATCAAATTGTAAATACTTGTGAAATCAAACTTGAGATAAAATTCAACTTATTAGACACTTGACATTATTTACAATTGCCTTAATTACATTTCAAATAAAACAATTTAAATTTTTTCCACAAAATTAATTGAGATAATGCTAAAAGATCAGCATCAAACAATATAAGTCAAAATGTGATACTGATTTGAAATTAAAATAAAAAAATATTATAAAATAATACCAAATTAAAAATAAATCAATAACATGATTTTTGTACAAGTTTCTTTTAACAAATTTTAAAAAGGCATCAGATAATGGAAATCACAGGTAATGCAAATGACAAAACCAAGTGCCACTCAATAAAATGTTAAACTATTATTAATATCTGTATAAAAACTTCTTTTACAGTTATGGAAATAAAAAAATATAGTATACAAAAACTAAGCAAGGTAAATGGAATGAGAACATTATGGTAGCTTTGACACAAGGTGTTCTAATGGTAAACTATGACAGTTGGTGACAAATCAAAGTTTTTTTACGTTTATTTTTAAACAACTTAGGGTTGTTCTTTACAACCCTAAGTTGAAAATGTAACACCATTCAGTTCAAAGAAGGAAATATAGCTGAAAGCGATGATCAAGCTGCTAAGATATTTGTAATGTATTACAAGAGAGCAAATAAATTGGATTTTACTTGCAATGATAGAAGAGTAAAAAAAAAAAAAATCAAAGCTAGTAACATAGTGCACTGATGTCGTTGCTGCTCTCAAGATGGTATATGTCTTTGCAATATGAATTTCAATATGCTTAAACTTGATGCTATCATCAGAAATTCAAATATTAATAAATCTCCCAGAATCCTTTTAGTACTCATGGAGAAATGTTCAGCAATCTGAGACATAACAGAAAACAAAGACTTTAGGATATTTTAAATGATTATTGGAAAACAGGATAGCATCCTTGTGATTGGAGGAGAGCTATTGTTATTCCATAAGAAATCCCTCAAAAGAAACTAATGTTTCAGAGTTTTATGCTGATCCCCTTGACTTGAATAGCTTGCGAAATTATGCAAAAAATTATTTTAAAGAGAGTTATCTTTTATCTGAATTCTCACAATCTTCTCTACCAGCAGAACAATATGATTTTATAAAAGGACATAGCACAATTCATCAAGTGTTTTACTTCTATCAGAGGATTAGTGATGCTCATAACAAGAAACCTAGGAATCACACAATTGCTGCCTTTCATGATTTATCAAAAGGCTTAATGTATGGTTTCAGAAACAATATAAAACTATATGAAATCTTTGGAGTCTGTAGAAGAACTCTGATTTGAATTTATAATTTATTGATTAATCAAATCATTAAGGTGAGATATAATGGTTCTTATTCACAAAGTTTTAGGCTGTTCCAGGGAATTCTACAGAGCTGTCCTGAATCCCAACATGTTTTCTTTCTTTCATGTGGAAATGAACAAGCTATTCCTGAGAGTTGTGAAATTTGTCTTTTTCAATTTCAAAATCGAAAAAGACCAATTTCAAAACTTGTCATGGTGATGACCATAATATTGCGATTTGGAACTCTGACACTGATTTGAGAATTCTGGACCATGACAAGTTAATCAATAATTTATAATGGAAATGAATAAAAAAATTTATAATGTAAATGCAAGTCAGAGGCAAAAATATTTTTAAAAAAATCATTTAAACAAATTGTCAGAACTGCCCATTATTAACACAGACATGAACTTCATGATTAAATCTTCTGCATTATTTTCAATTAAATAGCCTTAGGCCCCCAACTGACTGCAGTGTATAGGTAAACTGAGAGTTTTTTTAAATTTAGTTATATTTAATAAAGAACTTATTCAATTTTAATTTAACACTTACATAAATATATATATACACATATGCACACAGATATCATAATGAAAGAAAACACTTATCTTGGGGTCTTCTGCTAGGTCCCTGAATCTAAATTATGAAAACTCTAACCCTGCATCTTTTACCTAACAAATAGAGCCTAACTTGGGCTAGGTATAGGGAAGTTTATTGAGGCACACACAGTGAATTAAGACTAAATCAATTAACACAGTTACCATTTTTTTTCCAAAAAGTTATACTTCATAAAAAATATTTTACATTATATTACTATTACCATTATTATTCATTACCTGTATTTTCAACATGATTTCTTTTTGTACAGTTTTCGTTTATATATAATTGGCAAAAATTTGCAACTCATAAATGCCTGTATTTACAACAAATTATTTTTTATTTCAAAAGGTGAATGACACTTTCTGATTACTTATAAAACTCATATTGCATGCAACAAATGATTGATTTTAAATAAAAACAAAATCTTTAAAATAACATGAAATGCAGATTAAGTCCAATCAAATATTATTGAATTATTGGAAAATATAAGGAACATTAGTAATTTGAAATATTGAATATAACATAACCAAATTTGAATGATATAACTTTAAATGTACACATATTTCAAAAATTTAACTTTTGAAATTAACAGTAAAACACATATTTTCACATTAAACTAAGAAATAGTAAGTGTTAATTAAAATCTAAATGTATTCCTATAGTTTAATTCTTAAATGCCATTGATATTTTTATGTAAACTGTAGAATAAAGTAATTCTAGCTAATTCTTAGCAATAACTCATATCAATTAGCAACCATCAATGAACCTTTTTCCCGATATCATGGCAACCATATAATGAAAATAGTTTTACCTATTTTTGTTCAACAATATTTTAATTTGGTTATTATCATTAAGAAAAGATAACAAAAACTTTGATGTAATAAAATATGAGCATAATGAATTAGTTGCTAAAATATCTCTCAATTTAACTGTTTCAAAAAGCTATATTAGTTACTTGCAAACATTATAATAACAAAATTTAATCATGAAAATTATCTTAATATTTTAAACAAAATGCATTTTTATGGCACCTTATTGTTTTTCAATCTATTTAAATGACCTCATTTTCTTGTCTTTAAATCTAGAATGATTTTTCTTCATTTCTGTTTACATCTGAAACTATACTTAGATAAATAATGGTAACAAGATAATTGTTATAAAATATAATGTATGTAAAATACACAGAAGTTAAAGAAAATAATACTATCTTAATGCCAAAAATACCAGAAACAATTTACGAAATGTTAACATTAGTGAAAAATCCTCTAACTCCTAGATAAAACACTTAAGAAAATAAATAAAATATTTTGAGAATGTTTAACAGAGCATTATCAAAATATTTTCAAAAATTTTTATTTGTTAAAATAATTTTTAAAACTATTCGCACAAGCATAAATAGATATAAGATGATTTTCACAAACATAAATAATTTGAAAGATACACATCAAACTAATTAGCACTTGTTCATTTTTTTTAAAATAGCTTGTTCCTAAACTATAACATTTTTAATCATTTATAGTATTACTGTTAAACTCACTAAGTTCATGTTGCCACACATAAACAACCTCATGGCAACACACTGAGATTATGGAATGTTAACCAAGTTGTCTGTTTTATTTGGACACTAACTTTCATGAAAAGCTATGACAACATTTACTAAATCCATTTTGATAAATAAATGCCAATCATATCTATACATTCAGGAAGAAGTTTAACTTTAAATTCTTCACAATTTTCAGTTTCTGGCGAATATGCTGTATAAATATGCAGCATCGATAACACTTTTTGCAATTCAGATCTTTCAAAGCAATTGATTATTAAACTACAGTAAATGGGATATTTATGACTGTCCATTCTAACAAGAATAGATTGAAAAAGTAACTGTAACATTTCCAGATTTTCAAATTTAAATTTTTTTTCTTTATCAGTAATAAAATCATAAAGCGAAAACTTATCTGATAGCATATCAGTTCTCATTTGCACCAATTCTTCACAACATTTTTCAATGAACTTTCTCAATGATTTTCTAGAATCCTCTGATTTAACACAACTTGTCAGTTTTTGTTCTAATGTATAAATAAAATCAATTTCTGGATTATGAATATATTTTTTAGAAGAATGTTTCACAACATATTTTGTCATTAACCAAGTACTACTCTTGTACTTCACTGGATCCATATTGTATTTATCAATCATACATTTATAAGGAGAAGATTTATCTTCACTGTTATAAGCATCCACTGATGCTCCAGATTCCAGTAGCATTTGAATAACAGAAAAATTACAACTGGGAGATCTTGAGGCAATAATTAAAGGAGTGTCACGTGAATCATTAACTTCATTTATTGTTGCACCATACGTCAACAGTAAAGATATAACTTTTTCATCAACATTCTTCGCTCCTAAAGCAGAGTGGAGAGGAGTATTCAAATCATTATCTTTGTGATTTATGATATCAATTATATCAGAACTAGAAGACAATTTTGTAAGTTCGCTTAAAATTGCTGACACAATGGCATAACTGTGTTTAGTAACAACAGCAAAATGTAAAGCATTCCTCAAACAAGAATTTCTTTCATATAAATCACATAAAATAGCCCCATAATTAATAAGCTCTTTCACAACTTCTACTTGGCAATTTGTATTCTGAAAATATGATAGTAGAGGTGTAAGGGAACTAAAATTTTTATTATTTAAATCAACTCCTTTAATCAGAAGTCGCACAATATTTACATCACATTTTGGATTCCTCAAAGCAGTTTGAAGAGGGTTATCTAATGTATAATTTATTGCTTTTACATCAGCTCCTTTATCCAATAATGCTTTAACAGCACATGGATCATTGCTATAGTTTCTTGCAGCATTATGTAAGGGAGTGTTATCAAATGAATCTTTAGCATTCACATCTGCATCATATGCAAGAAGTTCTTTAACTATTTCAAACCTATAAAAGGATCGTTTAAGAGCAAGATGCAATGGCGTTTCTAAATAATAATTTGTGCTATCAATATCAGCATTTCTCTGTAATAATAACCGAATAACTTCTAGTTTAGTATGTGAAACTGAGACAGCAATGTGCAGTGGTTGCCTCCCTCTTTCATCAAATAAATTGACATCAGTATAGCTACTTTCTATTAATGTTCTGATAACCTTCATAGAGCAATTTGGAACTTCTAGAGCATAATGCAATCTATAATACAATCCTGCATGATGGGAAAAAGGATTCATTTTTAAAGCATAAAATAGAATGAACAAGTTTTAATTAATACTACAATGTTTTTCAAAATACTCAGCAATATCCTGGCATCTAATACAAGGTTAATACTATTTTTGTTTTAAGATATATAAACATTCTTTCTCATATTAATTATGTATATAACTTCTATTTTATTTATATATAATTTCAGTTTTCAAACAAAAAAGTTGGTATGCATTTAAATTAGCATCAATAATAAAATATGTAGTACAATACAAATTTCCATAACATTATTTCACTAGTAAATATAGGTTTTGTTTTCAATTATGATTAAAAGCTTTTTTATAACAAAAACTCAATAGCAGTTAGTGATGAAGCTTTATGGTATACTTCTAACTCATTGGGATCAACAAAAAAATATGAATTGTTAGTCGCTAACAAATTGATGTTTTCTAGTGAGAAAGTTTGGTGCAGTTAGTTTTTGTTGGTGGTGAATTGAAGCGCATGTTTTCAAAACAAATGTGTTCAAGACTTTATTCTTTGCATAGATTTTATGGTGTAAGTGTGATATATCTCTCCAAGAGATTAATCGACAAATCTGTTGTGTTGGGTTGTAACCGGCAGTTTTGGAGCTCTTTTCTAGGATTGCTTATAGCTCACGTTGAGGAAAGGGTACACAAACAGTTCCTTTGAATTTGAGACAAAAGTCCTGTTGTCAGTCAGTTTGAGCAATCGTATTTCAGCTGACTGTCAATTGTTCTTTGTTTTGATTATAGTGTTTAACGAATTTCCTTTTGGTGTTGCCAATTTGAATTTTTGTACCTCTTTTTGGCATGCAGAAAAAAATATACGAGGAGTAATTCGAACAGCAAAAAATCATGGGCGCCATTGAAGTAGTAGCAGATGAGACTACGCCCACTCTGTCTTCCAAAACAGACAGTACTTTCATATTAAAGACACTGTATCAGCAAGCTTTATTTTCATTTAAATTGCACGCATCCAAATAAAAAAAGTGGTCTAAAAAATTTAGTATTTCTTAAAAAATATTATTTATATTGACAGTAAAGTACCTAATTTATATTCTTGTTAAATAATAATATTATATGCTTCGATAAAGAAATTTTAGGCCAGTTATTCACCTTTTTGATTTAGAGATAAAATTTTGAATATTATGAAATAAATTAAATGCTATCATGTTATATTTATAATCATGAAAATTTTTAATTTTCCTTTCCTGTATACATATTTCGAGGCAAAGTTTACCACCCATGTTATTCCCTGTGATATTATTTATGCATACAATATCCTGCTATTTGATAATAATTTTTCCTTTTCTAAGAAAGAATTGTGCTTTTGAATATAAATTGGGTTATACAAATATAGTAAAAATATTTTTCCTTTGGTATAACTTTAGTACAATATTCAAAAATAAAACTTCTATTATCAATAATTTGAAAGTGAATTTCTCTGAATAATGTAAAGTAAAAAAATTATAATATAAAGTAAACTGTAAGAAATATAGAAACAAATTGAAATATTTATTTTTTATCAAAAATTGAATTTCAATAAATTTTGATTTATTATATTTAACCCATTGCAGTTCAGTGTTCCAGGTTATGGAACACCAAACTTTAAATTGTTACCAAATCGTCGCACTTTATGATAAAAAGATGAAATTTGGCTTAAAATGTTCTTTAGACTCTCTTTTTCGATAATAGATGACAGCACTACATAAGACGATAAATAATTTTCAATTATAGCCAATTATATTTTTAATTAAAGACGATAAATAATTATATAATTATTTATATCCCTTTATTTTGAAAAAATATTTCAGATTTTTTTTTTTTTTTGTTCTATATTACTTTAAATTTTTACGCATAAAGTATATGCAGAATTATCTGATAAATTTAGGTGTTCCATCACCTGGAACACTGGGTCGCACTCTTCATTTACACGATTTAGTGTGCAATTAGCCTTGAACTCAATGCTGAGGGAAAAGGCTGTGTATATTTTTTACTGTTTTTTCTCTCTTTTGGGGTGTAATAAATTAATGGTGGGGGGAATATACAAGGAAGGATTATATACTTATATGGATAATATTTCTACACCCTCATTGGCCTCTTGAATTGGGAAGCTTCAGTGTGGTATAAGAATATATCAGTTAGTACGAATCCTCTGAAGTTAGAGAAGCATTATTTTTATGCTCTTGATTTTTATTTTCGCTGCTACTCGTTTTATAATATAGTGTTTATATTTTTTTGAATTTATATATTTTTAGTTTACTTTTTTCAAATATAGTTTATTTTCTAGTTATTTTTTTTAATTTGTTAATGGCAAATAAACGGTAAGTAGAGGTCCTAGTCCTTCTGAATCAATAAAAATGCTTCAAAAATGGGCGTCTATTAGTGAATCAAAACATATGTATAGTGATAGTGATACAGAGAAATATGTTCCTAAGCCACTTGATCAGCCTAAGTCTGATAATGTTGTGTCGGATGCAAGTGAAAATGATGGTGATGAATTTTCTCAACCATTCTCCTCTAGGCAGTCCCAAAACCTTATTCGAATAACTAAAATAATTGTACAGAAATTTTAATTTTATAATTTTATTTATTAATAATTTTTAGAGTAGAGTAGCAGGCCTTCTTGTGATGCACCCTGGACCCCACTAAATGTGCTACGTAGGTGTAATGCATAGTTATTACATTCATAAACAAAAACATTTACGCGTATATGGGTTTCACTGCAATGCTTGCTTTTTATGACCTTTGCGGCGCAGTGTTCCATGTGATGGAACACCTACAAAATCGAAATATAGTACATGCAATATTTACAAAATTTTCATTAAATACTCATATAGACCTAAATAGACAAACTACAAATTTTTTGGTTAATATTTCAAATTTAAAGAGTAGAGCGCCGGAAAGGGTTAATAAGAATTATATAAGATTAAAATATCTTCTCAAGAAGGAAAAGGTTTTAATTTTGTTTATGTTAAACAGTACTTTTAAAAAAAAAAGTTGCAATTTATTCATTAAAAAAGTAATTAAATATATTCCTGAACTTATAAAGTTAATTTCATTTAAATTAAACTTTTTACAGATAAGTTTCCTTATACAATATCAAATTTTTCTTTTTTGATGATTATTCAGAAATCATTCCTTAAAATAATTTCTGCTTAAGCATTGAAATTTAAATAACGATATTTTCATTCACAAATATTTTTAATTTCCTGGAAGTTTAGAAAGGCTACACCTAGTAAAAAAATTAATATTTTTTTATCTAACAAATATTAAAAACGTGACATCCTTTAAATTACAAAGATTTTAAAAAATTAGTTTATTTAGATTTGCCTACTTATTTAGTGTTTTAATTTTTTTTTTTTTTTAGCATGCACACACATGCCAACAAGTATGTAAAAATCGATAAGTTTTACTATAATCTTTTCGGATCTTGTTCGATGTCACGCTTTCATCTCAGTCAAGTCACTCAGTGAAGTACTTTGCGTTGAGGGGGATCCAAGCAGATCTTTTCATAATAAATATATTTTACGTACAATTTATTATATTTTTAATCATACTATGTATTGTTTACTTTATTTGGCACCACATTATCATCAATATATATTTTCGAATTTTCACCGAAAAAATTGTTGCTAATTGTATAGCGGAAAACACATTAATTATTTTTAAAAAAAAAATGCAAGTATAATATATTTTCCTCTAAAATGCTGAATAATATTTTGAAAAAAAATGGGTGTTTATTAGATTTGCAGAGTAAAAAACCAATTTTCTAAGCAAATTACATTTCTATCTAAGGAAATTATTACTAGATTTCAATGAAAGCCGAATTCTTAGAGATATTAGAGATATGCTAGAATTGAATAATCTTGAGGAACTTATATTTCAACACATAAAAATATATAATCAATACAAAAATAGTACTGTTTCTATTACTTTATTTTTTCCCTCCATTATCCTGTGACGAAGTTGGCTTACTTTTGTGGATCAAAAATATGAAGGAAAATGGAAAAATATTTTTTTTAGATTTTAAGGAACAAATGCTTTTATGAACATTTATTAGATAAGGATTTTTCTGGTATTTAAATATGATGACTATTCAGTTGCAAATATTTGTGTAATTTTTGAAGAATTTGCATCGACTCCACCCATGAGATAACTGACTATGATTTTGAGCTTTTAACCTTGATGATAGTTGATGAGTTTGAGGAAGATTTCTCCTCAGACTTTTCTTCAACATTGGTATGTTGAATTTTAATACAATGACTTACTTTTTCAAAAATTAAAGGTATGGTGCCTGTAGAAATGAAGGCTAAAATTTTTGTGAGCGATGATGATTCATTATAAGGCTTAAGAAAATGTCTTTGGACGTATATAAAGACATCTATTATGCGTGTGGCATGTTGATCGAGAATGGCAAAGCCATTTAAATTCAATCCCTACTGCCAAACATTTAAAAATTTTAAAAGCTATTACTTGGAGCTGGAGGAAAATATATTTAATAGAAAAGTGATGATGACACTGAAAATTTTATAACTGTTTCTTTTAATAGTTCTAAGACACATATGGGGGCTTATTGCTACAGAAAAGGAACTGTATTGAATATTAATAAGCACTTAGAGCATTTCCGTAGCGTAATAAAACTTTTATTTATAAAACTTTAAAATAAACTTTTACTTAAAAAACATTTAAATAAAAGTTTTATTTATTAAATAAATAAAACTTTTATTTAGATGTAAAAAAGGCAAAGAGTCAAGTGATGGGAAAGCTTAAATATTTACATACTTGATAAGAAATTTGATAGGGTTATTAGAATGCATAAAGGGAAAATCACTATAAAATATATAAGTTCATATCAATACGATAAAGGAGAGAAAATTACTTCAGATATTTGCAGGTTTCAGGTGATAAATAGTTTGTCAAATCAACTTTGTTTCCTAGAAAATCACAGAAAAAAAAACATTTATATATATCATGTTTACATATATCAGATTCAGGTAACACACTTTGTCGAAAATACATATTTTCTATAGCAGTTTATGCATGCGCGGTCATGATTATAAAGTTCTGAACAACATGTGTAAACAAATTCATGTTGTCAGTTTGCTCTGCAAGTAAAAAGAAACATATATTCGTCCACTTCATGCAATTACATCTCAATTGTCTTCAATATTAAAGGATTCAAACAGTTCAAATAATGATAAAATAAGTAATTTTGCCATTACTAAAGAATGTATTTTGAATACTTTACCAGCACACTTGTTATCAAATTGATTGTTATTTTGTAAGTATGACTATAGCATTTTTATATATAAGTTTAAGTTTGAATCTAACATATGAATGAGAAGTAACACATTTCTTTTTCTTATTTTCTAGACATTAACTTGTTTAGGCTTTCTTTAATAAACAATTATAATTGAATCAGATTACATATATGTACTTGGTTTAAATATATATATATATATTTTTTTTTTAAGGTTGATCAAATGGAGAAATTTTACTTTATTTCAATTTTTATTCATTTTATTTCAATTTAATTATCCTGTTAGGAAAAATTGTTTGGTAACAAAGTCTAAAAAACTTAATGAAATATGTTACCGAAACAATATTGTAAAAAACACTATAGATGTACTAAATAGAAAATATTTTTTCCGACATAATCTACTAAGTGAAATTTGACATTTCTGATTATAAAAAAAATTAAAATAATTTTCTTTAATATAAATAGCTGTGTATGATCGCAATCTAAAAAACAATACATCCAGAAATTATGTTTTAAAAACTACATTTAAGCAAATAAATAGTTTAGCACATAAAAGTTAAATTTTTCTCATTTCAGTTAAATTTAATTATTTATAATTACTTTTTATTTTACCATATATATAACTCCTAATTTATAACTAATAATATGAGAAATTAATAGCGACACAAAAATATTAAATATAATTGTAAATTCGAATTTCAATCTAAAGTGCATCATTTTTATAAGACAAATGTACAAAACTAAATTTTTAAAACTCTGATCATTTTTTTCTTTTTTAAATAAAAATATGGTGTAAAAAATCAGCATTAGATCATTGTAACATATATTATAAAAATAATTTATTGAGTATATATATATATATATATATATATATAAGATGATATATACCTATGATACACTAGTTTAATTTTCATAATATTTTCCTTGGTATTTTAAATAATGCTTAAAAATACATTTTCAAAACTAAAATTCAAATAAAAGTCACTTTTCACAAGATATTCATTCGAAACCTTGATTCTATTTATTTTAATCCATACTTTCATCAATTCAGACGACTTATATCCCTTCAGTTCGGAATAATAAGTTTCTACTGTATTTGATTCCTTTTTTTTTATTTATTTTTTTTATTATTATTTTTTTAAGTAATAGCTGATTTTGGAACCAGTATATATCTAAAAAATTTACGGATTGATATTTTATAAAGAAATTTCAAAAACATAAATATTTGTAGTGATCCCTTTCTATGTCCTTAATTAGTAACGGAAATGACATTTCCCCTTCTCAGCTCATCTGGAAAGGGGTGAAATGCATTCCGACCCCTTTTTTACCTCTTGGGGGAAGCAGGCGCACGGCCGAGAGTGATATACCAGTTGGGCAGAAGAGTGCGAACGACTACAGCCACTTGGTACGCGACCGTCTTGTGATGTAGTAGAATGTAATAAACATTTACTTGAATTGAAGTCTTGATCCTGTTCTTCGCATTAAACACGACCACTAAATCCCAAAAGTGGTGATCCGAGAGAATTTATGAACCTCATATCTATGCTCATTTTTCCTGAATAAAAACTGCATAGTTATGGAGTCAGCGGCTGTTGTCATACCAGCATTCATAAAAGCAGACCCTTCGTTGTGGTTCTATATGATAGAAAGTACTTTTGCTCTAGCGACTCCTAAGCCTATAGCCTACTCTAAAGCGAAATATAATTATGTAGTCCCTCATCTTCCTCCAGAAACGGCAACCATCGTCAGGGATGTCATTATGCAGCCAGACACAACAGACCCGTACAAGAATCTGAAGGGAAAACCGGTGGAACTGTGTTCGGAAAGCAAGATTCAAGAAATTCGGCTGTTGTTAGCAGGAGAAAATCTGAGAGACAGGAAGCCTTCGGCATTGTTACGGAGCATGAAACGTCGAGCCGAGAACCACAGCATCGATGATTCTTTACTCCTAGAACTTTTCAATCAACAAATACCAGTTCCTGTGCAGACGATACTAGCATCGATTTCTCCTCTGATTTCTGACAAAGCTGCTTAGATTGCCGATAGTATTCTACAAATTCCTCCTCATAATGCCTTTGCTGTCTCCAGTCAAGTTTCTACTCAATCATTCACCGTAGAAAAGAATATCCAAATTCGATTCTCTCTCACTAAGAGGAAATAAAGAAACTACGTAAGGAAACTGCGGAAATATGATCCAGATAGAGAAGAAAGAATCGGAGCCATGAGAATTTTCACCAGCGGCAACGACCTTCTTCATGGGAAAAATTCTCTTTATCATCCTCGATTCAAGAAAAAGGCTCGAAAATGTATACCTTCATGCTTATTTCAGGGAAACGCTACTCCATGGTAGTAGCTTCGACGGACTCCTCCGAAAATTTTACATCTCGGCGCATGTTCATAACGGATAAAAACACGGGTACGTGTTTTCTTGTTGATTCAGGGAGTGATGTTTCTATAATTGTCGACTCTAAGCAAAAACGCACACTTCCCGTTCTTCAAACGCTTGGCGCTGCTAACAGCAGTTCTATCAATGTGTATCTTTGTAGTCGTAAATCAGTAGCGGTCAATTTTGGGTTAAGAAGGAATTTTACCTACTCATTTTATATTTGTAATGTATCCATTAGGTGCAGTTTTTTCTATCATTTTAATTTATACCCAGACTTAAGGAATAAGCGTCTTGTAGATAATACAACAAATTTAAAAGTAAAATATTTTCTATAAAATCTGTTTTTGTAAGTTTCAGATTTGCATGGCAAACTAGTGTTAGTCATGTCGACCTCGTAAAAGCATATCAACAAATTCCGATTAATACTGCAGAAGCACACAAAACTGCGATTTGCACTCTTTTTGGTCTTTTTGAAAGTCTGCGCATGCAATTTAGTCTTTGTAATGTGTACTCAACTTTCCAATGCTTTATTGACGAGGTAACGCGAGACTTCCTTTGTATACGCATTTGTTGATGATCTACTTATAGCCTCCAATACGAAAAGCGAACACCTAATTCATTTAAAACAATTATTTTTTCCAAATTAAATGAATATGGATTATGTATAAATACAGAAAAATGTTAGTTTGGTAAATCAACTATTCAATTTCTAGGATTTAAAGTACCTAGTAGAGGCATCGAACCCTTACCAGACCGAGTAAAATGTATTTCAGAATTTCCTCAACCGAATACTCTAACTCAATTACGCCGATATTTAGGACTTTTTAATTTTTATTATAGGTGTATTCTGAAAGCAGATGACACTCTAGCACCCTTAGTAAAATTTCTGGAAAGCCATAAAAAACAAAAAGAAACACCCTCGTTTTAGTGCAAATGACAAGGAGCAATTAAATTTGGACGAACAAACAAAGATTTCTTTTGAAAATTCAAAACAAGCAATTGCTAAAGCAACGCTATTAAGACATCCTATCCCAGGAAGAGAACTAAGTTTATGGGTACATGCTTCAAATATAGCAATCGATGGTTCCTTAATGATAATATAAAATAGCAATGGGGAACCCATAGCCTTTTATTCAGTTAAGTTCAGCAAATCTGAAAGAAATTGGTCCACTCACGATCGCAAGTTATATGCTATATATTCCTCTATTAAAAAATTTAGATACATGCTAGTAGGTAGAATTTTTGTCATATTTAGTGACCAAAAACCTCTTAGCTGTGCATTTAAACAAAACCCTGACAAATGTAGTCCTCGCGAACTACGTCACTTAGATTTCATTTCCCAATTTTCCACTGACATTCGTTACACAAAAGGATCTTATAACATTATAGCAGATGCACTCTCTC
Organism: Latrodectus elegans; assembly: GCA_030067965.1. NCBI lineage: Eukaryota > Metazoa > Arthropoda > Arachnida > Araneae > Theridiidae > Latrodectus > Latrodectus elegans. The sequence continues at coordinate 35,920,996 of CM057822.1, read as the reverse complement.
GCATTGAGGTAGACGAAATATATACTTCAGTACTAGACTTTAAAGAATTTGCCTCAGCTCAATCAAAAGATGAGGAATTGCAAAATCTTTTAACTGAGAATAATACTTCCTTAAAGTTAGAGAAACATTACTTTCCTCTTAAAAATATTAACCTTTATTACGATCTTTCACAAGCTACTCCTCATCTATTCGTTCCAAAATGTATGCGCAGAAAAATATTTGAAAATATACACTTTCCTTCTCACCCAGGTATTGCAACTTCTAACGACTTAATCACGAAACGCTTCGTTTGGCCTGGCATACACAAACATATTAAAGATTTGGTTCGCAAATGTGTTAAATGCCAAAAAGCTAAAATAACTGAGCACACTAAATCGCCCATGGGCACTTTTGCCACACCGGATGCTCGTTTCACACACATACATATTGATTTTATTGGACCCTTACCTCCTAAGGGAAAATAATATTGTTTGATCATTATCGACAGATTTACAAGATGGCCTGACGTCATTCTGACAGAAGATTTGGCTGCAGAAATAACTGCTCGGGCAATAGTACGCAGGTGGATTTCAAGATTTGGATTACCTGTCACTATTACTACAGATCAAGGCAGAAACTTCTGAATCACATCTATTTCACGAACTCACAAATATGTTAGGGTGTAATAGAATTCGAACCTCACCTTATCATCTTCAAGCTAATGTCATTATTACTTATTCTTTCATTGTGCTATTAATCAAACATATATATTTAGGGATAAATTTTGTTTAAAAAAAGTATATGGAATTAACCATATCCAAAATTTAAAATCAGACAATGAAATTTTAATATCATGACTTTTATACTTTTCCAGGTCACTAGTGCAAAAATTCTATTACATTTATTCAGGCATCATATCTATAAGCTTGACATAAGTTTGTTGCTCAACGGTCATATTTTTTACACATGAGGACTAGTTAGACTGAGATATAGTTTAAAGAAGATTTTGAACCACTACAAACATTCATGTCATAGTGGAAATCAAATAAGCAAACTATTGAACCAAAAGGCAGAGCACTAACACTTTAGTTGCCAGCACATTGACACCTGATAAAGAATGGACCAATAAATTGTGTTAGAAAAGCTAATAAATGCCCTTAAATAGCTTGGAGACTATTTGTTTTTAATTTGCTTTTTTTAATGATAATTTGGCTTATTATATTTTGACACAATAATATTTCATTGGAAAATTATGTATACATGATCTGGAATTTAATATGTTCAATACTCCCAATTTAATACCACAATTTAAATTGTGAATAGCTTTTGAATATATAAGTATCTCTTATATTTTTCATATATTTTAAACCAACAGTAAAAGTTTGTAAAATAACTGACAGTAACCCTTTCGCATAATTACAAGGATTATGGAAAGCTCTAAATATTAAAACTTAGATTATTAAAAATATATAAATAAACTACTTCAAATTTAAAAAATTGGTAATAATCTTAAAGGGGGAAAAGAAATTTTGCACCATATGTAAAACATGGAACAAATGATACATTCATATTTAAATAAGTATTTTTAAACACATAAATTTAAATATTAATCTGGAAACAAACTTTTGTTGACAAATATTTTAAAACTTTAACTGAAAATAGAATCAATAATAAAAAAATTTCATTAGATATAAAATTTTCTCAGAACAATGTATTGTAAGTTGTTTATGTATGTCAAAAATTTTACTAAAATTACTACTTGAAAAGAAATAAATATGAAACAATTTGTTAAAAACTGTGTAGTTTAAATAACTGAATAATTTCATTTATGAAACATGCATGCGTTCAAACATATAGTCATTTGATTCATAAAATACAAAATATAAAGAATATATGTAGAACTCCTCTGATTTCAAGAAAGATTCAATCAAATTGTAAATACTTGTGAAATCAAACTTGAGATAAAATTCAACTTATTAGACACTTGACATTATTTACAATTGCCTTAATTACATTTCAAATAAAACAATTTAAATTTTTTCCACAAAATTAATTGAGATAATGCTAAAAGATCAGCATCAAACAATATAATTCAAAATGTGATACTGATTTGAAATTAAAATAAAAAAATATTATAAAATAATACCAAATTAAAAATAAATCAATAACATGATTTCTGTACAAGTTTCTTTTAACAAATTTTAAAAAGGCATCAGATAATGGAAATCACAGGTAATGCAAATGACAAAACCAAGTGCCACTCAATAAAATGTTAAACTATTATTAATATCTGTATAAAAACTTCTTTTACAGTTACGGAAATAAAAAATATAGTATACAAAAACTAAGCAAGGTAAATGGAATGAGAACATTATGGTAGCTTTGACACAAGGTGTTCTAATGGTAAAATATGACAGTTGGTGAAAAATCAAAGTTTTTTTATGTTTATTTTTAAACAACTTAGGGTTGTTCTTTACAACCCTAAGTTGAAAATGTAACACCATTCAGTTCAAAGAAGGAAACATAGCTGAAAGCGATGATCAAGCTGCTAAGATATTTGTAATGTATTACAAGAGAGCAAATAAATTGGATTTTACTTGCAATGATAGAAGAGTAAAAAAAAAAAAAAAAAAAATCAAAGCTAGTAACATAGTGCACTGATGTCGTTGCTGCTCTCAAGATGGTATATGTCTTTGCAATATGAATTTCAATATGCTTAAACTTGATGCTATCATCACAAATTCAAATATTAATAAATCTCCCAGAATCCTTTTAGTACTCATGGAGAAATGTTCAGCAATCTGAGACATAACAGAAAACAAAGACTTAGGATATTTTAAATGATTATTGGAAAACAGGATAGCATCCTTGTGATTGGAGGAGAGCTATTGTTATTCCATAAGAAATCCCTCAAAAGAAACTAATGTTTCAGAGTTTTATGCTGATCCTCTTGACTTGAATAGCTTGCGAAATTATGCAAAAAATTATTTTAAAGAGAGTTATCTTTTATCTGAATTCTCACAATCTTCTCTACCAGCAGAACAATATGATTTTATAAAGGGACATAGCACAATTCATCAAGTGTTTTACTTCTATCAGAGGATTAGTGATGCTCATAACAAGAAACCTAGGAATCACACAATTGCTGCCTTTCATGATTTATCAAAAGGCTTAATGTATGGTTTCAGAAACAATATAAAACTATATGAAATCTTTGGAGTCTGTAGAAGAACTCTGATTTGAATTTATAATTTATTGATTAATCAAATCATTAAGGTGAGATTTAATGGTTCTTATTCACAAAGTTTTAGGCTGTTCCAGGGAATTCTACAGAGCTGTCCTGAATCCCATCCTGTTTTCTTTCTTTCCTGTGGAAATGAACAAGCTATTCCTGAGAGTTGTGAAATTTGTCTTTTTCAATTTCAAAATCGAAAAAGACCAATTTCAAAACTTGTCATGGTGATGACCATAATATTGCGATTTGGAACTCTGACACTGATTTGAGAATTCTGGACCATGACAAGTTAGTCAATAATTTATAATGGAAATGAATAAAAAAATTTATAATGTAAATGCAAGTCAGAGGCAAAAATATTTTTAAAAAAATCATTTAACAAATTGTCAGAACTGCCCATTATTAACACAGACATGAACTTCATGATTAAATCTTCTGCATTATTTTCAATTAAATAGCCTTAGGCCCCCAACTGACTGCAGTGTATAGGTAAACTGAGAGAGTTTTTTTAAATTTAGTTATATTTAATAAAGAACTTATTCAATTTTAATTTAACACTTACATAAATATATATATACACATATGCACACAGATATCATAATGAAAGAAAACACTTATCTTGGGGTCTTCTGCTAGGTCCCTGAATCTAAATTATGAAAACTCTAACCCTGCATCTTTTACCTAACAAATAGAGCCTAACTTGGGCTAGGTATAGGGAAGTTTATTGAGGCACACACAGTGAATTAAGACTAAATCAATTAACACAGTTACCATTTTTTCCAAAAGTTATACTTCATAAAAAATATTTTACATTATATTACTATTACCATTATTATTCATTACCTGTATTTTCAACATGATTTCTTTTTGTACAGTTTTCGTTTATATATAATTGGCAAAAATTTGCAACTCATAAATGCCTGTATTTACAACAAATTATTTTTTATTTCAAAAGGTGAATGACACTTTCTGATTACTTATAAAACTCATATTGCATGCAACAAATGATTGATTTTAAATAAAAACAAAATCTTTAAAATAACATGAAATGCAGATTAAGTCCAATCAAATATTATTGAATTATTGGAAAATATAAGGAACATTAGTAATTTGAAATATTGAATATAACATAACCAAATTTGAATGATATAACTTTAAATGTACACATATTTCAAAAATTTAACTTTTGAAATTAACAGTAAAACACATATTTTCACATTAAACTAAGAAAAAGTAAGTGTTAATTAAAATCTAAATGTATTCCTATAGTTTAATTCTTAAATGCCATTGATATTTTTATGTAAACTGTAGAATAAAGTAATTCTAGCTAATTCTTAGCAATAACTCATATCAATTAGCAACCATCAATGAACCTTTTTCCCCGATATCATGGCAACCATATAATGAAAATAGTTTTACCTATTTTTGTTCAACAATATTTTAATTTGGTTATTATCATTAAGAAAAGATAACAAAAACTTTGATGTAATAAAATATGAGCATAATGAATTAGTTGCTAAAATATCTCTCAATTTAACTGTTTCAAAAAGCTATATTAGTTACTTGCAAACATTATAATAACAAAATTTAATCATGAAAATTATCTTAATATTTTAAACAAAATGCATTTTTATGGCACCCTATTGTTTTTCAATCTATTTAAATGACCTCATTTTCTTGTCTTTAAATCTAGAATGATTTTTCTTCATTTCTGTTTACATCTGAAACTATACTTAGATAAATAATGGTAACAAGATAATTGTTATAAAATATAATGTATGTAAAATACACAGAAGTTAAAGAAAATAATACTATCTTAATGCCAAAAATACCAGAAACAATTTACTTAAATGTTAACATTAGTGAAAAATCCTCTAACTCCTAGATAAAACACTTAAGAAAATAAATAAAATATTTTGAGAATGTTTAACAGAGCATTATCAAAATATTTTCAAAAATTTTTATTTGTTAAAATAATTTTTAAAACTATTCGCACAAGCATAAATAGATATAAGATGATTTTCACAAACATAAATAATTTGAAAGATACACATCAAACTAATTAGCACTTGTTCATTTTTTTTAAAATAGCTTGTTCCTAAACTATAACATTTTTAATCATTTATAGTATTACTGTTAAACTCACTAAGTTCATGTTGCCACACATAAACAACCTCATGGCAACACACTGAGATTATGGAATGTTAACCAAGTTGTCTGTTTTATTTGGACACTAACTTTCATGAAAAGCTATGACAACATTTACTAAATCCATTTTTGATAAATAAATGCCAATCATATCTATACATTCAGGAAGAAGTTTAACTTTAAATTCTTCACAATTTTCAGTTTCTGGCGAATATGCTGTATAAATATGCAGCATCGATAACACTTTTGCAATTCAGATCTTTCAAAGCAATTGATTATTAAACTACAGTAAATGGGATATTTATGACTGTCCATTCTAACAAGAATAGATTGAAAAAGTAACTGTAACATTTCCAGATTTTCAAATTTAAATTTTTTTTCTTTATCAGTAATAAAATCATAAAGCGAAAACTTATCTGATAGCATATCAGTTCTCATTTGCACCAATTCTTCACAACATTTTTCAATGAACTTTCTCAATGATTTTCTAGAATCCTCTGATTTAACACAACTTGTCAGTTTTGTTCTAATGTATAATTAAAATCAATTTCTGGATTATGAATATATTTTTAGAAGAATGTTTCACAACATATTTTGTCATTAACCAAGTACTACTCTTGTACTTCACTGGATCCATATTGTATTTATCAATCATACATTTATAAGGAGAAGATTTATCTTCACTGTTATAAGCATCCACTGATGCTCCAGATTCCAGTAGCATTTGAATAACAGAAAAATTACAACTGGGAGATCTTGAGGCAATAATTAAAGGAGTGTCACGTGAATCATTAACTTCATTTATTGTTGCACCATACGTCAACAGTAAAGATATAACTTTTTCATCAACATTCTTCGCTCCTAAAGCAGAGTGGAGAGGAGTATTCAAATCATTATCTTTGTGATTTATGATATCAATTATATCAGAACTAGAAGACAATTTTGAAAGTTCGTTTAAAATTGCTGACACAATGGCATAACTGTGTTTAGTAACAACAGCAAAATGTAAAGCATTCCTCAAACAAGAATTTCTTTCATATAAATCACATAAAATAGCCCCATAATTAATAAGCTCTTTCACAACTTCTACTTGGCAATTTGTATTCTGAAAATATGATAGTAGAGGTGTAAGGGAACTAAAATTTTTATTATTTAAATCAACTCCTTTAATCAGAAGTCGCACAATATTTACATCACATTTTGGATTCCTCAAAGCAGTTTGAAGAGGGTTATCTAATGTATAATTTATTGCTTTTACATCAGCTCCTTTATCCAATAATGCTTTAACAGCACATGGATCATTGCTATAGTTTCTTGCAGCATTATGTAAGGGAGTGTTATCAAATGAATCTTTAGCATTCACATCTGCATCATATGCAAGAAGTTCTTTAACTATTTCAAACCTATAAAAGGATCGTTTAAGAGCAAGATGCAATGGCGTTTCTAAATAATAATTTGTGCTATCAATATCAGCATTTCTCTGTAATAATAACCGAATAACTTCTAGTTTAGTATGTGAAACTGAGACAGCAATGTGCAGTGGTTGCCTCCTCTTTCATCAAATAAATTGACATCAGTATAGCTACTTTCTATTAATGTTCTGATAACCTTCATAGAGCAATTTGGAACTTCTAGAGCATAATGCAATCTATAATACAATCCTGCATGATGGGAAAAAGGATTCATTTTTAAAGCATAAAATAGAATGAACAAGTTTTAATTAATACTACAATGTTTTTCAAAATACTCAGCAATATCCTGGCATCTAATACAAGGTTAATACTATTTTTGTTTTAAGATATATAAACATTCTTTCTCATATTAATTATGTATATAACTTCTATTTTATTTATATATAATTTCAGTTTTCAAACAAAAAAGTTGGTATGCATTTAAATTAGCATCAATAATAAAATATGTAGTACAATACAAATTTCCATAACATTATTTCACTAGTAAATATAGGTTTTGTTTTCAATTATGATTAAAAGCTTTTTTTATAACAAAAACTCAATAGCAGTTAGTGATGAAGCTTTATGGTATACTTCTAACTCATTGGGATCAACAAAAAAATATGAATTGTTAGTCGCTAACAAATTGATGTTTTCTAGTGAGAAAGTTTGGTGCAGTTAGTTTTTGTTGGTGGTGAATTGAAGCGCATGTTTTCAAAACAAATGTGTTCAAGACTTTATTCTTTGCATAGATTTTATGGTGTAAGTGTGATATATCTCTCCAAGAGATTAATCGACAAATCTGTTGTGTTGGGTTGTAACCGGCAGTTTTGGAGCTCTTTTCTAGGATTGCTTATAGCTCACGTTGAGGAAAGGGTACACAAACAGTTCCTTTGAATTTGAGACAAAAGTCCTGTTGTCAGTCAGTTTGAGCAATCGTATTTCAGCTGACTGTCAATTGTTCTTTGTTTTGATTATAGTGTTTAACGAATTTCCTTTTGGTGTTGCCAATTTGAATTTTTGTACCTCTTTTTGTCATGCAGAAAAAAATACGAGGAGTAATTCGAACAGCAAAAATCATGGGCGCCATTGAAGTAGTAGCAGATGAGACTACGCCCACTCTGTCTTCCAAAACAGACAGTACTTTCATATTAAAGACACTGTATCAGCAAGCTTTATTTTCATTTAAATTGCACGCATCCAAATAAAAAGTGGTCTAAAAATTTAGTATTTCTTAAAAATATTATTTATATTGACAGTAAAGTACCTAATTTATATTCTTGTTAAATAATAATATTATATGCTTCGATAAAGAAATTTTAGGCCAGTTATTCACCTTTTTGATTTAGAGATAAAATTTTGAATATTATGAAATAAATTAAATGCTATCATGTTATATTTATAATCATGAAAATTTTTAATTTTCCTTTCCTGTATACATATTTCGAGGCAAAGTTTACCACCCATGTTATTCCCTGTGATATTATTTATGCATACAATATCCTGCTATTTGATAATAATTTTTCCTTTTCTAAGAAAGAATTGTGCTTTTGAATATAAATTGGGTTATACAAATATAGTAAAAATATTTTTCCTTTGGTATAACTTTAGTACAATATTCAAAAATAAAACTTCTATTATCAATAATTTGAAAGTGAATTTCTCTGAATAATGTAAAGTAAAAAAATTATAATATAAAGTAAACTGTAAGAAATATAGAAACAAATTGAAATATTTATTTTTTATCAAAAATTGAATTTCAATAAATTTTGATTTATTATATTTAACCCATTGCAGTTCAGTGTTCCAGGTTATGGAACACCAAACTTTAAATTGTTACCAAATCGTCGCACTTTATGATAAAAAGATGAAATTTGGCTTAAAATGTTCTTTAGACTCTCTTTTTCGATAATAGATGACAGCACTACATAAGACGATAAATAATTTTCAATTATAGCCAATTATATTTTTAATTAAAGACGATAAATAATTATATAATTATTTATATCCCTTTATTTTGAAAAAATATTTCAGATTTTTTTATTTTTTGTTCTATATTACTTTAAATTTTTACGCATAAAGTATATGCAGAATTATCTGATAAATTTAGGTGTTCCATCACCTGGAACACTGGGTCGCACTCTTCATTTACACGATTTAGTGTGCAATTAGCCTTGAACTCAATGCTGAGGGAAAAGGCTGTGTATATTTTTTACTGTTTTTTCTCTCTTTTGGGGTGTAATAAATTAATGGTGGGGGGAATATACAAGGAAGGATTATATACTTATATGGATAATATTTCTACACCCTCATTGGCCTCTTGAATTGGGAAGCTTCAGTGTGGTATAAGAATATATCAGTTAGTACGAATCCTCTGAAGTTAGAGAAGCATTATTTTTATGCTCTTGATTTTTATTTTCGCTGCTACTCGTTTTATAATATAGTGTTTATATTTTTTTGAATTTATATATTTTTAGTTTACTTTTTTCAAATATAGTTTATTTTCTAGTTATTTTTTTTAATTTGTTAATGGCAAATAAACGGTAAGTAGAGGTCCTAGTCCTTCTGAATCAATAAAAATGCTTCAAAAATGGGCGTCTATTAGTGAATCAAAACATATGTATAGTGATAGTGATACAGAGAAATATGTTCCTAAGCCACTTGATCAGCCTAAGTCTGATAATGTTGTGTCGGATGCAAGTGAAAATGATGGTGATGAATTTTCTCAACCATTCTCCTCTAGGCAGTCCCAAAACCTTATTCGAATAACTAAAATAATTGTACAGAAATTTTAATTTTATAATTTTATTTATTAATAATTTTTAGAGTAGAGTAGCAGGCCTTCTTGTGATGCACCCTGGACCCCACTAAATGTGCTACGTAGGTGTAATGCATAGTTTTTTCATTCATAAACAAAAACATTTACGCGTATATGGGTTTCACTGCAATGCTTGCTTTTTATGACCTTTGCGGCGCAGTGTTCCATGTGATGGAACACCTACAAAATCGAAATATAGTACATGCAATATTTACAAAATTTTCATTAAATACTCATATAGACCTAAATAGACAAACTACAAATTTTTTGGTTAATATTTCAAATTTAAAGAGTAGAGCGCCGGAAAGGGTTAATAAGAATTATATAAGATTAAAATATCTTCTCAAGAAGGAAAAGGTTTTAATTTTGTTTATGTTAAACAGTACTTTTAAAAAAAAAAAGTTGCAATTTATTCATTAAAAAAGTAATTAAATATATTCCTGAACTTATAAAGTTAATTTCATTTAAATTAAACTTTTTACAGATAAGTTTCCTTATACAATATCAAATTTTTCTTTTTTGATGATTATTCAGAAATCATTCCTTAAAATAATTTCTGCTTAAGCATTGAAATTTAAATAACGATATTTTCATTCACAAATATTTTTAATTTCCTGGAAGTTTAGAAAGGCTACACCTAGTAAAAAAATTAATATTTTTTTATCTAACAAATATTAAAAACGTGACATCCTTTAAATTACAAAGATTTTAAAAAATTAGTTTATTTAGATTTGCCTACTTATTTAGTGTTTTAATTTTTTTTTTTTTTAGCATGCACACACATGCCAACAAGTATGTAAAAATCGATAAGTTTTACTATAATCTTTTCGGATCTTGTTCGATGTCACGCTTTCATCTCAGTCAAGTCACTCAGTGAAGTACTTTGCGTTGAGGGGGATCCAAGCAGATCTTTTCATAATAAATATATTTTACGTACAATTTATTATATTTTTAATCATACTATGTATTGTTTACTTTATTTGGCACCACATTATCATCAATATATATTTTCGAATTTTCACCGAAAAAATTGTTGCTAATTGTATAGCGGAAAACACATTAATTATTTTTAAAAAAAAAATGCAAGTATAATATATTTTCCTCTAAAATGCTGAATAATATTTTGAAAAAAAATGGGTGTTTATTAGATTTGCAGAGTAAAAAACTAATTTTCTAAACAAATTACATTTCTATCTAAGGAAATTATTACTAGATTTCAATGAAAGCCGAATTCTTAGAGATATTAGAGATATGCTAGAATTGAATAATCTTGAGGAACTTATATTTCAACACATAAAAATATATAATCAATACAAAAATAGTACTGTTTCTATTACTTTATTTTTTCCCTCCATTTTCCTGTGACGAAGTTGGCTTACTTTTGTGGATCAAAAATATGAAGGAAAATGGAAAAATATTTTTTTTAGATTTTAAGGAACAAATGCTTTTATGAACATTTATTAGATAAGGATTTTTCTGGTATTTAAATATGATGACTATTCAGTTGCAAATATTTGTGTAATTTTTGAAGAATTTGCATCGACTCCACCCATGAGATAACTGACTATGATTTTGAGCTTTTAACCTTGATGATAGTTGATGAGTTTGAGGAAGATTTCTCCTCAGACTTTTCTTCAACATTGGTATGTTGAATTTTAATACAATGACTTACTTTTTTCAAAAAATTAAAGGTATGGTGCCTGTAGAAATGAAGGCTAAAATTTTTGTGAGCGATGATGATTCATTATAAGGCTTAAGAAAATGTCTTTGGACGTATATAAAGACATCTATTATGCGTGTGGCATGTTGATCGAGAATGGCAAAGCCATTTAAATTCAATCCCTACTGCCAAACATTTAAAAAATTTTAAAAGCTATTACTTGGAGCTGGAGGAAAATATATTTAATAGAAAAGTGATGATGACACTGAAAATTTTATAACTGTTTCTTTTAATAGTTCTAAGACACATATGGGGGCTTATTGCTACAGAAAAGGAACTGTATTGAATATTAATAAGCACTTAGAGCATTTCCGTAGCGTAATAAAACTTTTATTTATAAAACTTTAAAATAAACTTTTACTTAAAAAACATTTAAATAAAAGTTTTATTTATTAAATAAATAAAACTTTTATTTAGATGTAAAAAAGGCAAAGAGTCAAGTGATGGGAAAGCTTAAATATTTACATACTTGATAAGAAATTTGATAGGGTTATTAGAATGCATAAAGGGAAAATCACTATAAAATATATAAGTTCATATCAATACGATAAAGGAGAGAAAATTACTTCAGATATTTGCAGGTTTCAGGTGATAAATAGTTTGTCAAATCAACTTTGTTTCCTAGAAAATCACAGAAAAAAAAACATTTATATATATCATGTTTACATATATCAGATTCAGGTAACACACTTTGTCGAAAATACATATTTTCTATAGCAGTTTATGCATGCGCGGTCATGATTATAAAGTTCTGAACAACATGTGTAAACAAATTCATGTTGTCAGTTTGCTCTGCAAGTAAAAAGAAACATATATTCGTCCACTTCATGCAATTACATCTCAATTGTCTTCAATATTAAAGGATTCAAACAGTTCAAATAATGATAAAATAAGTAATTTTGCCATTACTAAAGAATGTATTTTGAATACTTTACCAGCACACTTGTTATCAAATTGATTGTTATTTTGTAAGTATGACTATAGCATTTTTATATATAAGTTTAAGTTTGAATCTAACATATGAATGAGAAGTAACACATTTCTTTTTCTTATTTTCTAGACATTAACTTGTTTAGGCTTTCTTTAATAAACAATTATAATTGAATCAGATTACATATATGTACTTGGTTTAAATATATATATATATTTTTTTTTTAAGGTTGATCAAATGGAGAAATTTTACTTTATTTCAATTTTTATTCATTTTATTTCAATTTAATTATCCTGTTAGGAAAAATTGTTTGGTAACAAAGTCTAAAAAACTTAATGAAATATGTTACCGAAACAATATTGTAAAAAACACTATAGATGTACTAAATAGACTGTGTTTTTTAAAAATATTTTTTCCGACATAATCTACTAAGTGAAATTTGACATTTCTGATTATAAAAAAAATTAAAATAATTTTCTTTAATATAAATAGCTGTGTATGATCGCAATCTACAAAACAATACATCCAGAAATTATGTTTTAAAAACTACATTTAAGCAAATAAATAGTTTAGCACATAAAAGTTAAATTTTTCTCATTTCAGTTAAATTTAATTATTTATAATTACTTTTATTTTACCATATATATAACTCCTAATTTATAACTAATAATATGAGAAATTAATAGCGACACAAAAATATTAAATATAATTGTAAATTCGAATTTCAATCTAAAGTGCATCATTTTTATAAGACAAATGTACAAAACTAAATTTTTAAAACTCTGATCATTTTTTTCTTTTTTAAATAAAAATATGGTGTAAAAAATCAGCATTAGATCATTGTAACATATATTATAAAAATAATTTATTGAGTATATATATATATATAAGATGATATATACCTATGATACACTAGTTTAATTTTCATAATATTTTCCTTGGTATTTTAAATAATGCTTAAAAATACATTTTCAAAACTAAAATTCAAATAAAAGTCACTTTTCACAAGATATTCATTCGAAACCTTGATTCTATTTATTTTAATCCATACTTTCATCAATTCAGACGACTTATATCCCTTCAGTTCGGAATAATAAGTTTCTACTGTATTTGATTCCTTTTTTTTTATTTATTTTTTTTATTATTATTTTTTTAAGTAATAGCTGATTTTGGAACCAGTATATATCTAAAAAATTTACGGATTGATATTTTATAAAGAAATTTCAAAAACATAAATATTTGTAGTGATCCCTTTCTATGTCCTTAATTAGTAACGGAAATGACATTTCCCCTTCTCAGCTCATCTGGAAAGGGGTGAAATGCATTCCGACCCCTTTTTTACCTCTTGGGAAGCAGGCGCACGGCCGAGAGTGATATACCAGTTGGGCAGAAGAGTGCGAACGACTACAGCCACTTGGTACGCGACCGTCTTGTGATGTAGTAGAATGTAATAAACATTTACTTGAATTGAAGTCTTGATCCTGTTCTTCGCATTAAACACGACCACTAAATCCCAAAAGTGGTGATCCGAGAGAATTTATGAACCTCATATCTATGCTCATTTTTCCTGAATAAAAACTGCATAGTTATGGAGTCAGCGGCTGTTGTCATACCAGCATTCATAAAAGCAGACCCTTCGTTGTGGTTCTATATGATAGAAAGTACTTTTGCTCTAGCGACTCCTAAGCCTATAGCCTACTCTAAAGCGAAATATAATTATGTAGTCCCTCATCTTCCTCCAGAAACGGCAACCATCGTCAGGGATGTCATTATGCAGCCAGACACAACAGACCCGTACAAGAATCTGAAGGGAAAACCGGTGGAACTGTGTTCGGAAAGCAAGATTCAAGAAATTCGGCTGTTGTTAGCAGGAGAAAATCTGAGAGACAGGAAGCCTTCGGCATTGTTACGGAGCATGAAACGTCGAGCCGAGAACCACAGCATCGATGATTCTTTACTCCTAGAACTTTTCAATCAACAAATACCAGTTCCTGTGCAGACGATACTAGCATCGATTTCTCCTCTGATTTCTGACAAAGCTGCTTAGATTGCCGATAGTATTCTACAAATTCCTCCTCATAATGCCTTTGCTGTCTCCAGTCAAGTTTCTACTCAATCATTCACCGTAGAAAAGAATATCCAAATTCGATTCTCTCTCACTAAGAGGAAATAAAGAAACTACGTAAGGAAACTGCGGAAATATGATCCAGATAGAGAAGAAAGAATCGGAGCCATGAGAATTTTCACCAGCGGCAACGACCTTCTTCATGGGAAAAATTCTCTTTTATCATCCTCGATTCAAGAAAAAGGCTCGAAAATGTATACCTTCATGCTTATTTCAGGGAAACGCTACTCCATGGTAGTAGCTTCGACGGACTCCTCCGAAAATTTTACATCTCGGCGCATGTTCATAACGGATAAAAACACGGGTACGTGTTTTCTTGTTGATTCAGGGAGTGATGTTTCTATAATTGTCGACTCTAAGCAAAAACGCACACTTCCCGTTCTTCAAACGCTTGGCGCTGCTAACAGCAGTTCTATCAATGTGTATCTTTGTAGTCGTAAATCAGTAGCGGTCAATTTTGGGTTAAGAAGGAATTTTACCTACTCATTTTATATTTGTAATGTATCCATTAGGTGCAGTTTTTTCTATCATTTTAATTTATACCCAGACTTAAGGAATAAGCGTCTTGTAGATAATACAACAAATTTAAAAGTAAAATATTTTCTATAAAATCTGTTTTTGTAAGTTTCAGATTTGCATGGCAAACTAGTGTTAGTCATGTCGACCTCGTAAAAGCATATCAACAAATTCCGATTAATACTGCAGAAGCACACAAAACTGCGATTTGCACTCTTTTTGAAAGTCTGCGCATGCAATTTAGTCTTTGTAATGTGTACTCAACTTTCCAATGCTTTATTGACGAGGTAACGCGAGACTTCCTTTGTATACGCATTTGTTGATGATCTACTTATAGCCTCCAATACGAAAAGCGAACACCTAATTCATTTAAAACAATTATTTTTTCCAAATTAAATGAATATGGATTATGTATAAATACAGAAAAATGTTAGTTTGGTAAATCAACTATTCAATTTCTAGGATTTAAAGTACCTAGTAGAGGCATCGAACCCTTACCAGACCGAGTAAAATGTATTTCAGAATTTCCTCAACCGAATACTCTAACTCAATTACGCCGATATTTAGGACTTTTTAATTTTTATTATAGGTGTATTCTGAAAGCAGATGACACTCTAGCACCCTTAGTAAAATTTCTGGAAAGCCATAAAAAACAAAAAGAAACACCCTCGTTTTAGTGCATATGACAAGGAGCAATTAAATTTGGACGAACAAACAAAGATTTCTTTTGAAAATTCAAAACAAGCAATTGCTAAAGCAACGCTATTAAGACATCCTATCCCAGGAAGAGAACTAAGTTTATGGGTACATGCTTCAAATATAGCAATCGATGGTTCCTTAATGATAATATAAAATAGCAATGGGGAACCCATAGCCTTTTATTCAGTTAAGTTCAGCAAATCTGAAAGAAATTGGTCCACTCACGATCGCAAGTTATATGCTATATATTCCTCTATTAAAAATTTAGATACATGCTAGTAGGTAGAATTTTTGTCATATTTAGTGACCAAAAACCTCTTAGCTGTGCATTTAAACAAAACCCTGACAAATGTAGTCCTCGCGAACTACGTCACTTAGATTTCATTTCCCAATTTTCCACTGACATTCGTTACACAAAAGGATCTTATAACATTATAGCAGATGCACTCTCTCGCATTGAGGTAGACGAAATATATACTTCAGTACTAGACTTTAAAGAATTTGCCTCAGCTCAATCAAAAGATGAGGAATTGCAAAATCTTTTAACTGAGAATAATACTTCCTTAAAGTTAGAGAAACATTACTTTCCTCTTAAAAATATTAACCTTTATTACGATCTTTCACAAGCTACTCCTCATCTATTCGTTCCAAAATGTATGCGCAGAAAAATATTTGAAAATATACACTTTCCTTCTCACCCAGGTATTGCAACTTCTAACGACTTAATCACGAAACGCTTCGTTTGGCCTGGCATACACAAACATATTAAAGATTTGGTTCGCAAATGTGTTAAATGCCAAAAAGCTAAAATAACTGAGCACACTAAATCGCCCATGGGCACTTTTGCCACACCGGATGCTCGTTTCACACACATACATATTGATTTTATTGGACCCTTACCTCCTAAGGGAAAATAATATTGTTTGATCATTATCGACAGATTTACAAGATGGCCTGACGTCATTCTGACAGAAGATTTGGCTGCAGAAATAACTGCTCGGGCAATAGTACGCAGGTGGATTTCAAGATTTGGATTACCTGTCACTATTACTACAGATCAAGGCAGAAACTTCGAATCACATCTATTTCACGAACTCACAAATATGTTAGGGTGTAATAGAATTCGAACCTCACCTTATCATCTTCAAGCTAATGTCATTATTACTTATTCTTTCATTGTGCTATTAATCAAACATATATATTTAGGGATAAATTTTGTTTAAAAAAAGTATATGGAATTAACCATATCCAAAATTTAAAATCAGACAATGAAATTTTAATATCATGACTTTTATACTTTTCCAGGTCACTAGTGCAAAAATTCTATTACATTTATTCAGGCATCATATCTATAAGCTTGACATAAGTTTGTTGCTCAACGGTCATATTTTTTACACATGAGGACTAGTTAGACTGAGATATAGTTTAAAGAAGATTTTGAACCACTACAAACATTCATGTCATAGTGGAAATCAAATAAGCAAACTATTGAACCAAAAGGCAGAGCACTAACACTTTAGTTGCCAGCACATTGACACCTGATAAAGAATGGACCAATAAATTGTGTTAGAAAAGCTAATAAATGCCCTTAAATAGCTTGGAGACTATTTGTTTTTAATTTGCTTTTTTTAATGATAATTTGGCTTATTATATTTTGACACAATAATATTTCATTGGAAAATTATGTATACATGATCTGGAATTTAATATGTTCAATACTCCCAATTTAATACCACAATTTAAATTGTGAATAGCTTTTGAATATATAAGTATCCTTATATTTTTCATATATTTTAAACCAACAGTAAAAGTTTGTAAAATAACTGACAGTAACCCTTTCGCATAATTACAAGGATTATGGAAAGCTCTAAATATTAAAACTTAGATTATTAAAAATATATAAATAAACTACTTCAAATTTAAAAAATTGGTAATAATCTTAAAGGGGGAAAAGAAATTTTGCACCATATGTAAAACATGGAACAAATGATACATTCATATTTAAATAAGTATTTTTAAACACATAAATTTAAATATTAATCTGGAAACAAACTTTTGTTGACAAATATTTTAAAACTTTAACTGAAAATAGAATCAATAATAAAAATTTCATTAGATATAAAATTTTCTCAGAACAATGTATTGTAAGTTGTTTATGTATGTCAAAAATTTTACTAAAATTACTACTTGAAAAGAAATAAATATGAAACAATTTGTTAAAAACTGTGTAGTTTAAATAACTGAATAATTTCATTTATGAAACATGCATGCGTTCAAACATATAGTCATTTGATTCATAAAATACAAAATATAAAGAATATATGTAGAACTCCTCTGATTTCAAGAAAGATTCAATCAAATTGTAAATACTTGTGAAATCAAACTTGAGATAAAATTCAACTTATTAGACACTTGACATTATTTACAATTGCCTTAATTACATTTCAAATAAAACAATTTAAATTTTTTCCACAAAATTAATTGAGATAATGCTAAAAGATCAGCATCAAACAATATAATTCAAAATGTGATACTGATTTGAAATTAAAATAAAAAAATATTATAAAATAATACCAAATTAAAAATAAATCAATAACATGATTTCTGTACAAGTTTCTTTTAACAAATTTTAAAAAGGCATCAGATAATGGAAATCACAGGTAATGCAAATGACAAAACCAAGTGCCACTCAATAAAATGTTAAACTATTATTAATATCTGTATAAAAACTTCTTTTACAGTTACGGAAATAAAAAATATAGTATACAAAAACTAAGCAAGGTAAATGGAATGAGAACATTATGGTAGCTTTGACACAAGGTGTTCTAATGGTAAAATATGACAGTTGGTGAAAAATCAAAGTTTTTTTATGTTTATTTTTAAACAACTTAGGGTTGTTCTTTACAACCCTAAGTTGAAAATGTAACACCATTCAGTTCAAAGAAGGAAACATAGCTGAAAGCGATGATCAAGCTGCTAAGATATTTGTAATGTATTACAAGAGAGCAAATAAATTGGATTTTACTTGCAATGATAGAAGAGTAAAAAAAAAAAAAAATCAAAGCTAGTAACATAGTGCACTGATGTCGTTGCTGCTCTCAAGATGGTATATGTCTTTGCAATATGAATTTCAATATGCTTAAACTTGATGCTATCATCACAAATTCAAATATTAATAAATCTCCCAGAATCCTTTTAGTACTCATGGAGAAATGTTCAGCAATCTGAGACATAACAGAAAACAAAGACTTAGGATATTTTAAATGATTATTGGAAAACAGGATAGCATCCTTGTGATTGGAGGAGAGCTATTGTTATTCCATAAGAAATCCCTCAAAAGAAACTAATGTTTCAGAGTTTTATGCTGATCCTCTTGACTTGAATAGCTTGCGAAATTATGCAAAAAATTATTTTAAAGAGAGTTATCTTTTATCTGAATTCTCACAATCTTCTCTACCAGCAGAACAATATGATTTTATAAAGGGACATAGCACAATTCATCAAGTGTTTTACTTCTATCAGAGGATTAGTGATGCTCATAACAAGAAACCTAGGAATCACACAATTGCTGCCTTTCATGATTTATCAAAAGGCTTAATGTATGGTTTCAGAAACAATATAAAACTATATGAAATCTTTGGAGTCTGTAGAAGAACTCTGATTTGAATTTATAATTTATTGATTAATCAAATCATTAAGGTGAGATTTAATGGTTCTTATTCACAAAGTTTTAGGCTGTTCCAGGGAATTCTACAGAGCTGTCCTGAATCCCATCCTGTTTTCTTTCTTTCCTGTGGAAATGAACAAGCTATTCCTGAGAGTTGTGAAATTTGTCTTTTTCAATTTCAAAATCGAAAAAGACCAATTTCAAAACTTGTCATGGTGATGACCATAATATTGCGATTTGGAACTCTGACACTGATTTGAGAATTCTGGACCATGACAAGTTAGTCAATAATTTATAATGGAAATGAATAAAAAAATTTATAATGTAAATGCAAGTCAGAGGCAAAAATATTTTTAAAAAAATCATTTAACAAATTGTCAGAACTGCCCATTATTAACACAGACATGAACTTCATGATTAAATCTTCTGCATTATTTTCAATTAAATAGCCTTAGGCCCCCAACTGACTGCAGTGTATAGGTAAACTGAGAGAGTTTTTAAATTTAGTTATATTTAATAAAGAACTTATTCAATTTTAATTTAACACTTACATAAATATATATATACACATATGCACACAGATATCATAATGAAAGAAAACACTTATCTTGGGGTCTTCTGCTAGGTCCCTGAATCTAAATTATGAAAACTCTAACCCTGCATCTTTTACCTAACAAATAGAGCCTAACTTGGGCTAGGTATAGGGAAGTTTATTGAGGCACACACAGTGAATTAAGACTAAATCAATTAACACAGTTACCATTTTTTTTCCAAAAGTTATACTTCATAAAAAATATTTTACATTATATTACTATTACCATTATTATTCATTACCTGTATTTTCAACATGATTTCTTTTTGTACACTTTTCGTTTATATATAATTGGCAAAAATTTGCAACTCATAAATGCCTGTATTTACAACAAATTATTTTTTATTTCAAAAGGTGAATGACACTTTCTGATTACTTATAAAACTCATATTGCATGCAACAAATGATTGATTTTAAATAAAAACAAAATCTTTAAAATAACATGAAATGCAGATTAAGTCCAATCAAATATTATTGAATTATTGGAAAATATAAGGAACATTAGTAATTTGAAATATTGAATATAACATAACCAAATTTGAATGATATAACTTTAAATGTACACATATTTCAAAAAATTTAACTTTTGAAATTAACAGTAAAACACATATTTTCACATTAAACTAAGAAAAAGTAAGTGTTAATTAAAATCTAAATGTATTCCTATAGTTTAATTCTTAAATGCCATTGATATTTTTATGTAAACTGTAGAATAAAGTAATTCTAGCTAATTCTTAGCAATAACTCATATCAATTAGCAACCATCAATGAACCTTTTTCCCGATATCATGGCAACCATATAATGAAAATAGTTTTACCTATTTTTGTTCAACAATATTTTAATTTGGTTATTATCATTAAGAAAAGATAACAAAAACTTTGATGTAATAAAATATGAGCATAATGAATTAGTTGCTAAAATATCTCTCAATTTAACTGTTTCAAAAAGCTATATTAGTTACTTGCAAACATTATAATAACAAAATTTAATCATGAAAATTATCTTAATATTTTAAACAAAATGCATTTTTATGGCACCCTATTGTTTTTCAATCTATTTAAATGACCTCATTTTCTTGTCTTTAAATCTAGAATGATTTTTCTTCATTTCTGTTTACATCTGAAACTATACTTAGATAAATAATGGTAACAAGATAATTGTTATAAAATATAATGTATGTAAAATACACAGAAGTTAAAGAAAATAATACTATCTTAATGCCAAAAATACCAGAAACAATTTACGAAATGTTAACATTAGTGAAAAATCCTCTAACTCCTAGATAAAACACTTAAGAAAATAAATAAAATATTTTGAGAATGTTTAACAGAGCATTATCAAAATATTTTCAAAAATTTTTATTTGTTAAAATAATTTTTAAAACTATTCGCACAAGCATAAATAGATATAAGATGATTTTCACAAACATAAATAATTTGAAAGATACACATCAAACTAATTAGCACTTGTTCATTTTTTTTAAAATAGCTTGTTCCTAAACTATAACATTTTTAATCATTTATAGTATTACTGTTAAACTCACTAAGTTCATGTTGCCACACATAAACAACCTCATGGCAACACACTGAGATTATGGAATGTTAACCAAGTTGTCTGTTTTATTTGGACACTAACTTTCATGAAAAGCTATGACAACATTTACTAAATCCATTTTTGATAAATAAATGCCAATCATATCTATACATTCAGGAAGAAGTTTAACTTTAAATTCTTCACAATTTTCAGTTTCTGGCGAATATGCTGTATAAATATGCAGCATCGATAACACTTTTTGCAATTCAGATCTTTCAAAGCAATTGATTATTAAACTACAGTAAATGGGATATTTATGACTGTCCATTCTAACAAGAATAGATTGAAAAAGTAACTGTAACATTTCCAGATTTTCAAATTTAAATTTTTTTTCTTTATCAGTAATAAAATCATAAAGCGAAAACTTATCTGATAGCATATCAGTTCTCATTTGCACCAATTCTTCACAACATTTTTCAATGAACTTTCTCAATGATTTTCTAGAATCCTCTGATTTAACACAACTTGTCAGTTTTTGTTCTAATGTATAATTAAAATCAATTTCTGGATTATGAATATATTTTTTAGAAGAATGTTTCACAACATATTTTGTCATTAACCAAGTACTACTCTTGTACTTCACTGGATCCATATTGTATTTATCAATCATACATTTATAAGGAGAAGATTTATCTTCACTGTTATAAGCATCCACTGATGCTCCAGATTCCAGTAGCATTTGAATAACAGAAAAATTACAACTGGGAGATCTTGAGGCAATAATTAAAGGAGTGTCACGTGAATCATTAACTTCATTTATTGTTGCACCATACGTCAACAGTAAAGATATAACTTTTTCATCAACATTCTTCGCTCCTAAAGCAGAGTGGAGAGGAGTATTCAAATCATTATCTTTGTGATTTATGATATCAATTATATCAGAACTAGAAGACAATTTTGAAAGTTCGTTTAAAATTGCTGACACAATGGCATAACTGTGTTTAGTAACAACAGCAAAATGTAAAGCATTCCTCAAACAAGAATTTCTTTCATATAAATCACATAAAATAGCCCCATAATTAATAAGCTCTTTCACAACTTCTACTTGGCAATTTGTATTCTGAAAATATGATAGTAGAGGTGTAAGGGAACTAAAATTTTTATTATTTAAATCAACTCCTTTAATCAGAAGTCGCACAATATTTACATCACATTTTGGATTCCTCAAAGCAGTTTGAAGAGGGTTATCTAATGTATAATTTATTGCTTTTACATCAGCTCCTTTATCCAATAATGCTTTAACAGCACATGGATCATTGCTATAGTTTCTTGCAGCATTATGTAAGGGAGTGTTATCAAATGAATCTTTAGCATTCACATCTGCATCATATGCAAGAAGTTCTTTAACTATTTCAAACCTATAAAAGGATCGTTTAAGAGCAAGATGCAATGGCGTTTCTAAATAATAATTTGTGCTATCAATATCAGCATTTCTCTGTAATAATAACCGAATAACTTCTAGTTTAGTATGTGAAACTGAGACAGCAATGTGCAGTGGTTGCCTCCCTCTTTCATCAAATAAATTGACATCAGTATAGCTACTTTCTATTAATGTTCTGATAACCTTCATAGAGCAATTTGGAACTTCTAGAGCATAATGCAATCTATAATACAATCCTGCATGATGGGAAAAAGGATTCATTTTTAAAGCATAAAATAGAATGAACAAGTTTTAATTAATACTACAATGTTTTTCAAAATACTCAGCAATATCCTGGCATCTAATACAAGGTTAATACTATTTTTGTTTTAAGATATATAAACATTCTTTCTCATATTAATTATGTATATAACTTCTATTTTATTTATATATAATTTCAGTTTTCAAACAAAAAAGTTGGTATGCATTTAAATTAGCATCAATAATAAAATATGTAGTACAATACAAATTTCCATAACATTATTTCACTAGTAAATACAGGTTTTGTTTTCAATTATGATTAAAAGCTTTTTTTATAACAAAAACTCAATAGCAGTTAGTGATGAAGCTTTATGGTATACTTCTAACTCATTGGGATCAACAAAAAAATATGAATTGTTAGTCGCTAACAAATTGATGTTTTCTAGTGAGAAAGTTTGGTGCAGTTAGTTTTTGTTGGTGGTGAATTGAAGCGCGTGTTTTCAAAACAAATGTGTTCAAGACTTTATTCTTTGCATAGATTTTATGGTGTAAGTGTGATATATCTCTCCAAGAGATTAATCGACAAATCTGTTGTGTTGGGTTGTAACCGGCAGTTTTGGAGCTCTTTTCTAGGATTGCTTATAGCTCACGTTGAGGAAAGGGTACACAAACAGTTCCTTTGAATTTGAGACAAAAGTCCTGTTGTCAGTCAGTTTGAGCAATCGTATTTCAGCTGACTGTCAATTGTTCTTTGTTTTGATTATAGTGTTTAACGAATTTCCTTTTGGTGTTGCCAATTTGAATTTTTGTACCTCTTTTGGCATGCAGAAAAAATATACGAGGAGTAATTCGAACAGCAAAAAATCATGGGCGCCATTGAAGTAGTAGCAGATGAGACTACGCCCACTCTGTCTTCCAAAACAGACAGTACTTTCATATTAAAGACACTGTATCAGCAAGCTTTATTTTCATTTAAATTGCACGCATCCAAATAAAAAAGTGGTCTAAAAATTTAGTATTTCTTAAAAAATATTATTTAGAGTGACAGTAAAGTACCTAATTTATATTCTTGTTAAATAATAATATTATATGCTTCGATAAAGAAATTTTAGGCCAGTTATTCACCTTTTTGATTTAGAGATAAAATTTTGAATATTATGAAATAAATTAAATGCTATCATGTTATATTTATAATCATGAAAATTTTTAATTTTCCTTTCCTGTATACATATTTCGAGGCAAAGTTTACCACCCATGTTATTCCCTGTGATATTATTTATGCATACAATATCCTGCTATTTGATAATAATTTTTCCTTTTCTAAGAAAGAATTGTGCTTTTGAATATAAATTGGGTTATACAAATATAGTAAAAATATTTTTCCTTTGGTATAACTTTAGTACAATATTCAAAAATAAAACTTCTATTATCAATAATTTGAAAGTGAATTTCTCTGAATAATGTAAAGTAAAAAAATTATAATATAAAGTAAACTGTAAGAAATATAGAAACAAATTGAAATATTTATTTTTTATCAAAAATTGAATTTCAATAAATTTTGATTTATTATATTTAACCCATTGCAGTTCAGTGTTCCAGGTTATGGAACACCAAACTTTAAATTGTTACCAAATCGTCGCACTTTATGATAAAAAGATGAAATTTTGCTTAAAATGTTCTTTAGACTCTCTTTTCGATAATAGATGACAGCACTACATAAGACGATAAATAATTTTCAATTATAGCCAATTATATTTTTAATTAAAGACGATAAATAATTATATAATTATTTATATCCCTTTATTTTGAAAAAATATTTCAGATTTTTTTTTTTTTTTTGTTCTATATTACTTTAAATTTTTACGCATAAAGTATATGCAGAATTATCTGATAAATTTAGGTGTTCCATCACCTGGAACACTGGGTCGCACTCTTCATTTACACGATTTAGTGTGCAATTAGCCTTGAACTCAATGCTGAGGGAAAAGGCTGTGTATATTTTACTGTTTTTTTCTCTCTTTTGGGGTGTAATAAATTAATGGTGGGGGGAATATACAAGGAAGGATTATATACTTATATGGATAATATTTCTACACCCTCATTGGCCTCTTGAATTGGGAAGCTTCAGTGTGGTATAAGAATATATCAGTTAGTACGAATCCTCTGAAGTTAGAGAAGCATTATTTTTATGCTCTTGATTTTTATTTTCGCTGCTACTCGTTTTATAATATAGTGTTTATATTTTTTGAATTTATATATTTTTAGTTTACTTTTTTCAAATATAGTTTATTTTCTAGTTATTTTTTTTAATTTGTTAATGGCAAATAAACGGTAAGTAGAGGTCCTAGTCCTTCTGAATCAATAAAAATGCTTCAAAAATGGGCGTCTATTAGTGAATCAAAACATATGTATAGTGATAGTGATACAGAGAAATATGTTCCTAAGCCACTTGATCAGCCTAAGTCTGATAATGTTGTGTCGGATGCAAGTGAAAATGATGGTGATGAATTTTCTCAACCATTCTCCTCTAGGCAGTCCCAAAACCTTATTCGAATAACTAAAATAATTGTACAGAAATTTTAATTTTATAATTTTATTTATTAATAATTTTTAGAGTAGAGTAGCAGGCCTTCTTGTGATGCACCCTGGACCCCACTAAATGTGCTACGTAGGTGTAATGCATAGTTTTTTCATTCATAAACAAAAACATTTACGCGTATATGGGTTTCACTGCAATGCTTGCTTTTTATGACCTTTGCGGCGCAGTGTTCCATGTGATGGAACACCTACAAAATCGAAATATAGTACATGCAATATTTACAAAATTTTCATTAAATACTCATATAGACCTAAATAGACAAACTACAAATTTTTGGTTAATATTTCAAATTTAAAGAGTAGAGCGCCGGAAAGGGTTAATAAGAATTATATAAGATTAAAATATCTTCTCAAGAAGGAAAAGGTTTTAATTTTGTTTATGTTAAACAGTACTTTTAAAAAAAAAAGTTGCAATTTATTCATTAAAAAAGTAATTAAATATATTCCTGAACTTATAAAGTTAATTTCATTTAAATTAAACTTTTTACAGATAAGTTTCCTTATACAATATCAAATTTTTCTTTTTTGATGATTATTCAGAAATCATTCCTTAAAATAATTTCTGCTTAAGCATTGAAATTTAAATAACGATATTTTCATTCACAAATATTTTTAATTTCCTGGAAGTTTAGAAAGGCTACACCTAGTAAAAAAATTAATATTTTTTTATCTAACAAATATTAAAAACGTGACATCCTTTAAATTACAAAGATTTTAAAAAATTAGTTTATTTAGATTTGCCTACTTATTTAGTGTTTTAATTTTTTTTTTTTTTTAGCATGCACACACATGCCAACAAGTATGTAAAAATCGATAAGTTTTACTATAATCTTTTCGGATCTTGTTCGATGTCACGCTTTCATCTCAGTCAAGTCACTCAGTGAAGTACTTTGCGTTGAGGGGATCCAAGCAGATCTTTTATAATAAATATATTTTACGTACAATTTATTATATTTTTAATCATACTATGTATTGTTTACTTTATTTGGCACCACATTATCATCAATATATATTTTCGAATTTTCACCGAAAAAATTGTTGCTAATTGTATAGCGGAAAACACATTAATTATTTTTAAAAAAAAAATGCAAGTATAATATATTTTCCTCTAAAATGCTGAATAATATTTTGAAAAAAAATGGGTGTTTATTAGATTTGCAGAGTAAAAAACTAATTTTCTAAACAAATTACATTTCTATCTAAGGAAATTATTACTAGATTTCAATGAAAGCCGAATTCTTAGAGATATTAGAGATATGCTAGAATTGAATAATCTTGAGGAACTTATATTTCAACACATAAAAATATATAATCAATACAAAAATAGTACTGTTTCTATTACTTTATTTTTTCCCTCCATTTTCCTGTGACGAAGTTGGCTTACTTTTGTGGATCAAAAATATGAAGGAAAATGGAAAAATATTTTTTTTAGATTTTAAGGAACAAATGCTTTTATGAACATTTATTAGATAAGGATTTTTCTGGTATTTAAATATGATGACTATTCAGTTGCAAATATTTGTGTAATTTTTGAAGAATTTGCATCGACTCCACCCATGAGATAACTGACTATGATTTTGAGCTTTTAACCTTGATGATAGTTGATGAGTTTGAGGAAGATTTCTCCTCAGACTTTTCTTCAACATTGGTATGTTGAATTTTAATACAATGACTTACTTTTTTCAAAAAATTAAAGGTATGGTGCCTGTAGAAATGAAGGCTAAAATTTTTGTGAGCGATGATGATTCATTATAAGGCTTAAGAAAATGTCTTTGGACGTATATAAAGACATCTATTATGCGTGTGGCATGTTGATCGAGAATGGCAAAGCCATTTAAATTCAATCCCTACTGCCAAACATTTAAAAAATTTTAAAAGCTATTACTTGGAGCTGGAGGAAAATATATTTAATAGAAAAGTGATGATGACACTGAAAATTTTATAACTGTTTCTTTTAATAGTTCTAAGACACATATGGGGGCTTATTGCTACAGAAAAGGAACTGTATTGAATATTAATAAGCACTTAGAGCATTTCCGTAGCGTAATAAAACTTTTATTTATAAAACTTTAAAATAAACTTTTACTTAAACATTTAAATAAAAGTTTTATTTATTAAATAAATAAAACTTTTATTTAGATGTAAAAAAGGCAAAGAGTCAAGTGATGGGAAAGCTTAAATATTTACATACTTGATAAGAAATTTGATAGGGTTATTAGAATGCATAAAGGGAAAATCACTATAAAATATATAAGTTCATATCAATACGATAAAGGAGAGAAAATTACTTCAGATATTTGCAGGTTTCAGGTGATAAATAGTTTGTCAAATCAACTTTGTTTCCTAGAAAATCACAGAAAAAAAAACATTTATATATATCATGTTTACATATATCAGATTCAGGTAACACACTTTGTCGAAAATACATATTTTCTATAGCAGTTTATGCATGCGCGGTCATGATTATAAAGTTCTGAACAACATGTGTAAACAAATTCATGTTGTCAGTTTGCTCTGCAAGTAAAAAGAAACATATATTCGTCCACTTCATGCAATTACATCTCAATTGTCTTCAATATTAAAGGATTCAAACAGTTCAAATAATGATAAAATAAGTAATTTTGCCATTACTAAAGAATGTATTTTGAATACTTTACCAGCACACTTGTTATCAAATTGATTGTTATTTTGTAAGTATGACTATAGCATTTTTATATATAAGTTTAAGTTTGAATCTAACATATGAATGAGAAGTAACACATTTCTTTTTCTTATTTTCTAGACATTAACTTTTTTAGGCTTTCTTTAATAAACAATTATAATTGAATCAGATTACATATATGTACTTGGTTTAAATATATATATATTTTTTTTTTTAAGGTTGATCAAATGGAGAAATTTTACTTTATTTCAATTTTTATTCATTTTATTTCAATTTAATTATCCTGTTAGGAAAAATTGTTTGGTAACAAAGTCTAAAAAACTTAATGAAATATGTTACCGAAACAATATTGTAAAAAACACTATAGATGTACTAAATAGACTGTGTTTTTTAAAAATATTTTTTCCGACATAATCTACTAAGTGAAATTTGACATTTCTGATTATAAAAAAAATTAAAATAATTTTCTTTAATATAAATAGCTGTGTATGATCGCAATCTAAAAAACAATACATCCAGAAATTATGTTTTAAAAACTACATTTAAGCAAATAAATAGTTTAGCACATAAAAGTTAAATTTTTCTCATTTCAGTTAAATTTAATTATTTATAATTACTTTTTATTTTACCATATATATAACTCCTAATTTATAACTAATAATATGAGAAATTAATAGCGACACAAAAATATTAAATATAATTGTAAATTCGAATTTCAATCTAAAGTGCATCATTTTTATAAGACAAATGTACAAAACTAAATTTTTAAAACTCTGATCATTTTTTTCTTTTTTAAATAAAAATATGGTGTAAAAAATCAGCATTAGATCATTGTAACATATATTATAAAAATAATTTATTGAGTATATATATATATATATATATATATATATATAAGATGATATATACCTATGATACACTAGTTTAATTTTCATAATATTTTCCTTGGTATTTTAAATAATGCTTAAAAATACATTTTCAAAACTAAAATTCAAATAAAAGTCACTTTTCACAAGATATTCATTCGAAACCTTGATTCTATTTATTTTAATCCATACTTTCATCAATTCAGACGACTTATATCCCTTCAGTTCGGAATAATAAGTTTCTACTGTATTTGATTCCTTTTTTTTTATTTATTTTTTTTATTATTATTTTTTTAAGTAATAGCTGATTTTGGAACCAGTATATATCTAAAAAATTTACGGATTGATATTTTATAAAGAAATTTCAAAAACATAAATATTTGTAGTGATCCCTTTCTATGTCCTTAATTAGTAACGGAAATGACATTTCCCCTTCTCAGCTCATCTGGAAAGGGGTGAAATGCATTCCGACCCCTTTTTTACCTCTTGGGGGAAGCAGGCGCACGGCCGAGAGTGATATACCAGTTGGGCAGAAGAGTGCGAACGACTACAGCCACTTGGTACGCGACCGTCTTGTGATGTAGTAGAATGTAATAAACATTTACTTGAATTGGAAGTCTTGATCCTGTTCTTCGCATTAAACACGACCACTAAATCCCAAAAGTGGTGATCCGAGAGAATTTATGAACCTCATATCTATGCTCATTTTTCCTGAATAAAAACTGCATAGTTATGGAGTCAGCGGCTGTTGTCATACCAGCATTCATAAAAGCAGACCCTTCTGTTGTGGTTCTATATGATAGAAAGTACTTTTGCTCTAGCGACTCCTAAGCCTATAGCCTACTCTAAAGCGAAATATAATTATGTAGTCCCTCATCTTCCTCCAGAAACGGCAACCATCGTCAGGGATGTCATTATGCAGCCAGACACAACAGACCCGTACAAGAATCTGAAGGGAAAACCGGTGGAACTGTGTTCGGAAAGCAAGATTCAAGAAATTCGGCTGTTGTTAGCAGGAGAAAATCTGAGAGACAGGAAGCCTTCGGCATTGTTACGGAGCATGAAACGTCGAGCCGAGAACCACAGCATCGATGATTCTTTACTCCTAGAACTTTTCAATCAACAAATACCAGTTCCTGTGCAGACGATACTAGCATCGATTTCTCCTCTGATTTCTGACAAAGCTGCTTAGATTGCCGATAGTATTCTACAAATTCCTCCTCATAATGCCTTTGCTGTCTCCAGTCAAGTTTCTACTCAATCATTCACCGTAGAAAAAGAATATCCAAATTCGATTCTCTCTCACTAAGAGGAAATAAAGAAACTACGTAAGGAAACTGCGGAAATATGATCCAGATAGAGAAGAAAGAATCGGAGCCATGAGAATTTTCACCAGCGGCAACGACCTTCTTCATGGGAAAAATTCTCTTTTATCATCCTCGATTCAAGAAAAAGGCTCGAAAATGTATACCTTCATGCTTATTTCAGGGAAACGCTACTCCATGGTAGTAGCTTCGACGGACTCCTCCGAAAATTTTACATCTCGGCGCATGTTCATAACGGATAAAAACACGGGTACGTGTTTTCTTGTTGATTCAGGGAGTGATGTTTCTATAATTGTCGACTCTAAGCAAAAACGCACACTTCCCGTTCTTCAAACGCTTGGCGCTGCTAACAGCAGTTCTATCAATGTGTATCTTTGTAGTCGTAAATCAGTAGCGGTCAATTTTGGGTTAAGAAGGAATTTTACCTACTCATTTTATATTTGTAATGTATCCATTAGGTGCAGTTTTTTCTATCATTTTAATTTATACCCAGACTTAAGGAATAAGCGTCTTGTAGATAATACAACAAATTTAAAAGTAAAATATTTTCTATAAAATCTGTTTTTGTAAGTTTCAGATTTGCATGGCAAACTAGTGTTAGTCATGTCGACCTCGTAAAAGCATATCAACAAATTCCGATTAATACTGCAGAAGCACACAAAACTGCGATTTGCACTCTTTTTGGTCTTTTTGAAAGTCTGCGCATGCAATTTAGTCTTTGTAATGTGTACTCAACTTTCCAATGCTTTATTGACGAGGTAACGCGAGACTTCCTTTGTATACGCATTTGTTGATGATCTACTTATAGCCTCCAATACGAAAAGCGAACACCTAATTCATTTAAAACAATTATTTTTTCCAATTTAAATGAATATGGATTATGTATAAATACAGAAAAATGTTAGTTTGGTAAATCAACTATTCAATTTCTAGGATTTAAAGTACCTAGTAGAGGCATCGAACCCTTACCAGACCGAGTAAAATGTATTTCAGAATTTCCTCAACCGAATACTCTAACTCAATTACGCCGATATTTAGGACTTTTTAATTTTTATTATAGGTGTATTCTGAAAGCAGATGACACTCTAGCACCCTTAGTAAAATTTCTGGAAAGCCATAAAAAACAAAAAGAAACACCCTCGTTTTAGTGCAAATGACAAGGAGCAATTAAATTTGGACGAACAAACAAAGATTTCTTTTGAAAATTCAAAACAAGCAATTGCTAAAGCAACGCTATTAAGACATCCTATCCCAGGAAGAGAACTAAGTTTATGGGTACATGCTTCAAATATAGCAATCGATGGTTCCTTAATGATAATATAAAATAGCAATGGGGAACCCATAGCCTTTATTCAGTTAAGTTCAGCAAATCTGAAAGAAATTGGTCCACTCACGATCGCAAGTTATATGCTATATATTCCTCTATTAAAAATTTAGATACATGCTAGTAGGTAGAATTTTTGTCATATTTAGTGACCAAAAACCTCTTAGCTGTGCATTTAAACAAAACCCTGACAAATGTAGTCCTCATGAACTACGTCACTTAGATTTCATTTCCCAATTTTCCACTGACATTCGTTACACAAAAGGATCTTATAACATTATAGCAGATGCACTCTCTCGCATTGAGGTAGACGAAATATATACTTCAGTACTAGACTTTAAAGAATTTGCCTCAGCTCAATCAAAAGATGAGGAATTGCAAAATCTTTTAACTGAGAATAATACTTCCTTAAAGTTAGAGAAACATTACTTTCCTCTTAAAAATATTAACCTTTATTACGATCTTTCACAAGCTACTCCTCATCTATTCGTTCCAAAATGTATGCGCAGAAAAATATTTGAAAATATACACTTTCCTTCTCACCCAGGTATTGCAACTTCTAACGACTTAATCACGAAACGCTTCGTTTGGCCTGGCATACACAAACATATTAAAGATTTGGTTCGCAAATGTGTTAAATGCCAAAAAGCTAAAATAACTGAGCACACTAAATCGCCCATGGGCACTTTTGCCACACCGGATGCTCGTTTCACACACATACATATTGATTTTATTGGACCCTTACCTCCTAAGGGAAAATAATATTGTTTGATCATTATCGACAGATTTACAAGATGGCCTGACGTCATTCTGACAGAAGATTTGGCTGCAGAAATAACTGCTCGGGCAATAGTACGCAGGTGGATTTCAAGATTTGGATTACCTGTCACTATTACTACAGATCAAGGCAGAAACTTCGAATCACATCTATTTCACGAACTCACAAATATGTTAGGGTGTAATAGAATTCGAACCTCACCTTATCATCTTCAAGCTAATGGCATTATCGAACGAAATAATCGACACTTTAAATCCTCCTTAAAAGATCGCAATCAAATAAGTTGGACAGAAATTTTGCCAGTCGTATTATTAGGTTAATCACGACTCTTAAAAACGACATAAAAGCAACTAGTGTATGCCACAACTCTTAGATTACCATGTGACCTCGTTTCAAGTAATTTAACTAATCAGTGTGTTAACTCATGCATCAAACTTAATTAACATTTAGAGAGAATTGAACCCATTCACCCCCGCAATCCATGGGAAATCCAAAACATATGTATATTTTTCACTAAAAACCTGCACTCACGTATTTTTAAGATCGGATAAGGTTAATCCACCACTAACATCTTCTTACACAGGACCACATTTAGTTACTAATAGAACAGATAAGAATTTTGTTTTGGATATTAACGGTAAGCCTTACACCGTTTCCATCGATCGATTAAAACTAGCATATCAGTTCTCAGATGAAATGGATAATATTGAATTAACCACGTCAAACAAAACTGCTGTTGGTTCTGACGTTCAGACTCCTTCACAACCACTGCACAGTACTAGATTTGTAGGAAAGTTCATTTTTAAAACATTTCATTACTGAATATGTATTCTAAATAATGTCTTGTTTATATATAACTAAATATACTGCAAATTAATAAACTGAAATATGTATAAAATATTACAAAGTATATAAATTCATGGTTTATATTTTGTATTAAATCACCAATATATGTCAACAATTTGTTACAATTCATATTATTGAAAATGGCAACATGTTTTGTATGTTTGTATGGATGGAGTTTTCAATGTAAGCAAAAACTAACCTCAGTTGATCGGAAAAAAGCCATCTAAAATACTTCCGGTTTTCTCTCTTCCCGTTGAAAATCAATGCAATCGCAAAAATTCTTGCTTAAATATTTTTAGGTCTTTATTTATGTTTTGGAAAAAAATTTTATTTTATCCGTTAAAATCATAGATTTTAATTAGAGTACAATCAGTGGTGATCTCGTAAATTTTTTTTTTTTTAATTATTTTTATTTAAATAATCCTGATGGAGATTACCATATTTTGCGGGGAATCGCTCTTATTGGCAATATTAAAATCAATTGTTGATGAATGATATATTGTAACCCACATTCTAACTCTTGTTTTTATTTATCTCAATTGTTAATCATTTTCTTCTTTAATTAATTTTTAATTTTATGCATTTATTTAAAAATTCCAGGAAAAATATTTTGCGCACGATTGAACTATAAATTATTAAAAGTATTAAACATGGTATTTATGCTTTCATTTATAGTATTATAAATTTTATTAAAATTTTTTTTATCATGCTAGAATATATGAATTGGTATCAATAATGAGTAGAACAAAATTGTAATGATGTATTCATTTACTTGTTATTTTTTAATATTTTAAACAAATCTTTATTTTTATTGCAAATAACATTTAAGTCATTTTTAAGAGTTGATTTAATATATAGCTAATTAAATTAAGAATTGTAAATCGGGTTTCATTAGAAATTTGAACATTTTCACTTGTTAAAGTAAATTTGTTCCAACTCGCGTATTGTAACCAAATGCTACGCAATAACTACTACCTTTATTTGCTTACTGCATTTCAAAAAATTTTATAGGATAATTACTTTTAAATATGAATATTTCTGAAAAGCAATGGACACTACAGAAAACAAGCACAATAGTATAAGACAATAATGGAAAAGTAAGCAGGAAGTTTCGTGCCTGAAGTTTTCTAGATCTCCACAGTAGTAACGCCCTCTATTCTTACCTTTACAAAAACTTCCATACATATTTTTCTTTGTAACGCGAACTAAGTTGCTGGGGGCATAGTCTGTAGTGATCCCTTTCTCACGTCCTTAATTAGTAACGGAAATGGTATTTTCCCTTTTCAGCCACCTGGAAAGGGGTGAAATAAATTCCCACACTTCGAGGTATGGACGCACAGTTCGTACAGGAAATGCTTTCCGACCTCCATTTTTCCTCTTCGGGGAAGCAGGCGCGTGGGAGAACGTGATATACCAGTTGAGCAGAAGAATACGACAGACATCAGCAACTTGGTATGCGACCGTTTTGTGATGTTGTAAAATATAATAAACGCTTCATTGAATTAATGTCTTGACTCTGTTCTGATTGGATATGACCACTAAATCCCAAAATATTTAAGAATTATTACACTTTTCCCAAATATACGAATATGTTTTTTTTTTTTATCATGTCATTGATATCTGATGTTTATAAAATTTTATAAAGTCGATTGGTCAGAAGTCTGTCGTTTAATTGTACAGTTCGTGGATGCGATTCCCTACCTCGAGCCTGGGTATAAAAATGACCGTCTAATTAGCCCTCATGTGCAAAAATGACCGTAAATCGACAAACAAACCTAGCCAGCCTCGAGCATGAATATTTGTTGTGCTTCTGACCTTCTTGTGTGGAATACACGACAGATGTTCGAGAGAAATTTTTATTAGATATTTATAAATTTCACTCAGAAATCATCATACACTTTTATTGGATGTTATATTTGCCAGTATGACTAGATAATAACTACGCAAATCCATGTTTTAGGACATTTAGTTGAAGTCAGCCATGCATCGTTCATGTGATTACAGATGAGTCCTAAAATTATATATTCTCGGCCCTCTTTATTCAAGAGATATTGAATTTTGAAATGTAATATATGTAGGGATGGCACTTTCAAGTCCTACGGTCAGATTTCCAATTTTAAAAAATTTTTGAATTTGAGATTTTAAGTCAAAATTTATGTGTTAATAATATTTAGTTAAATCTAAATTTCTTTCCTTTAATCAGAATTATGTCAAAAGAATTATTCGAGACTAGTTTTATCCGAAATTTAACTGTTCTATCGTAATAGTTTATCGTTCTTATCACTCAATCTGGATGTTACTGTGATTAGACAAATTGTGAATTCACTCGTAAAAATCTGATAACATATTTTTCTCTTGAAGTTTCCAAAAGCACATCTGCTGTTTTTAAATAACGTGAATGCCCATTTGTTGAATCAATAATTTAGAAAATTACGTGAGCTTGGATTTTGAACATTGTGTTCAAGAAATATAAATAACAGCAGTCGTTACGAACATACATGTAATCATTATCAGAATAACAAAGATATTGATTAAAAAAGTTACCATGATGTTGAAATCCCGGATTTTATCAGAACCTAGCCAATTAATCTCCAAGCTTTTTGTATTCTAGCTACAAACCAATTTTTATTGCATGTTTAATTGAAAAATATTCTCACTTTTATATTTTACTCCTAAAAATTACTGAGCTCACCCAGACTATGGTTTATACCTAAAACGAATAGTTAGCGCACAGGCGTTTGGTTTAACAGTTTGTCATTTCGATTCTTGCCATCAGTCATGGATTCTTGTAGTTGCTATAAATCCATTTTAGTTTGACCGTATCGGTCTAATTATCTCTTTTGAGTAATGTTGTAAAGAAAAAAAAACTTTTTTTTTCATCAATGCACTTTTGTAGACGAATTTTCCTCAGATTAAATGCCTCGAGCCATTCATTTCTTGGAATAGATGAAAAAATGCATTTATAGCCACATCAATCTCTTCTGAATGAAAATGAGGTCCACGTAAGTTCTTTTTTAGACTAAAGAATAACCAAAAATCACACATAGCTAGATCAGGTGAATACGACGGATGTCTGATAACTTTAATTTTTTTTGTTTAAGAAACTCAACTGTTACTCCGGCTGCATATGAAGATGCATTGTCATTGTGAAGCATTAGTTCTCTAACATTCAGTTCTTGTAGAGTTTCTGGAAGACATTTAGTGGTATACCAATTTGCTGTTACTGTCTTCTGTCCTTCCAACTTGATGGCTTTGACCAATCCCGTACTTCTGAAGAAAACGGCTTACATCACTTTCTTCAGTGCGCGTTGTTTTTTCACCATTGTCGGCATAGGATCATCTTCAAAGACCCATACTTTGCTTTCTTGACGTGTTGGACCGTCAAAAAACAGTATGTACGCTTCATCACCTGTTACAATTTTAGGTGGCCACGATCATTTAGAAATTTATGAGTTTCTTTACTGATTCTGACCCGCTCCTCTTTTTGGTGCTCAGTTAGATTATGGGGAACCCAATGGCAAACTGCTTTTTTCATACGTAATTCTTCATGAATGATTTTGTATATGGCTGCGGATCCAATGTTAAGTTTCTGTATCATTTGATAGGTACAACGATTATCATCCATTAATATTTTTCGTATGGCAGACACATTATCCGGGATTACTGCCGACGGCGGCCTTCCTATGTGTTCTTCATCCTGAAAAAAATCGCGACCTCTTCTTAATTCTCTAAACCATCTGAAAACAGTAGCACGAGCTGAAGATTCATCACCAAATGCTAATTGTAACCGTTGAACGCATTCTTCTTGATTTAATCCTGCTTTAAAATCATAGAAAATCGTAGCGCGTAAATATTCTCGCTTCAACTCCATTTTCTTTTCCGTTTAAAATTTATTCTACGCTAAACAAGTTGAAGTAAGTCAAGAAAAAATCGTCTTCTGTGTTAAAATACTTTGCATTTTAAAATTAAACAGTTATTTTTATTTTGTAAATTCTTGTCTGCGCATATCTCAAAAATTTCAGAGTAACCCTCGTATGATTCGTAGATTGAACTCTTCGAAACTACTTTTAGATTTTTCAAGAAATAATTGAGGTGTCTTTTATGATAACAGTGAATCTCTTGAAACAATACATTTGTTTATCAAATTCCCTTCATTAGCTGACTTCATTCGAGGAACTATTAAATTTTTCAAGCAAACGTTATTTACTTAAAATGATTGAAAATATGACTTCCATAGATGCTTTTGTGGGCCAAAGATTTTAGAAGTTAATGAGAGTTAGCTATGCAAGTTGTATTTATCAAATGAAATAATAATAGTAATATATATGAGAAACTTCAATCTCTAGACCGAAAAAAATTTTTTCCGTAATCGGTCTTTCAAAATCTATAATATTTAGTCAACAAAAAAGTACACTACATTTGTAATATAAGTTAGTTAATTTAGTTACATTTCTCTAGAATGTGAAAAGAATCCTATTCTTCATATAATACATTTGAATTACATAATTTTGTTATTTTCTTGTTGCTGTCATCGTTTTATATGATTCAAAAATGATTTTTTGGAAATTTTAATATAATCAGTATGGTGATGATTTTTATACCTTTGTATATCTGCTTGTAAAATTCTATAGATTTCAAAGGGAAAAACTATTCCTGCATAAAATTAGGAATTCTCCAAACAGTTTCTATGAAAAAAATTGCAAATTCGGTGGAAAATTAACCTCTAAATAATAAATATTTAAC
This sequence comes from Latrodectus elegans, assembly GCA_030067965.1. Taxonomy (NCBI): domain Eukaryota; kingdom Metazoa; phylum Arthropoda; class Arachnida; order Araneae; family Theridiidae; genus Latrodectus; species Latrodectus elegans. Next base: position 35,882,758 of record CM057822.1, on the reverse strand, counting down.
TTATTTTTGCATTATAACAAAACGGCTGAAGCAAGGCTTAAAATATGCAAGTTTATCAGTTTTTATGAATTTCTCAACCTTTTTAAATCGGAAAAAGAAGTACCTATCTATCAGGTAATCAGAAAAGATCTGTCGGTATACGCATAAAGCCCTAAATTAGCATAAAGCTACTTTCGGTATTTTCGACTGGTGATATGACTTGCTCACTTGGAAGTTTTATAGATTTAGGTTTAGTAGTAGTAGTAGTAGTGTGTGTGTGTGGTGTGTTTGTGAATTCGAAAATAGAGGTGTTGTAATGGCCGTAAGCAAGGATGCCAATAGAGCATGTTTGTAAAATGACTACAAACTGCTGAATCATACCGAAAAATATACATGGCATTCAGAGAAGTTGCAGTAATTAAACGTACCACACAAAGGTTCCATCGTAAATTCCATTCCAGTTAAAACAGCTGCACTTTGATTGGGAGTGCCAAAAGTCTTAAAGATTTAAAAAGCGTTATCAAATAGGAAAACTTCTCCAACGTATTAGAAACTTGCTACTAAATCCCACGTATCTGATAGTACCGTTCCTGCTCACTTACGCAAACTGGGAAAGGTATGTAACTAAGCAAATGGCTCACTCACGAACTTGCTGAAAGCAATTAACTTCAACGGTTATCTATGTGTTCATCACTTCTTTCCTCAACGCCAGAAAACGAATCGCTACTGAATTATCTGCTGATATTTGATAAAATATCTGATCCAATACACTAGCCGCAAGCGTTTCTATTATTGGTTGTCAAGAACAACTCCGATTCCCGATGTTGTAAAGACTGCTCTCCATTCCCAGAAACTGTTGCTGTATACATAATGAACATCGATTGGCATTGTCCACCAAAAGTTTCACGTGGCCAGACTATTAGGGTTTCTGTCTGCTGACAACAACTGGAACGTGTGTAAACGTGTTTGCGTCAGAAATAGAACAGAAGAAAGATTCAATTCTTGCAGGACAATACAAGACTGCACATCGCAAATGTGACTTTGAGTGCAATTACTGCCTTAAAATTGGATCTTTCTTATCCTCCTTATACCTCAGAGATTTCTTCAAGTAATTTTCACTTATTTTATGCACTGGACATGCAAATGAGACAATTCTGTGATGCTGAAGCGATCAAAACCGAAACGTCCCATTTTTTTTTTCTTTCTAAACATGGGCTATTTTATCTCAGCGGTGTACATGAATTTGCATTATGTTGAGAGAAGACTGTGGCCTGCAATGTGGGGCTTTTACTTCGATTAATAAAGTCCATTTTATCATTTTAAACTGCGTCTGGAATTTTTATGTCTCGCAATGACAACTTTACTGATTACTTAAAGAAGTTATGTAGTAGAATAAATGGGGTAAATTAAAGAATTTGTGCATTTAAGAATTTGAAATAGCCAGAACTGATTTGAACTGGTGGTATAATCTTTAAAATAACTCAAGATAGTTTATTCCAAAATATTAATTTTTAACCGCTTACGGAAAGGTGTTATAACGGGATCTTTAGTTTAAGGTTTTTTCAATATGAAGACATTACCAATGACCAAATAATGTTAAATATGGAAATATATGAGATATTGTTAACCTAGTAAAGTATTATCAAAACCGAAAGAATGCAAACATCATAGTAAATTCAAAAACTATAACCTTTTCTTCTAGGAAAAAAAGAAACAGAATTTTGCTGTGCTCAAGGAAAATGGAATCGTTACAACTTAAATAGTCTTTTGACTTCACAATCTATTCTATAATTCAGGCACTAATTTGACGACAGTAAATTATAACGAAGAAACTAATCTCAAATTTTAATTTTATTATTAAAAAATATAGTTAAAATAAAAACTTAGTTTTCTCAAAGAAAAATTACAATATTTTTTAAACAATGAATAATTTATAAAACTAATTACATTGTTAAACTATATAAAGCAATTAATTAATATTTTAATTTGAAATTTTCAGGCGTGGCAAAATTTTTTTAAGTGGTGTCAATGGTCTACGAATGATCATTCAGACGAATGATTATCGCTCTTACCTTCTGTTCAACAGTTCGTAGTTTCGAATCCCACCTTGAGCAGGAATGTTCGTAGTGAATGCTCTGCCCGGCTAATTAGGCCGTGACCTACGGAATCCAATTTAAACCGTAGGTCACGGCCTAATTAGCCGGGCAGGACCAGTGTGATGGTTCATAACGCATCTGTTCAGCACCCTCTCCCACGGTGTCTCCAGACTCGAATGCGATTATCGTGGTGTTCCAGACAGAAGTAAAGTCCAGTCGAAGTAAGACTCATCAGTGAAGACAATTTCATTCCATTCTGCCATCTACATTCTTCTTTCATCACACCATTGGCGGCGGGAATGTCTGGGGTTCTGCGTTAAGAGTAGACGAAGCAATGGATATCTTGCGGACAGACCTCTATGCTGTAAACTGCGTCCAATAGTACGCACAGACATGGGATGATGCGTTTCAGACTGAATGTGCTGTGCTATGGTTCGTTATGTGGCGGAGTGATATATCACTGCCATGCGCACAGTTTGCCTGTCACCATGTGAAGTGGTGCACTGAGGTGGATGCTAAATAACACGTTGGTCCGTCGTACCCTCCTGCATCCTGTCAGTTCGTAAGTTCAAATGTTTGTAGGAGTATTAAAATGTGATAAATGACGCACTCAGTACAAGTTTTTTATTAATTTTATTTAATAACAATAATAATTAAAAATATTAATAAAATGAGTAAGTGTAAGTAAGAATATAAGAATGAGCTGACAACCAGTCAAGCTCCGTTCTCCTCAGTAGTAAGAGGCGGCATGAATTTCTTACAAGGAGGGTGCTGCTGTTCGAGTTTCTAAGCTTGTGCGCCAACATATCCAACGATCACATATCCGCATTACAGATGTTTGGTTTCGTTCAACACGACTACCGATTTCCCTGAAAATAATCCACAATCTTGATAGGTCACTACTCTTCCTCTGTTGAACATGGATGTTTGATCAAAAATGATCACTCTTTTGTTCTAGGAGACATAATTATAATCGTTTTATTAACACCACAAGAAAAACATAATTGTTGAACTTGAAATCGTCGAATTTTACAAACCTTAAATATTGCTCAGAAGTGGTGCCAAAGGAGCGTGATGTGTCTGCGCTGAAATTTTAATCATTTTCATATCTCACCTCCGCTTATACATGCTGTAAATTTCATGTTATTTGCATGTTTCTTTTAGGGTGTGACATTTACGATGGCCAGTAGTGTAGTAAAAAATTACATAGAAAAATAATAGTAAAAAAGCTGCGTCATTTTCCAAAGTTAAGCAAATAAACTCTTATTTAAAGCATTCGTTTTGGTTTTTATTAATTGCTCTATTGGCATAATACACTCACTTCTAAAATTTAAGGCCGAATAGGAAAATGCTAATTTCTGAATTTCCGGAAGCCAATCAAAATTGAAGAGGATGCAAATTGCCTGCAGATGTAGATGGAAATATGTTATGTAACAGCCAATCGCGCCTTCATGTCAAGAAATATACAAAAAGGTCAGTCTTAGAAGCTTTTGAAGGGCTACAGAAGTTGATTGTAGTGCTGATAGACGGTGTTTAAAACTTTTGTAAAATTCGTTTTCAAGGCATACGTGTTTCTATGAAAAACATACGTATTCCAGAAAATGAATGGAAGATTCTGAGCTCTGGCGTGCTGTGGGGCACATTGAAGCAGAACATGGACAGTCGATATAAGATGTTGCTATTTTCTTCGGCGTTCATCATGCTGAAATTTTCCGTTTTTGGAAACAATTCAAAACCACAGACAGTTATCCGAAGGCCCATAACTTGTCACACAGGGGTTACAAACCCCGCGGAAGATCAAGATATTGTTATTTTAGCCAAGCGGAATCGCAGAGTGACCTCCACGTGTGCGTCATCTATGGTTACAGGGGTACCTCGAGTTTGCCTATCCGTCCAATCAAAAGGAGCACGATTAAAATGGTGCCAGAAAAATGTCAATTGGACTGTATCTGACTGAGGTAATGTCATGTTTACTGATGAGTCAAGATTTGCTCTGGGGCCATATGACAAGCATATAAGGATATGGTGTGAACAAGGAACGCGCAATCAGCCCCAAAACATCACCGAACATCACGCATTCTGAAGCGGAGACATTATGATGTGGGCAGGGATTTCATTAGGATGCCGCACCGACCTGCAAATCTTTAAACTGGGTTCTGTAACGGTTGCCTGGTATTGAGATGATGTCCTAGAACCCATTGTGAGATTGTAAGCTGCAACAGTTGTCCTTACTTTTGTTTCATGGACGATAGCGCAAGTCAACACAGAGCTGACATCGTCAATGACTACCAGGCGAATGAAGGGATTGCTCATATGGCGTGGTCAGTATATTGGCCCGACCTTGATCCCATTGAAACTCTTTGGCATGCTCTCGGTCATGCTGTATCTTCACGTTTCCCGCCTCCAGCCACTCTTGTTGAGCTGGAAACTGCTCTACAAGAAGAATGGCTATTGCTTAATTCTACGGTAGTTGACCACCTAATTGAAAGCATGGTCACAAGGCGTAAACTTCGCATACAGATGAGGAAGATCACATACCCTACAAGTGTTCATTTTTAATTTTATGCTGTTTATTTTTACTTTGTACGTAATTTTCCGTTTAAGTCTCCAATATATCATTATCAGATAACTTTCAAATATCCATGTGATATAGTGCTCCATGTTAACTTTCACTAAGATTTTTGTGGGTTAATACTAACTGTAAATGGAATAACGTACTGAAAATACATTCGATACAGCTTGTTTTAAGTACAACGGAAAGTTTCGGTATCTTCCTATCATTGTCGGAGTACCGTTAGCAGAACAAAAATGATTAGTCTAAAATGTAGCTTTTACATCAGAAATTTTTTTAATTCAATAAATAACGTTTTGTGCTGAACACATATGAAAGTAATTTAATTTTCCTGTGGTAGTCAAAGAGACTTATTTGTGAGGGGGCGCCGAGTATGTTCATGTAGAGAGCGCATGGCGAAGTGAAGTAAGGAGATGGCCAGGAACCAGTTATGGCACCAGCATGGGAGGAAGAGGAGACAAGCGTGTAGCCCTTCAGATACTAGTTTCCTCCTTTTCTTCCTTGGTCATTAGCGCAGCTTGACACGAAGCATGTTTTTATCGAGGAATTTGGCATGCAGAAAGTGATCAACTGCTACTTGGTCATAGTACGGGTTTCATTGTATTATTGCATTGGAAAACTGCATATTATATATCTGTGTTGTAGTAAATTACTAACCGAGTGGAAAATTTTAATCATTAATAAATATACATTTTATGAGATATTTAACAGTAATTGATAACTTAATACTGATCAATAAGAGATTTCTTATATTTTTTCTACTTATTATTGATATGATTGCAATTGAATGTATTAGTATTGAATGCATATAATAATGATTTTCGAAATAAATTATGAAAAACTGATTTAACGAGTCTCTTTTTTACAGGTATCTGAATAGCTAACTTTCTATTGTGCATTTCACCGAACGATCCATTTATTACAATTACATAGAAAGGAATATAGTTTGGTATTCTGATTAATGTATGCTTCATAACTGCTAGAAAAATGTTAAAATTTACATGATAAAATGTATATCTATTATAAAAAAGAAAATTCAAGATTTTTTTCCATCAAAAGCAATTTTTTTTCATTTAATAAAAAGAAAAAATTATAAACTCGTTTCCTTATTTAAATGGTGAGAGTATATTTAAAACTAATATTTAACTTTATTACACAATAGAGTATCCTTATAAAATATCAGAATTGAACACAAAATTTACAATTTGCCAAGCTAAATGATGATTAAAAAATATAAGCAAAATACTGCATTTAGTTATTAAATGTGTAACTTTTAGATGCAAATGTGTCTAATATTTATTTTAAAATATATATTTGGTTCCATTTGTACTCCATGTACAGTAATTTTAATGCTGGGAATGTATGCTAGAATTAATTATAAATTAAAAAATTGAATAAAAAGGTAAATTTAATATTTCAAACTCTTCATTATTTAACTTAAAGAAATTCAATAGAAAATTAATTTCATTATTACATTTTATTTCATTGTATAATTTTTTTCTCATTGAATTATCAATACTATCAAAAAACTTTTTTTAATTAAAATACTGTTTTTGTTATTTAGGTAAAGACTATAATTTATTTGAATGTAAATAATTTAACTAATATTATAAGTGTACATTTTATGCCCCAATCAAAACACTTTGAGTAAAATTAACATTTTGTCATTTTGTTTCTCAATAGCTATTATGGTGGAAACAGTATTTGTCCTTGACAGGAAAGGATGTTTTAGTTTAGTAAGAATGGTCAGATGATAAAGATATCAATTTTTTGTGTTAGCATTTGTTATTAATGCAATTTAAAGTCATTTGTCTAAATAACATTAATTTGTCAATCAACAAACAAATTAGTATCATTTGGCCAACCACACTACCAAAACACAACACACAAATTAATTACAATAGAGACAACTTTGGTCCCATTGACCTTGCCAACCCTACCCCATATTACATTCTGCTCCACATACATTAAACCTAGACCCCAATATTAATACATAAACATGGATCTTGAAGCAATGCTTAGAACAAACTATGATATTTAAATATTTGGAGATCTTAATGCTAAGCACACTGAGTGGAACTGTAGGTCACGTAACAAAACAGGTCAAATAATTAAAAAATTCGCTGATATAGCCGAACTAAAAATCCATGCTCCTGACACACCCACACATTTTAGTGCTAATTCAGCAACAACAATTGGTATTGCACTCATCAGAGGAATTAATTATAACACTAAAACTTATACAATCACGGAACTCAGTTCGGATCACAATCCAGTCATGGTCGAGTTTGACTTTAATATTCCTTTGATTAATACTCCCACTCTTCATAACACGGATTGGATCAACTACAACCAAATTTTAAATAATTACCCGTTTAATATAATTCATACAAACACAAGAGATGAAATTGAAAATGAGACGATTCGCTTGGAGGCGGATCTGCTTGCAGCACACCGTGAATCAGAAAAACCTCACTCCTCCTGTCCCACTCACCTCCAACCCCGTTACCTCAGAATTTTGAAAGCAAATACAAAACTCAGGAAACTATATCAAGTTAGCAGAGACCCACGAATAAAAAATCAATATAATAAAGCGAATAACGAATTTAGAGACAAGATAAGTTCATACAATTCACAGAAATGGAGAGAAAAATTAGAATCATTAAATACGCACGACCGATCCATTTGGAAGGCCGTCAGTATGTTCAAGAAGAAACCACAGTATTTTCCGCCCATTCAAGGCCAAAATACAATTGCATACACAGACAAACAAAAAACAGAAGCAATTTTCGAAACACAATTTACCACTAATGACCTATACGACACCAGAACCGAAGATCTGGTTGCCAGCAACATACTCAGATTTCTCTCCAGACCACACACACAAGTCATACAAAGCACCACCACTTCGGAAGTAATGGTAATAATCAAGAAATTAAAGGATAATAAATCCCCAGGAATTGAAGGAATAACAAACAAAATGCTAAAGAAAATTCCAATCAAAACATTATTCAAAGTTACGATGCTTATTAACAAGATATTAAGAAAAACGTATTTTCCTCAAAAATGGAAAATTGCAGTAATAGTACCAATATTAAAACCAAAACAAGACAATTACCTTCCCTCAAGCTATAGACCTATTAGTCTACTGCCGTCTCTAAGCAAAATAACCGAAGCAATTATTCTAAATAGACTAGATGAATTTTTAGAAAACAATATAGTATACTTATCCCTGAACAACACGGGTTCAGAAAATCACATACAACAACGCATCAATTTATGAGAGTAGGGGAAATCATCACCCAGGGATTTCAACATAAAAAAGTACAGGAGCAGTTTCTCTTGATATTGCCAAAGCTTTTGATCGAGTCTAGATTGGTGGACTTGTACACAAACTCATTAATATTGGTCTACCCGATCCACTTATTAAAATACTAATTTCATATCTTTTGGGACGAAAGTTCCAGGTTCGCATTGATACTACCTACTCAACACATAGACAAATCTTAGCTGGCGTGCCACAAGGGTCCAAATTGGGACCAAGACTCTTTCTTATCTATGTGAACGACATTCCAACATCAACACTAACTTCCTTGCACCTTTTTGCAGACGACACATTTATACTAGCACAAGGTAGGAAAACATCATATATCACAGAATCTCTTAACAAACATTTAGAACAGATTGAGCTCTGGTTCGTTAAATGGGAAATTCTTATTAATGTAAATAAAAGTGTATCCATAATTTTTAACAAAAAAAGACTACTTCCACCCAGTGTAATTAAGATCAATAACGAAAATATACCATGGTCATAAACCTGTAAATACTTGGGAGTAACTTTCGACAGAAAATTAACACGGCACCCCCATCTGATCCAAATTATTAACAAATTTAAACGGCAAACAGCTGATTTATACCCACTTTTAAACTGGAATTCAAAACTTTCCATGGAAAATAAAGTGCTCATTTATAAAACATATCTTCGACCACTTATTTCCTATGCCTGCCCTATCTGGGGTTACACCCACGATAGTAAAATTAAAAAACTGGAAACATTCTCCAAAATAAAGCTCTCAGATGGGCAGTTAAAGCCCCCTGATTCATTAGAAACCAAAAAATCAGACAAGAATTAAAAATCCCTACCCTGAGAGAATTCTTCGCGAAAATAATGTATAACGTGATTAAAAATATTGATAAAACTAATAACGAAACAATAATTAGCCTTCCGTCCTATAATGACCTAAGTACCCATAATAGATTGCATCCTCTCTCATTGCTCAGATATTGCCCAAAGTTTCCTCACCAACCACCATGAAATAAACTGTAAATAGAAAAAAAAATTATCTTTGATAACTACTTCTTTGTAAGGAAAAAGAGACTACTAAAAAGATAAAAGGATTTTTTTTTTGTTTTTGTTACATCTCATTCTACATGTGGATAAAAAAAACTATTTAAAATAAAAACGATGATGAAAAATGCATATATATGTGTGCATACTAAATGCATATAAAACAGATTTTTTTAAAAATATACATGTATCTGTAAATACATAAAATATAATAAAAAAGATAAAGATAAATATATTGTATTACAGAGACCAATTTATACCTTGTAAATATTATAGCGTGTATAAATTCTTGTAAATACCTTTACCTGTTCTTATGTAAATATTCTTATTTCTCTCAATTTATTCCTTAACTATTTCCTTTATTATTTTATAAGTTTCATTTAATTTAAATACATAAATGATAAATTAATCAACAATAATTTTTTAAATCTGAAATTAATTTTATGAAATAACCATAGTCCCGTCCATTAAAATTTCAAACTCATTTTAAGCCAATCAGATTCAAGTTATAGCTCACCAACCAAGAACCAGCAATCTAATGAGTGTAGAGGATCGCCAGATCCAGGGATCTCTGAAAACTGCCAGCCGGCAATCACTTCACTTAACCAATATCCAGGAAAATGATGATTGTAGTACTAGTATCATACATAATGAGTAACTTTATTTGAAAACTCCTAGTTCAGACAATTTTAGTTTACAGTTAAAGGTTTTGAAAGTATTTTTTTTAAGGTACAATTTTTTTTCTAACCTTTATCATAATAAAGCTGATAAAATTTCATCAAACAAATATGCTCTTTCAATGTTGCACACATAAATTTTTACAGCAAAAAATATTTCTACACTTATCTTGAGGAAATTTTATTTTGATGAAATGTGATGAGAAGTATCTTTTAAACTTTGTGGAGTGTGCAAAATCAATTTTTTTTCAAGAAATGATTCAGATAATTACATGTAATCTATGCACACAACTGATTCAAAACTATTATTCAAATTCCAAGAATACAATTTAAATACACATACAGAATCATAGAGGTAAAGCGCTTAAAAATTTATGTATATCATTTTTGTATTTAATTATGTATATCAGATGAATTTACATCAATGAAAAACTTATTCAAGTAGAAATTATTCATCAAGACATTAAATTTTCAAGAGAAATAATTTTATACTTAAATAAATTTTTCAAATAGGAATCAGAAATTGATGACAAACAATAAGAAATTTTGTTAAAAAACAATAGAAATAATGTACTTTAAGATGGTACAACTTTTTTTGCAATTTGTGTACCATAGAAATGGTTCATACAACGTTAAGTTTAACGGAAAACCCAATATGTACTGTGGATCTACTATGGAAACTTTTGCCCCTCATGAATAAATTCATAGCTTAATCACTTTATTCATATTGTACCGAGCTTTGGGGTTCGTGTGGATTGAGAGTTGAAGAAAGCAACCACTCGAGGAACAAAAGACTTTTATTCGTAAAAAAAATTCCACTAGATATACCAGCTGTAACAATTACTATTATACAGATCCAATTCGTCAGATACAATAAGTAACAGCTTCTAATCACAAGTCTCAAATACCTCAGGCAAAGAACAGCTTTTCTAAACTAGCAGTCATGACTAATCGTTTTCACTCACTGACTGTCTTCACAAAAACTCAACTCCTTCTATGAAGGGCTGCGGTATTTATACCTGACTTGACGGGGAAATCTACCAATTTCGCCAGGGTTCTGGAAGCTTCTAGGCTATCTCACTAAATATTGGTTCTAGAGTTTAGGGGATGGATGTTCCCAGAAGTATCTATATCTCGCCAAGTCGCCAAAAATCTCGCCAACTGTCACCAACTTGCCAAGGTTTCTCGCCAAACCATCGCCAAGTCACCAAATCAATAGAAAACCCGCTTTTGTAAAAATGTATTATTCTACACTCATGTCCATAAATTAAGGATAATTTAGAATCACATAAAAATTGAATTCACATAGAAATTGAAAATAAAAATTTCACATGTAGAATTACAGCTTACATCTTGAAGAATAATATGCAAATTACAAGAAATCACCAGATTACGCCGATAGTACGTCACAATGACGAGAATGTATGAGAGGGGTACGTAAGGAACGGTTCCAAAGAAGTAAAATTGTTCACAAGCGCTTTAAGACTCTTTCAGTGCAATAACCACATAGTTATGGCACAAAGGAAATTTTTGAATGATCTTTTACGTATCGCCCGTCTGCAATGTGGACGTACTCAGTTGGAAGTACCCGAGGAACTTGGAATCGCCCGGAGTATCATCTCCAGGCTTTGGCAATGATTCCAAGATGATGGTAATGTGAGTAGACGTTACAGGACAAGTCTTTCCCCGAGTTACAATGCCGAATAAGGACCAGTATTTGGCTATTACTGACAAAAGAAACAGACGAAGCACCGCATCAGACCTGCCTCATCAGCTCTCTTCAGCTAGCGACCGACAGTTTCAAGACTGACCGTGTACAGACCCTTTGAGTACATTGGTCTATATGCTCGTAGGCCTCTCAGATGTGTTCCACTTACCACAACTCACTGTTGCCTGCGGTTAACCTGGAGTAATGAACATGCATCGTGAACACCGCAACAGTGGTCTTGAGTGATGTTTTTCGATGAGTCCAGGTTTAGCTTTTTGTCTGATTCCCGACGGACTCTCATATAAAGAGGGCTATGTTGACCACAAATGAATGTAATATAATTTTCCTGTGGTTGGTGAAGAGACTTATTTGTGAGGTGGCGCCGGGTATGTTCACGTCGAGAGCACATGGCGAAGTGAAATAAATAGATAGCCAGGAACTGGTTTTGGCGCCAGCAAGGGAGGATAAAAAGGTCAAGTTTTGTTCAGGGAGACAGACCGGGGCTGAGCGCGTGGAGCTGCCAGAGAGAAGACTCGAGACTCGAACGGTATGAGTCCAGAGCCTGACACGTGGAGTTGCCGGGAAGAAAAACTGCGACTGGAGCGGTGCGAGTGGTGGTGTGTTGTTCTCTCCAGGTCAGCACACGTTCAATCACTCTCCTTTGCAAATATATACTCGTCTGTAAAAATTGCAGAAATCCATGGCTGTCTAATCATTTTGCCCAATAAGCGGGCCCTTCTCTATCATCTGGTGAAAGAAATACGCCCTGATTATTGCCATGCATTGTACTAGCGGATATTCACTTCGATGCTACAGAGTAGTATGCAACATGTTGTAGTAGAGAAATGTTTTTTCTCTTTTGGGTTAAAAGAGCTATAAAACGGGTTTTCTACTGGTGTTATAGCTTGTGGTTAGTAACGTGTCTTTTGAACACACAAGCTTCGTTTTGATATAAATTCCGGAAACATTAGACCACACTGCTAAATACATTAAGGCACCCAGCAACATCAGCCTTTGACATTTCTATTTCCCTCCTCAGACCACCCACCACTTTACAGAATCGGACGGATTGGAGAAAGTTCAAGCAAGTTCTGGTTTTTCTTCCAGTTTGAAATGAATAACGAAAGTTATCTCCAGCTTCCTGATGTCTCATGTCTCTTCCCACAGGGCTGTGAAGTAATTCTGGTGACACTTGTGAGAAAAATAACATTCATTGAAATGTCCCATTTAAATTAACGTTTTTGTTTCTAAACTGTTTTATCAGAAAAATTCATAAAAGCATACAAAAGTGAGCCTTGTTTGTGGTCAGTCTGGAGTAATGATTATGCAATTAGAATAAAACAAAGATTGCTCATAAAAAGTTGTAAAATATTTAATAAAAATTTGATGACAATGCTACAATGAAGTAAAAGAAAAATTGATTCTCTCTTTACGGCATATATGATAGAGAAAATAAAAATTACTGGCTCAAAAATAGGGGATCCTGCACAGATGATGTACATGTGCCGAGTTTATGGTAATTTGATTTGCTATCACTTCTAAAGGAATGTATATTTTTGATGTTGCTTTTAAACTTCATAACTCTTACCTGTTACAAGGAAGCCTTTTATTAAAATATAAATAAAAAGTAACATCATTTTCTTATATGGAGATGCCGATGTTTCATACGGACAGAATCAATTTCAGTCCTTAACTAAGCTGAAAATTCTTTTAAAGATAATATAATAATTAAATAATCTTATTAAGCGAAATGAAATTTTTCAACATGAAATTTTGCTTACTTGTGAAATGTTATTCCTTGCAATTTCTTGTGCCGTCTATTTGTACGCTCTTATGCTGCACAAGATTTAATTTATTCTTTTAAATGGAAATGATAAAAACAATATTGCTCAGGATAATAAAATGAAGAAATGAAATTAGTGACAAGGTTGCAGAACGTGAAATAAGCACAGTAATTTTTTTTTTTTTTTTTAATTAAGATGATTAGTTGAAAAATCTCCCTTCTCCAAGTCTGTGATTAAATACTACAATTATGATAGCCCTACGATTTAAATTACTCAATAAAATATTAAGTTGATTTTTCCATTAATATTTTATTTATGTATATATAATTTTTTTATTAAAATAAAGCTGTGAGAGAGAGAGAGAAATAAACTAATTAATCTATAATGCATGATGAATTTGAATAGTTTTTGGTTTTTAAATTTAGGCAGCTGAAATAAAAATGAAGAAATTTCTTGATGAAGAGAACAGCTGTAAATAAATATATTTCTCCTTGTCTGAAAAAATGTAAAATAAATACCTCTGATTAGTTTTTTTTTTTTTTTTTCCATATTACTTTTGCAAGAAAATATGTTTTAATATCCATACAAAATTCTAATATATTTAGATTAATTGTTATTATCGTTGAGATTATACAATAAATATTAGTATAGATTATTATTAATACCTACATTGTTCAATACACATTTTAAATTTTATTTCAAGTTTTTTATTAATTAAAACAATCTTTTATGAAAACAATGTTTAAAATCCAACGCTGCAAGTTGTTATCATTCAGTTGGCATCATATTTTGCAAGATTCGTCTTTCATGTTGTTGATGTTTTGCAATTTCTGAATGACAAAATTTGAAAGTAAAACGACAGTTATATATCTAGATATATTTGTAATTAAAATGAGAATACATTTATGGCAGAATTCTTTAGATAACAATCATGACTTCTGAATTTGAAAATCCTGTAAAAATGTCCGTCAATTTATGTGAGGCATTATCTGATCCAGACTGTAAACTAGAAACAATTGAAAAATTACTTACAGAAAATGCTGATATTAAAATGACTAATGAGGAAAGGCAGCAACCTTTGCATATATCGGTGTCAAATCCTCATTGCCGTTATGAAATAATTGCATTATTAATAAGTAAAGGAGCTCCAATCAATGGAAAAAATGCTCTTGATGAAACTCCATTGCACATTGCTATAAAACTTGACTGTCAACTTGATATCATTAAATTACTTCTGGAAGAAGGGTGTAATGTAAATGCTCAAGATTTATTTCGTAATACGCCACTTCATATTGCCGTGAATAAACTTAACTATAATCTATGTGTTATTAAATTATTGTTAGATTATAAAGCTGATTTAATGGCAACTAATGAGGAAGGGCTTATTCCACTTTATGTTGCTTTTAAAAATCCAAATTGCTGTGTAAATCTCGTACAAATTCTAATGAAGGGGTTTGAAGAACGTGTTTTCAATTATTCAAGATTTACCCCTCTTCAAAATTATATTGAATGTTCAAATTTTAAGGCAGTTATTTTTGAGGAACTCGTTAAACAAGGTGCAAATTTGTGCAAAAGAAGTGAGTTTTCTGAAATGAATATAATACACCATGCTGTAACTGTTGATAATTCTTATATGGTATTGTCTGGCATAATCAAGGTGATTTTGAAATATAAACGTCAATATGAAATAAGTGACATGATGAATGAAGAAGATATCAATTCTGATACTCCTCTAATATTAGCATTAAGTATTGATGAAGTTGATCCAAAAGTTATTCATTTGCTATTGAAATATGGTGCTGATCCTAGTAAACAAGATTTACATGCTTTATGCTTAGCTCTAAAAACTCAAAACGATGAAGTTGTTCATCTACTGTTGGAATATGATGTTACCATATATGATTCATCCTATTGTGTTCCATCAACTTTTATTTATTTATTAACAAAATATATATCTAACAAAGAGAGGTATAAATCTCTTTTTTGGACCATGTTAAAGTATGCTATAAAAGAAGATTTTGAAAAGACCAGGCGTATTTTAAATAATTTCAAAGATATGATGCATTCAAAACTTTTACCTGAAGATATTACAGAAATGGAAGATTTTATTGAACAATGTTGTGAAGAACTTAATCGAATGAAGGAAGAGAGATTGACAGCAGATGTCTCACTGTATGATTTAGTAGTAAAATCAAAATATTGTGCTAAAGAATATTCTCCTAAAAATGTATTGTCTGTATCTAAATGTCTAAACTATAATATATACCATCGCAATGTTGCTAATTGTTTTAGTAGGTCAGAATTGCTATTAGAACTGCAGCATCAGCATATATATGCTGTAAGTAATAACTTAAGTGAAACTCGTTTATTTCCTGAAAGTTCAGTTATGATTGGGTATTATTTATCTAATGTAGATTTATTGAATCTCATTTTAGCATTTTATATACCCTCTGATCTTGAAGATATAAAAGAAAATTCAAGTAAACGGCTGAATCTTGAACATACAAAGGATTATAGTTCTAAACGTTGTAAAGTTATTGATGTTTCTCATTAAACACTTCAGATCAATAAATTGAGTCTCAATGCAGTCAATTATAATTATATTAATATTGTAATATAACAAAATATTTTTAATAAATTCTGTGAGATAATTTATCCATTTTTGTTTTTCTCTTGTTTGTTTCATTTTACAAATTTTCTGAAGTTTGTATTTTACTACATATTTTAATTAGTCAATAGTTAAAAATAATTCATATACAGCATTTAATTACAGGAAATAGATTAAAGTAGGTATATTTAAATTAACTCTTTTACAGAGTTTATTTTAAATATCAAGTTATTTGCCTGGTATCCAGGCAAATAACTTGATATTTGTGTTTTTCATTTTACTTCAAGAATGAAGAATTGAATTAAGAGTTCAAGATTTTCTTAAGAATGAAAGTTTACTTAAAGAACTTAGCAGGCTAAAACTCCTTCATTACTAGGAAAGATATTTAACCCTTATCTGTATTTTTTTCATTTCATCGTAAAAGTTTATTTAGTTGAATTTTATTCAATTTAAAGCAATATTTTTATAATTTTACTATAAACACAGTAAAAATTACAAAGATTCATTAAAATATAATAACTTTTTAATTTAATGCATACTGCTCATTTTTACTTAAATCTAATTATATCCCTGGATAAGAAAATATAAAATTGAAACTTAATGTATAAAAATCAATATGCATTTTAAATATAGTCATTATTTTAGGACTTATAAATAAAAAAAAATACAAATATTTGCAATTTTAAAAATTGATTATTTTGACTTAATAATTTAGAGGCTAAGGATCCAAGTAATGTAATATCAGTGGGAATTATTTAAATGTATTTATTTTTATCTATATATAAATTAAGTACAAAACGGAAAATGCTTTGCTCATTTAAGATATCTCAGACCCTTGTAAAAATTATAATTATAGCATGTCCTTGTTTTCATATAATGCATATCTGGAACATCTGATATATCAGTAAGTGTTGTTTAATAGTACAATAATTTTACAAGATCAATTATTTTTTTTAACTAATGCTATTTTATTTATAATAAATTATTTTGAATATATTGTAAATAACAAAGTTTTAAGTTCCTTAAAATATGAAAATTATTTCAGAAAAGTATATCGTATAAAATGCATAATATATATATAGTACTCATGTGGAAAGTTAATGTTATTAATTTTATAAGACTATTTTTAATTAAGTATAAAATTTTTATTCCAAATAAATTCTTGGAAAATATTTCCATTTCTTTTTAATAAATTTGTAAAATATTGATTTAAGTTATATGATTTAGAAGTTGATTATTTATCTTAAATTTACTCCAAATAAATATGAATATTGCACTGACACATATGTGGTAATCAGGCTATATAGAAATTGTAATTTCATAAGTTGGATCTTTTAAAAAAATTTTCTATAAATTTATGTAAATACAAAATCTATGAAGAGTTTAATTTTTATTATAAATAAATGTTTTAAATTATTTTTATAAGTTATTTGTGAAAGGCATTTTAACAGTACATTCTTTATAAACTTGATAAATAGTCAACACTATTGTTAGACTTCAAGTGAAGTTTTATATGCTCATTGGAGCAATTTTTTACATGCTAGAATCATATATCTTTCAAACCTGTTCTATTATAAGTAGATTTCAAATTTTTATTGCTTTATAGTGTAAAAGTAGACCAGAGTAATGAATTCTTGTTTAAGTAAGCATATATTTTGCATGTGTGTATCAGGTATTTGATATATAGTTTTCTATTTTCAGAAAGTCATATTATATAGTTGGTGTCATTTCCTGATCAACAGTACTTTTTATACAAACATTAGAAATTCATTAAATTTTCCTTTTTTCTGAGTCATTACATTTTTTCCTACGTAAATGGGAAAATTTTTTATAGTTTTGAAAATTATGCCAATTTTTTCTAATTTATTTTTATTTCTTTACAAATCTAATTCTTATGAAAGGGAATAATTATTTACTTGTATCAAATGTGATGAAATAATTGGTTTTTAAACATTTTGATACTCACATTTGGAGAAGGGAAAAAATCGATATTTTTTGATGAATTATTTCATCATATTTTTTTGATATTGCTTAATATATCAAATATTTTGATAGTACTGAAGTAAAACTAACTATTGATTTTCTTTTAGTTTCCCATTTGCAAAATGATTTTTTATTGGTTGTTCCTAAAATATTTTAGAATATTTATTATTTTTTTCTATCTTGAAAAATCAATGTCATGTTAAGAATGTGTCAATTATCCAGAACACTTCATTTGTACATACTTTAAACTTATAACTCTATACTCTTTTAAATAAAAAAAATGTCCAGCTGTTAATATTATATAAAACAAATTTCTAATTTTAATGAAGTCTGTTTTATCTGATTTTCTTAGCTATAAAAATGTCTTAATTTTACATAATAGAAACAAATATAAATTATTTTACTTTATCTGTCAACTTAGTTTTATCATTTATTTACTCTACAATTTTATATTCTTGTTCAGTTAAATACTCAAAATGATTTGAACACATACACTCAACTCACAGTAAAAAAAATTCCTTATCCAAAATTCCAATTTAAATTTTTAAACATTTTGTTGCAAATTGAAATTTTGTACCATGAAAAAAATTATTCTAAGCTTGATTATACCAAGATTACTCAAGATCTGTTAAGTATTTTTCTTTCAAAAAGTGGTGAAATTGTGAAAAAAATTCTTACACAGAACAATAAGGACATAAACAATATAGAATGTAATGTAATTGAAATTATATATATATATATAAACTTTGATAAAGAAAAAGGTTGGGCAGAGGAGATTCAACGTTAAAAAAATTATTTAAACTTGTAGTTATTAAAATTATTAAATTTTTTAGACATAATTTTGTGATATTTTTTTAAAAAATATTTAATTTCATTAAATAAAAAAATTATCATTAATAGTTAATTTTTAAAAATTAACATTTATTAAATTTATACATTAATAAAATTTACATTAATAACGTAAATTTTATAAATTTACATTTATTAATTTAATTTTTAAAAATTTACATAAACTTTTTTCTATAAAGCATTTAAATAAAGAAACATCTTTGGAGAGGTCTGTTTGAATTGAGCTTTTCACATATGATTAACATTTATAAATTTGTTTACTCATTAAACACAATGTTAAGTCATTACAAGTAGCCCATTGCAAGGCATTTCATCATTACTGCTTATTGTTTTCATAGATAGGCTGTATTCACGCTGTAACAAAAAACCTATATAATTTCAAAACACCAATCCAAATAAATATGGATACAGAAGTAAAACTTTTCATCAGCAGTAGATAGGGGAATACTACTGAAGCATAGCTTGTCCATTCACAACACTAGATAGTTTATAAATAGAGCTTGATGAATAAAATAATCTAAAGTAACTTTAATGAACAGATAATGAGAATGACTTGTTGCAGTTCGTATATATCTCAATTGAGTTGGGTATTCAGTTATTTGATTTCATGCGGAATTTATAGATAATATTTGCAAATTTTTTAGTTAATTTTCATGTGTGTTTTGTGTGCATGTTTTTGAATCCTTTAACATCAAATTTGTTCCTTCTATCTCTGTTACTACTGAACAGAATTTTATTCTCAGATTTAAAATTAATAGATTAGTCAGAAACTATCTAAAAAAATCAGCTTGATCAAAATAATACAAGACACATTTATTCAGGAATAAATGGCTGGTAAATCTGTAAATGTCAGGAAAAAATGCCCAATTTTTGTGGTGAAGTTTTTCTTCTTTTATTTAATAGATGGTACATGTTTGTAATTAGATATCTGTTAATGACTGAAATAGTGCTTTATTTTTAAATACGATTATAGAAGGCGTGAAAAATGAAAGCATAATTACTAAATATGATTTACAAGCAATTGTTTTTCCAAAAAAAAAATGTTTTTAATAAATTAACAAATAGCATAAAATTTTTGAATTAATAACATAAAATACATGAGAATTTTATGATACATGGGTATTATCATAAAATACTTGGGAATTATTATAAAATACATGGGAATTATCATTTTAAAGGAAACTCACATTTTGGCATAAAATTTCCACAAGTAGAAAAATTGAGTTCTTACTCATTCCAAAAAACATGAATTCTAGAAACAGATATTAGAACAGCTATGTTAGCATATGGTTATTTAGGCGTTTTAAACTTTCACAAGATAGGGCATCTTTTCATACATCTAAGGTTTTAATAGGTGATTTAAATAACGCTTTGAACAAGCTACTTTTCCTGATTAAATGTAATTGAAAATATTTAAAGATTATTGACAAAAAAAAAATCTTATAATATTAGGAAACAACTTTAGAAAACGAAAATAATTCTATTTATGATATACGGAGCAAATTAGATATAAATTACTAAAAACACTTAACAAAAAGTATGCTAAATAAGATGGCATAATGTATGCAAAATAACAAAACAATGTTACAGCCGATTATTAATAAAATTTAAAAAGTTCTATAAAAGTTTATAATAGTGGATCAACATATTTTAGGTTTATTTTTAAGCATTATTTTAAAGCAATAAAATTTTTTATAAAAATAATTTTACTGTCGTTATTCTGAATATAACTTAAAAATTAATTGCAATTCATTAGGGTAGATAAAATTAGGTGTCACAACTGACATCAAACTCTTGGGAAATTTTAATATTAAGAAGTAATTCATGGTTGTTGACACCATTTAGTAACTTCAAAAATGAAATTGAGAAAAGCAGATAATATAATTTATTAAATTCTTGAATTTTTTCAACAAAAGAGAAAATATTGAATTTATTAAATTAAGTAGTGAATTTATATGTTTTGAGCATATTTGATTTATTGGAATTCTCGTGCCAACCAAATTTCATAGCCAAATAACAATCAGGGTTCATGTAAGATTTCCAATAATCAAATTCCAAGAATTTTAAGGATTTTTTTCAGGAGTTATAAAAAATTCTATTATTTAAAAAATAATTTTTTTATTTAATTTAAAATATTATTCTTAATCAAATGTGAATATAATTATGTATATGCAACATTTTTCTATTATATTTGCAAATAATAGAAATAAATAATCACATAAATTTATGAATTTACAGCTATATCAGAAAAAATGTATTTATAAATAATCAATATTCTTTACATTACTGAATTATGATTTATATAAAATAATTAGTAATGCTAAACATTTTAAACATCTTTATTACACTCCTATTTATCAATGTTTTGAGTATTTCAAGATGGGTGCAGATGCCGTATATTAACCACAATGCCAAATTCTGAATATTTTTGGGGACAAAAAAATGTTGCTAAGATGATGTAATTGCGACATAATAAATTTGTTCATGATAAATCTTACATATCTAAATATTAAATTTAAACTGGATAAATAAAAAGCATAAATATATATATTTGAAATGTTAAGATTTTAAAAAAGAAAACATTATAACAGTAATTTTATAATACCAGGTAAATCAAAATACAAATTCTTATAAAAATTTTAGGACATTCGCAAAAGAAAAAATATAAAATGCAACTTAAATTGCTAATTATAATAATTTTAAAAAATAAAATAAAATTAGACTAATTTTGCAAGTGTAGATGCAAATTATACAATAATGATATTTTATTTTTATAATATAAATAAAAACAATATACATAAACTAAGGACAGAATATGTTGACACAATTTTAAACAAGGAAATCTACCAAAAAAAGTCAAAAAAATTCAGAATTTTGTATGCTGGATTATATGGCATCTGTGATTTCAAGACGTGTATAACTACCTTTTTCAAATAAATATACTGACTACGTTCTTCCTCATTATAGACTTACATCTCAACAATCTTTTCTTTTTGAACGTCAGCAACTCGCTGAGACCTTTGAGGTCCCCGAGTCTAGATCTCACATTTATAGGCCACCTATTTTTTCTGGCCTCTTGAGATATGCCAGTGCTAGATTTGACTTGATATGGCCTGTCAAGAAGTCAGATCTCCACCAGTCTGAACTGTATTTCATTTCTTTGGCCACTATACAAGACAGATACTCTGGTCACAAGTAGTTATAGGGTTTTACTGATGGTTTGGCCAGTCTTTCAACTGGGCGAGTGGGTGCCAGGGGATCAAGTATTTCAGCCTTTGGGAGCATCTTGACACTTGGGCTGACATTTTGGATGGTGAAGTTTTTGCTATTGTTATGGCTATCAGAGCTGTTGCCGATTCAACGGAGCAAAAAATTGTTATCTTTGTTGATTCTCAAGATGCAATTCATGCCATCCCTGGTTATGATTTATTTTCCTCAGAGTTTGAGTGTAAACAACACATTAACTCACTTCTTAGCTCTGGTAGAGAGGTTGTCCTCCAGTGGATCCCTGGTCATTGTGGATTATGCAGAAATGAAAGGGCTGACATCTTGGATAAAGAGGCATCTGCTTTACATCCAGCTTCCCATCCAATCCATTTCAATCATGTAAGGAGACTTCTTGCAAGCAAAATCAATCATTGAACAATTTCTGTTCTTAGGGACTCAGCTGATGGAAAATCTTGGGCTTGCCTTCTTGATGACCAGCGGTGCTCTCATCTTTCTCTCATTCCCAAGGTGGAGGGAGATGCATATTTTAGAATTATTACTGGTCATGACTATTTGCAGGCATATTTGTGTAAGATTAACCTGACCAGTTCACCTATTTGTGTGCTCTGTGATACCTCACCTATGACTGGGGAGCATCTCTTTATTAGCTTCTTTCTTTTGGCTGTTTGTTCTAGTGATGACTATCGGGCCCTTTCACCTGCTTCAGTGTTGTACTGGTATGCAAGATGCCTTATGTCCGAGAGTACGTTGGCGAGGTTAATTTAATGAATAAATTAATAAATATACTTATTTAAAACAAAATAAAATCCACAAAAGTTTCTCCAGGGTGGCTTTTTTCCTGATTGTTATTTAATAAAAGAAATTTTAAAATTTTCCCTTGTTTACTTGCAATCTCTTTTTTAAAAACTATACAATTCTAAACTTTTCTATTTCTTTATTCATTCAATAAATTTTCCCATTTTTTGATTATTTATACATACAAAATATTGCTGGTAGAAAATGCTAACTTTCCACTTCTAAAGCTTTTGGTTTCAATTCATTATAATTGATGAATAATAACTGTCGCTTTTCTGAAGCACACCAGCAACTTTTGTTTCATTTTACAATTAATGTTAATTTACCAATTCTTTCAGCTTCTTCAACATACTTTATTGTAGATTTCTCAAGCTCATTTATGTCATTTTCCAAATGCTTCTTTTTGACTTTCAGTTCATCAATTTCTTCAAGTGCTTTTCACATTCCTTCTATTATTAGCTGCTTTTTTTTTGCTGTTTTAATTAATCTAAATATAATTTCTACTTTTGCCTGGCACTAACAGTAAAATTAAGTAGGTCTTTGCTAATCATCATATTGTTGACACCTCCTCTGTTTTGGGTGTGATCATCAGCACAATGCACTTAGCCACAATTGATAGATTGCTTAAATTTTCTACCATCAACTTTTTGTTCACATAAAAAACATGTTTAATAGATGTTTGACTATGAGAAAGTAGTAAAAGCAAATTAATTACTTTCCATAAGCGACAATATTTTTGCCTATTTGAGAGTAAGTTAAAATGAAAAGTATCTATTCTATCCTCAATATGATTAAATTTCTCATCACTGCAATCTTGAAATCTGGTGGTCAATTGTAATATGGTTTGAATTCTTCCACAAAATTGAAATTAGTTTTTTTTTTTTTTTTTTTTTTTTTTTTTTTACTAAGCAAAAGCCAATTTTTTTGTATGTTTTCCTGAATCCATTGATTATTGAAAATATACTTTCCACCTGGCTTATTAAATAACTTATTTTAGCATTTATTACATTGATAAATAAATTCATCCTGATTCAATGAATTTATAGGTAATTTTCACCAAGGAAGATATGGAAAGTATATTTTCCATATCTTCTTTAAAATTTTTAAAGTGTATTAAAGTTTTTTAAGAAATTTTAGATTTAAATATTAATATTCAGTGAATTTTATATAATATAAAGAAAATAGAGAAACAAATAGAAATTTTTTCTGGTATTATATTTTTCAACAAATTTTGCAAATGAAACTTGCTTTAAGATAAAATTATAGTATATACAAATTAAACCAGATTCATTATAATTTAGATAATTAACAATACTTTTTAAACACATAATTTAACATTTTATTAGTAAAATGTCTTAATATTCCTCATAAAGACAAATGTATACTAACATTAATTGTAGCAGAGTTGAAAAAATAATAAGCAAAAATTTACAAGTTCTAATTTTCAATTTTAGCCATTTAAATTTTAAAAAAATCAACATAGCTAAAAATATTATGATATAACTAATATATAATTATTATTCTCAGATGAATTATATTTTGAAAAAAATATTATACATAAAACAATCATAAAATTTAATTTGAAATTTTGCAATGTTTCAAAATATTTAAATAATATATAATATGAAAATATAAGACATAAAAAATGCATATAAATTGAGCATATTTTAATACATCAATTTCTAGCAATATAAGGAATAGTTTTGAAACTATAAACTTCTCCATTAATATATTACAAATAAAAAATATTTATTTCCATTGATTTAATTGATAAATACCCATATAACTTTACTTTTCATCAAGATTTCGTAAACCTGTTTGATCTACAAAATATATGAGTGATTGTATTGCATCAGAATATGATGGAAAATGTTCAAGTTCTTTTCTTATCCACTTAGATAAATTATTTTGATAACGATTATTTTTTTGAAAACGTTCATCAACAATAATTAAAGCTCCAAAATCATTACGATGACGTATACAGCGGCCTAGAGCTTGATTAATGGCTCTGAAGGCTTGGATTTCATACCAATCTGATCCAGACATTAAATGTTTTTCTGACATATGCAAATCATTGTATTTTCGTTTTAAATCAACCTGTGCATCTTTAACATTAGGAAAAGGAATACCTATGGTAATTACAGCTCTTGCATTACTATCTGCGAAATCAAGTCCTTCACTGACTTTTCCACGGCAAACTGCAAAAAACAAGGCACCATTAGAACTATTTTCAGAACTATTCTCACTTATTTTGACAGCACTATAAAATTCTGTCATCACATCCTGTAATTCTTGGTTTTTACGAGGTTCACACAGAACTACTTTTTGTTTTAAGAGCTGGTCCCACAAACCAGTTTGCTGCCATCGGCAAACTAGTTTATCCATAAGGGTGTAAGAAGGAAGAAAACACAAAACTCCATGTGGTATAATACGGCATACTTGTAAAATCAGATTACCTAAATCATCTTGAAAGGAAAATGTAGCAGAATTATGATATGTTGCTGTTAAACTTGTATTGTTTGGACCTTTACCAATTGTACCAACCCATATTTGTGATTTTGATACTATATGATTAGCTTCCAGTGTTATATTAAATGGTATGTCTAGTTCAGATTGAAATGAAGTTAATGGTGATAAAGTACCAGAAGCTACTATTAAGGAATGTATACCATTTTTAAAATCTGAAAAAGCAACTCCTGGATTTAAACACCAAAAATTTAAAGTAATTTCAAATCGATTATTTGGGACAAGAGCATATTGGTTAGAAAAAGAATTCCTTTGTTTTGATGAATTAGTTTTCATGACCACACAGCGATAATCAGGAATGAAAACTAAATCATCTTTATACATGTATGAAAGAATCTGAGATAGACTTTTTAAGACAGCCAATGTGGCAGCAAAAAGTTTAGGTTTATCCATATCAATTATTCCTTCCTTTCCAGAATCATTTTCTTCAGAGAGAATTTCTTCAAATCTTTTGCGAAATTCTGAGAAAGTATCAGGCCCAAGTTTTACAAAAGTCAAAAAAGCAACCATATCATTCCCACTCCAAACCTTAGAAGAGGAATCAAAAGTTTCATAATCTGTCAAATTACTAGTATTATCTTTCAACCATTTTGCCACTGTTTTAAATATATTTGCAAAATACAAATAACTATCTCTTGCAGTTTTGGAATGACGTCCAACTTTTTCTAAATTTAAACCTCCTTCTTCAAAATTAGATAAAGAAAAGCTTCCACTGGCAGCTGATCGAGCAGAATCTTCAATGTTATGAGCTTCATCCATAACAATTACACTTCCTTTCAGATTGATGCTCATGGCTGAACGTATAAGAGGATCAATAAGATAATTATATGGACAAAATACTATATCAGATGTTGGTAGTAATTCACGAGATGCAAAATAGGGGCATGCACGCATTTTTTTGCATATTTTAACAAAGTCTTCTAAATCAAAGGCACTTAAAAGTTTTATAGGCTGAAAATGGCTAATCATT
The DNA here is from genome assembly GCA_030067965.1 of Latrodectus elegans. Classification (NCBI taxonomy): domain Eukaryota; kingdom Metazoa; phylum Arthropoda; class Arachnida; order Araneae; family Theridiidae; genus Latrodectus; species Latrodectus elegans. The sequence goes on along the minus strand of CM057822.1, from coordinate 35,856,635 downwards.
TTTGAGTTTTTAAAAAATTTACATGCAGGACCTCCATCAGATTTTAACAATTCATCACAAGCTTCATTTTTATTATCAGACACAGAAGCTTCAGGATGAATGCAAGTTCTATCTCGGGCAGATAAAATTGTAATTTTTGAGTCTTTGTAAATAGTTTTTTTAAGTTCTCTTATAATCTGTTCAATTTGTTTATGTGTTCTAGTCCCAAAGTATATAGTAGGAAGCTTCTCAGGTAAACAAGTGTTATTAAGGATTTCTTTTCCAATTTTCTTTTCTTTTGCTATTTTACAAGTACAAATATCTTTTAAAACGAAATTTGGTACACTATGAACATTTGAAACTGTATGCTGTTTAGTTTCATCTAGATTTAAAAATTCTGATGTACTACATTCTTCAGAATATTTATTAGTTTTTAGTTTCTGATTGGAATGATTATCAAGCTTTAGATTTGTTTCAATGTTCACAGTTTTAGAATTGTGTGCACCTAATTTATGATATTGTTTTTGTGAATCAATGCTACATCGATATTTCTTAGAAGGTATAAAATCTTCAAAATCATCATCAAAAAAGGAAATGTCTCTTTTTGTTTCAATCTTTGTTAAAATAGAAGCATTTGATTTTGTATCTGAATTTAAAACTTGTTTACTTACTGAAATTTCATTATCTTTAGATTCATTTAACGATAAGACATCCTTAATATCTTCAATATTATTACTTTGGTTGTAGCCCAATTTTTCCTGATGTAATTTTTGATGCACAGGACATGGTTCATCATCACATAAAGAAGCACCATAAGCATTCAGATTTTCTTCTAACTCTGCTTCAAGTTTATCAATATCCTTTTTTACTTTTCTTTTCCAACTAAGGCAAGCACATAATAGGGCGAGACTTTTGCCACTGCCAGTAGGGGATTCTAGTAAACAATTGTATTGTTTATTCAAACACTTAATTATCTTATCCATCATTGTAATTTGTGATGGATAAGCTCTACAAGGGAACACGACTGGCACCCCACCAATCATATAAGCTTTTGAACTTGAGCTATTATTTTCATGGGCGCTAGATGACATGATTTAAATAATTAAGCTTTTCCACTAAAATATATTCAAGAGATCACATTTTATTTATATTGTCGATATGAATTTTAACATATTTAAAGACTTTTATAATGAATAAGACATTGCTTACTAATTTGGTCGATTAAAAAATAATTATATTATTTAATTCTAACTTACATCCTTACGATCAAATTTTATATAACGAAATCCGTTTTTTAAATGTTTTGTATTTTCATTCCTTTCCCGCTAAGTTTCTGTCAACAAAGATTGCTAAATGCAGCCAGTTGCATCACTTTTTTTAAACATAATTAACTAACGTAGATGACGCTTGAGTTGGCACTTTTTCTCTATATCTACTGGTCATCACGGCGAAAGAACATTAGATTCTACAAAAACTTAAAATATTTATGCTTTCCACAAAATTTTTGATTCTTATGAATTGAAGAACAGAATCTAGGTGACAACCAATGGGTTTTTAAGGCAAACTGCTCCACTATCGACTAGATTCATGAAGTATAAGACATTATTAAGAAATTTTATAATATTGGCATTATTGATTGTATTTCAAAAAGCTTTTGATAAGGTGAACGGATCCAAAATGCTAGAAATTTTACCTAAGATAAGGATGCCAATCAAATTAGATAAACTAATTCAAAATACTTGTAAGAAATCTAAAGCCATCGTTCTAATCTAGGAAGAATTTTCAGAAATTTTCAATACAAATACTGGTGTCCGACAGAGTAATACATTATTGCCTTTAAATTCTAATTTATAATAAAGGAATTTGTTATTAGAAAACTGGATCTCAGGAGTCTTAATACTAGTAAAACAACTAAAACTTTTGCATTTGCTGATGCCATATAGCAATACTGAGTAGAAACAGAAGCGTTAATTGAAACAATAAAAGAATTAATAGAAATAGTCACAGCTAGCTTTTTAATTAATGAACAAGAAACAAAATAGATGGAAAAACTAAATTTGTTAGCATTTGTTACAATTATCTGATAGTAGATAATTTTAGATTCTAAACTGTTTATTATTTTACGAATTTAGTTAAAATTTTATATTTTATAAGAAATTAATTTCAGAATATTGAAGGGGAACCATTGATATTTTTTTATTATCAGCTAAAAAGTAAATATGCACTTAAACTAATTGAATCGAGATTTCCATTAAACTAATTGTGTTCAAAACAATCATTTTTCCCTTGGTGACGCGTGGTAGTGAGACTTGGACATTGACTCAAAAAGACATAAATAACTTACTAATTTTTATTTTTGGTCCCTTACAGTTGAATAATAATTGCTGAAGAATTAGAGCTAATGATGATTTGAAAGCTCTTATTAATCATAAAAATATAGTAAAATTTATCAAAGCACAGAAACTTTGATGGCATGGGTATATTGAGAGATAACTTAATTCTGAATGGTTTTGATCTTGCCTCGGAAATCCGTGACTATGTTCAATAGTACAAGAGGTACAAAAAGGAAAAGGTGGCTTGATGATGTTTTGAATGACTTTAAAGCTTTAAAGGTCTTGATCTGAAGAATTAAATTTTCATCAGTCCAATGCTCAACTTGGGGCTTTATAATAAAAAAGAGAAGATTATTTTTCCGAATATTATACAATTGGAAGTAAGTACGAAATTAGAATTTTAAATTTTTATTTTGGTTGATCATGATTCGAACTCGTGAAAAATATTTATCTGAAGACGTAAAGAACTATTATGGATAAACTAGAAATGAAAAGGAGAGATCACTCATTTTTTTAAAATAATTATTTTGGTTTTTGGATTGGAGGATAAAGTTTCTATTTCAACGAAAAATTTTACTCTTAAAACAAAGAACCAATTAATACCTTATTTTTAAAAATCAAAATCTCTGGTGCTTTGTAGACTGCAGAATACCTAAATAAAATATTTTTATTTTAAAGAGAAAGGAATTATTTGTCATCGCAAGAGATAGTCTTATAGAAAAGGAATCTTCCTTGGGACAGGATGGCTAATCATTTTGTACTTGAAATAGCTGGAGAACTGTCTTTTTAATAGCCCTGAATTCATAAATGAACTGTTATTTGATAAAAGAATAAAAAAAATTACTAAAAACTAATAAATAATGATAGGGAACATTTTATGAAAAACGATCTTTACTTATCGTATTAAAATCAAAGGAATTAAATTTTCCAAGTATATAATGATGAATTATTTAAGTTTTTAAGACATTAATTTTGTTAACAGTTCTTTCAAATTGGCTGTTAGGTAATAGCAAGTACTTTGATAGAACTTATTAGAAGCTTTTCAAGAACTTAGTGAAAATTTTATTAAATTTTACAGTGATAAAACTTTTTATAGGTACATATTACCCTGTAAAATTATTTACTTTTCTAATTATATGAATCTTATATCAAAAATGCAAAATTTGAAATTTGTTGTGTAAAATTTGAAAACAGAAAAGCTATCCGTATATTATCAAATCTGATTCATTTTCATATTATGCTAAATAGTGATTTAAAATACTAACTCAAAAGACAAATTAAATAGAAAGTTCAATTTTTGTTGAAAGAAATTTAATAGAATCTCAGTAACCCTTGGAGTGTTGTTGAAAAACAGGAAAAAATATTTAATAATGTACAGTATTTTTTGTTTTTGTGCAAATTCCTTTTAACAACTAAAGTTTATTGTAAAATTAAATAAAAATATTTAATTAATATAAAGTTATATTTTTTACTTAAAAGAGGAAGGTACAGTAAAAAATATACATCATTTTATGTAATTTTTCTAAACTTCAAAACCAATATATTTAAACATTGGTTTGAATATTCATAAATATTTCAATTTAATATTTGGCTATATTCAAAGTGTGGGATACTTTTTTTAGTCTATGAATATTTAACAAAAATATTTATTAGTACTCAAATAGTAATATTTCAATATTAAAAACTGGATATGTGTTACTTGCTTATCACGAACAAATGCACGTTTAAAATTTCTTAGGATCAAACTCTCCTCTGTTGCTGTCGTGTGAAAAGAAAAGAGATAGAGTAAGCACTGACCCCTATACGTGACCACTAGATCATAATTAAAAAATACAAGTCGGAGAACTGTGTTTCACGACTTTTCAATTCTGTTGAAATGGTGAGCTAGAAAAATTGCAAATAGAGAATTCGTTTTTACTTAATTGATAATACTATTTTGACTACAGTTTAAAAAAGAATTATGGAAAATGTAAATGTATATCCTTCCTAAAATATAATTTATATTGTTATATATACAAAGCTGTCAAAAAGAGGTTGTTTTCCGAAAATATTTGTGTTCAAGAGAAACAGTCTAAATATATTATTTAATTTACGTAGAATGTAAGAAACGATGAAACCATCTATCTACCAAATGGAGGGTAAACTATATTTTGTTAAGCCCCCCCCCTATAATTCCACACACACAACTGTTTTAATATTTTACCTCAAACTTTTAACTCAATTTAAAAACTGATGAATTATCATTAAATATTAAAACAAAATTCTATTTAGAGGCTGAAATACATTTTTGTGTCTGATATGGAATTTTAAAATATTCAAACAAGATAACATACCTTTTATTTTGAAAATAGAAACATTGACAATATAAAAAATTCTTAATGTTATTTTCAGGATTTTACTGAAAAATGTTGGTACTCTTTCTTTTCGGAAGAAAAGAATTGCAAAGTAATTGGAGGAATAAATTGCTCTTGTGATGTATAATGAAAGAATACTCATCGATAATTTTGGCAAAAAATTCGTTTTTTCATTCCTATTCACAAGTTTCGAATTTCATTATTTTTTGATTATTGATACCAAATTTTCTAATTTCATTTGCTTTTACCATCAGATTTCATAACTTGAAAATTGTTCAATAAGGAGTTTGCAAAGTATAATTATTCGAAACAAAATTAGATATTTTAACATATACTTAATATTTCATAAGCTAATTTTTTTTTCTGGGTTGGAGATATGGAGAAAAAATTTCTTCAACTACTTCTTGAAATGAATAATACCAAAGATTTAAGGCATAGCTTTTAATATATATTAAGCTTTTCAGTTAGTAATATTTTAAAATCAATATTAGAAAAAAGTAAATATTTTAATTTTTGAAATTATACAATAAATTAAAAGAAAAAGAAAATTCTATCGTCAAGATACACAAATTTAGCTTTATTACCAGAAATAAAAATGTATACATAATATATATGTATTTTTTTATCACTGTTTGAATAACGTATAAATCATTGTTTCTATTTAGTTGACTCAACGTTTGCAATCTTACTGAAACAAATACACATGGAGTTCATTAAATATTGACTTATTAGATCATGTAATGTAGCTTTTAATCAAATATTTGCCTTTTTATAACGTATTATAAAATGCGCCATGTCATTTGAATGTCAATGGCTTTGTTAATAACTTCCTTGAATTTTTCATTAAAATACTATACAGAAGCGACTAAAGGATCTCTGATGCTGCGAATGGTAATGTTGAAGACAAATGCATGAATAATAAAATTAAATTGCATTATTTCTGTTTAAGAAATTAAGATCTTTTATTACTAGGATTAAAACGAATAGATGTGTTTAGAAGGATCTTTAAGAATTGATGAAAATTTAATTAAAATTTTGCATATACTATTTAAACACAAAAACTATTCTTTTTATATTAACTTATTTCAAAACTATTTTTATTTTTTAATCTAAATTTATATGCTTTTGAAAAATTAATCTTGCCTGATTTGTTATTTAAAAGTTACATCCTTGTAATCAGAGAAATTCCTGAGTAATGAATTTCATGATAATTTGCACTGAAAAGAATTTTTTTTTTTATTTTCTGCGAATCATGATTTAGAGAAATATAAAAAGTTAAATAAAAACTTGAACATAAATATAAACATTAATGGCATTAGTAAATTATTATAATACCATTAATGTTTATATTTAGTGTAGTAGTTTTTATAAACATTCACGATTTAACAAGCTTGTGACTGGCTCTTAACAATGGCTGATTTCCCATACGCAATAATAATTTTAATCCCCATTTACGAACTAAATTTTTAAAATTCTCTTTTTTTGCGAACTCATTTTCATGCATCTTTCGCTTACACTTATTTTTTATTAATTTATTTTTCCTTTTTTCCATAGTTGAAAAATTTGGATCCACATTCTTATTAGGGATTCGCAAATCCTTTGAATTATGGATACTCACTGAACTGCTAATGTTCAAATCTTAGAAATTTTTGGAGCATTTGGTGTGAAATTTTTCCTGTCTAATCGAACTCCTATCTTACCACCAATGCATCCCAGAATTACGAATAGCTTTGAGTTCAAATATCGTAAGATACTTCTGCATGATGTGAATTATTTATGAAAGACATTCGAAGAGCAATACACTTTCCTATTTATAATTAGTACGATGCTGAAAAACGATGTCTAGATTGTTTTGTCATCCTGTTTTATTAAAGAAAATAAAGAACATATTTATTTATAAACTTAAGGGAAGATTAGTTATTTATCCATAAACTTCGACAAAGAAATCCACATCTGCCTGAAATTTCACGTCAGCACTCTTAGAATATATATTCAGATGTTATTAGTAAGTAGCAAATATTATATGATTAGACAATTGATAACATATAGACATACAATAAAAAAAAAGAACATTCAGATGTCAAACAAGGAAAAAATGGCGTAAAATTGCAATCGTCCGCAAAATAAGCAAATGAATTCATAACTAACAGAATTGAGTTTTTTTTTTTTTTTTTTTTTTTTTTTGGTGAAAAATAACAGTAAAATGCTTTTTTAAATCTGGAAAATGTGATTTTAGAATTGTATTTATAGTAAGCCAGTGATTATTTTGCTTGATTTTTCTTCTAGAAATTGAAAGTGAGACTTGCTCTTAAGTATGAATTTTATCTTGCGTGTGTGTTTATTTTATCTTGCGTGTGTGTTGATTTCTGTGGAAATAATTATTTTTAATATACTACTTTTTATAAAAAGAAGAATTTGGTAAAAAAAAGTTTCAAAATCTAATATTTATTTTCCTATTTTACGAACTTTTGATTTTAAGAACTGTTTTACCGGTCGTTACAAATTCTAAAGATAAGTGTCTATTGTATGTCATCATATTAACTAATTTATACGTTAAACCTTTTTCATATCTACGATCATTAAATTACAGATCAAATTACTAAACAATGATGAAATCTATAGCAAAATCGTATCTTTTTAGCAGAAATCCAAACTTTTGAGATATGTACAGTAACAACTCAACAAAGAAGAAGAAAAAATCCTAAAAAATGTGCAGGATTTTTTATTTTGTGCCATGAAATAGAAAGCGAAAAGCATCGAATTTTAGCAAAAAAAGTGAGTTTAATTGTTGCCTGACTTAAAGATGCCCTATCAATATTAACAATGTAAGCTTCATGCAGTGTCTATGAATGGGAAAAACAAACAACTTTAGATCTTGATGTGAAATTTTATTTATATAGTAATAATACGATACGTAAAAAATTACTTTTTCTCTTTAATTTTGCTTTAATGTAAAGTTTTTATGGAGTTTGTTAAAACTTTACCTTACTTAATTTGTGGATGAAAAATTCCATTCGTGTCATTCATTGACATAAAAATATGTGCATATTGTGATGACTAGTCGGTAAATATTTCAAACTTTCCACAATCTTTTAATTTTTTTTTTATTTTTGAAAAAAATTAAAAGCTTGCAGGAATTTATTTGCAGGATTTGTAATGATTGAAATTTATAATGACTTCCAGTTAGAATGTTCACAAAGCAATAATGTCTTAAAATAAGCGTAAGAAAGTACATTTCTCTTGTATGTTTTCAAAATATTGGTTGAAAGTCACTTTAAAGTTCAATAGATACCACATTCTTATTTTATGAAAAGGATCCAATTCCCTTTAAATTGCCATTGTTTATTGAATTTTATACTGTAAAATGAGCAAACCCATGTAAAGTTTATCATATATAGTTGAGAAATTTGGATAAGCGTTTTCACTGGAGAAACAAAAACATTTGTCACTATGGATATGTGTACAAGTGATGTGGAAATCTCGTATTTTTAATTAATTTCTATAGAATTTTTTCCGTCTGATCTGATTTCCATCTTACAACTCGTGTAATAGAATACCATCAATAGTTTCATGTGAAAATAGCTGAAACTACTTTTGCAAGGAGGGATCATAACTTGGACTTGCCTTATGAAATTCTCATATTCTAGACACACTTCTCAATCTGTGATTGAAATGATGTGGCTGAAAAAATGGTAGCTACGTTCTTTGGTAAATTTAGTCTTTATTACCATAATAATTTTTAAAAGCCAAGAATATTTACTCGACGACTCGAATGAAGAGATATCGCTCATCCTCCAACTTCGATTAAGAAACGCATTTCTTCCAGAAAAAAATCTCATTTCAAGACTTACTAAATTTGGAATCAGATGTTATTTCAGCGTAAGAACCATATTAAAAAAATGATTGAGAACAATAATGATTAAGAATGAAAAATATTTTTCAGATATAAAAAAAAAGTGGTTTAGTGTTGCGACTGTCTACAAAACAAGCACATAAATAGCAACAAGATTGATACTTTTTTGAGAAAAACTAAAGAAATGCTTTGTAACATTAAAGAAATAAAAAAATCTTTTTTAAAAGTTTCTCCTGTAGTTTTAAAAGTAAACCAAAAAGGAAAGTTACTATTTTGCCGTATTTTTTATGAATAATATTATATAAGGATTTATTTTTAAGTATAAATTTCATTTTGCATGTGGGTTATTATATATATATATATATATATATATAATATTAGAGAGCAGTTTGATAAAAAAAATGTAGTTTTAAGACTTAAAGTTTTGTTTTTCTCTTTTACGCAAATTTTTTAACTATTTTATTGGTTTTCTATGACTTCACAAAAACAACTGTCTATTGTATTAAGATATTATATTGTATTAAGATTTTATATTTGTCAAGTATTAAATATTTATTTTTTCACTACAATAAATTTTCACTATAAGTATTTCACTACAATTTTTTTAAATATTTAATTATCTTTGATTTGTTGATTTGGATCAACGTTTTCTTTGACACACACACACACACACACACACACACACACACACACACACACACACACACACACACACACACACACACACACACACACACACACACACACACACACACACACACACACACACACACACACACACACACACACACACACACACACACACACACACACACACACACACACACACACACACACACACACACACACACACACACACACACACACACACACACACACACACACACACACACACACACACACACACACACACACACACACACACACACACACACACACACACACACACACACACACACACACACACACACACACACACACACACACACACACACACACACACACACACACACACACACACACACACACACACACACACACACACACACACACACACACACACACACACACACACACACACACACACACACACACACACACACACACACACACACACACACACACACACACACACACACACACACACACACACACACACACACACACACACACACACACACACACACACACACACACACACACACACACACACACACACACACACACACACACACACACACACACACACACACACACACACACACACACACACACACACACACACACACACACACACACACACACACACACACACACACACACACACACACACACACACACACACACACACACACACACACACACACACACACACACACACACACACACACACACACACACACACACACACACACACACACACACACACACACACACACACACACACACACACACACACACACACACACACACACACACACACACACACACACACACACACACACACACACACACACACACACACACACACACACACACACACACACACACACACACACACACACACACACACACACACACACACACACACACACACACACACACACACACACACACACACACACACACACACACACACACACACACACACACACACACACACACACACAGTTATATATCGTTAAAAAAATTTATAAGACAAATAACTAAACAAGTTTTGAATTATTTATACATTTAATCGTAGTTAAAAGAACAAAATTTACGCTCCCAAAACACTGGTCGGAAGTTCGATCCTCGGCCTGGGCTAAGTCGTCTCAGCCTTTCCACCTTTCAGTAGGTCGATATGTTGAATATCAAGCATGAGTTTGAAGTAAACACTGTGTTTGGGTGTGGGTTTTCTCATTAGACTAACCACCCAATCGGGACATATGCTTCGCACCCGAGTGTCCCTTGGTCAAGAAAACAGAAATGCGCATTCTGTTGGACTTGGTCTACATGAGCTTAGTTTTGTAAAATAAGAAGAAACTAACATCATACATTTACGATATGCATTTTAGAAATTGTTCAATTTAATTAAAACTTCTGAACAGAATTAGTTTTTTTTTCTCATCTAAACAAAATTCGTTTCCGCACATATAGAAAACAATATTATTTTTTTACTTGGAAAATAAAAATTACATTAGAATTTTCTGATTACTTATCTTATAGCTGAAATTTTCTTATCTTTTAGTAATATATGGAAAATTACATGTGTAGTATCTTAATTTTTAAGCGCATTTAATATGAACACTTATTTAACGAATTGTCACTTCTAACTCGGGAGAAAGACGAGATTCTCGGATGGAAAATAAACGATAATTCTCTGTATCTGATAAACAATCAGCTGTATAAAGATATCTTATATCATGCTTCTGCAAAACAACTGTAACTAGGATTTTTTTTATCTTCCGATTTTCCCTTGTAGATAAGTTTTAATCGTACAATACATGAAAGATTAGTTTTTCTGTACAGCATATATAAATGAAAACAACTTTTTAGATGAGAAAAGGGGGAAGTCAAATGTTTAAACAACATGTTATCGAATTATTTCATTTCCAGTTTGTTGAGAAACGTGAATAGAAGTCGGCTAACTCGAACAAGGCACTTGCTTAATCACAAAGAATTGAGAATCTTGCAAACGAACTATAGACTGTTGAGCAATGCTACGAGGGCCGGTGTTGATTATGAGAAAGAGAAGTTGTCGTATAAGATTGTGGCTCCAGAAAAACTAAATTATGCAGCAGATGTACTTGATGTGTGGGCTCAGAAAGAACGGGTGAGTGTAAAACTTAATTTAAAAAGTATCAATGCTACATTAATTATAATGAAGCACTCCACTTTAATGTTGTTGTTGTCGTGTGCTAGCTATGCTGGTCTTATGGGATGTGCTTTTCCAACTGATCCATGCTGTTCCACTTTTCCAACTGAAGCATATTTAGGTGTGGAGTCCGACTCCCTCAGTACACACATGCCATAGGTACCCGTTTATTGAATTTCTCTTAGCCGCCGAGGCGTTGGCCCGGGTGCATCACAAGGGATGGGCCACCATCGCACCCTCACACATGCCATAGGGACCCGTTTTTAGAGTAGGCAACATTCACACTTCATTCACACACACAAGGAAAGGACAAACCAGGATAGATAGAAAGTACATCCATGTTCGAACCGTAATTCGAACCCAGGACCTCTCTATCCACAGTCAGTCACGTTAACCACTAGATAAGTTGGACGGCTCTCCATTTTAATACACATATTTAAAACAGTACTGAACTGCAGCTGAATTCTTAGCACTCTAGTCTTTGATTTAACAGTTCGCGGTTCGATTCCTACGTCTAGTATGGATGCTTATAATGTAGAACTGAAAGTTACAATCTAGTTGTTACCCTTCGGGAGCGAAAAAAAGTTGTTGAGCGACAAAGAAACTTAAATCTATCACGAAGTTGCCTTTTGCTTATGTTGTTATATATTGTGAATCAATTTTACTAGAAGGCATACTACACATTTAGAACAAGAACTTCTGCTTATATTTCATTAATGCTTATAATGCTCTATAGTTTCTACATTGAACAAGTCTGATCTATTTAACATTTGTTAGTAGTATCATGAAAATAATATCAAAAATTAACCAGTATGACTTTGTTGCTTAACATTTGATATATATATATATATCCTTTAAATATATATTTATTAAAACTAAGATTTATCAGTTTTGTAATGTAATTTGGTCGTTCACAAAATTTTTTCATAATTTGATTTCTTCAAATAAAGTTTTCATTTCATGCATGCAAACATTGTTTATAATTAACCTACATTTATTATCATGCACTTATTTATAATTAGTTTGCAAATATTATTTAAAATTAGCCAACCGATGGCTGAGTGGTTAGCGTTCCTGACTCCTGAGCTGTTCAAATCTCGGTTCGGGCATGGATGTTACTTTCTTTCTCTGTTCTCTCTGTTTATCTCTGTCCTTTCTTCTGTGATGATGTATGAATGTGACCCACCCTTTAAACAAGTTTCTGGTGGTATGGTGAGGGCAACGCTTCTAGCCTCCGTGACTTTGTGCACAGTTGCCTGCTGGGTAACGACAAATGAGTAGCATTTTCTAACCTTGTTGTGGCATATTGTTCGTCACCTAAGCGCCCGCCGTTGGAAAAAAATATTTATGATTATAAACACAAATAAAGTTTTTATTTGATTAGTTATTAATAATTGAAATTGTTGTTATTAATTTGTTATTTGTTAGTTTAGTTATTAATTGGTTAGTTATTAATTTTATTTAAAAATATTGTGCTTTTATGCAATTAGTATTTTTATTCCAAACTTACTGATATTTTGAATTTTTCTCGTTCATGAAAATTGAAGTTTCTAATTAGAAAAAAATTATAAACATTTATTTATTTAGAAAAGTGTTCAAAAATTTCTAATAGTAAATTAATAAAATAAGGATTTCTTTGTTGTGCATACTGTTCAAAATTTTATGCGTAATATTATTACACATACATGTGAAAAATTTATTTCAAAAATAAAATTAACATACTTAAGCACTTTCTAGGAACATTCATTATTGTGCGAACAATTTCTTATTGTGTTTTGGACGGGTGAAACGAATTTCATATTCTTTGTGAAAAATGAACACTGTGTTGTTTGCTGCATCGGATTCGCCTTCAGCGAAATCAAATGGGCTTCGGTTTACTTCTGCTAAACAACTTGTGATTCATAAAAAAAAAATCAAAGAATTTCCTCAGAAGAATCACAATATATATTGTGATTCTTTAATTTGAGTAAGTAGATATGAATTACATATAGATCTAATGAAGAGAATAATAAGGAAAAAAGAAACTTCATACTTTTGCATTAATTTAAATGATAATTTAGTATAGTTTCCCCCTTTATTATAAAATTGTTTTATTTCTCTATATCAAAAATAATAAAGGATTTAAAAAATAAAAAGCTTTTATAATGACGCCTTTAAGGATTTCGAAGCCTTAAGTTTACATTATCTTTTAAAAATTGTGTGTTTCCTACACAGAAAATTTTTAAAAATATACAATAATACCATTAAAATAATAAAATTTATATTCCTTTTTAAAATTGTTAAGGTTGAGAAAAAATTTATTCTCAAAGATTTTTTCCGTAATGAGATTAAATTACCTTAGTTTAAAACCAGAGTGAATTTCGCAGGAAAATATACTTTGGGAAACTTGCATTTTATTTGTGAATATCATAAAAAAATTGGTCAAATTATAAATACAAAATTATAAAATTCAGTTGGTGGAAAACAAAAATATATTAAATTTACTTTTAAATATTTTAGATGAAACTATAATTTTTATACAGAAAGAGACAATTTACTTATCAATACAATTCTTTCAAATTTTTTTAAAAAGTATAAATTTCATAATATAACTAGTATCTTTAAAAAATAGCTAATAAATTTTAATTAAAATTTATTCTTTTAAAATTTAGCTTCTCTGAAATGATTTAATTTTAGATTTTTTTCATCATTTCAAATAATTTTAAACATGGAAGAAGTGACTTGAATTATTTGCTTGCAACTGTTACTGATTTCACTTTTTGAAATTTTACATACATTACTTCTAAATGATTCATAAATTTTTTTATAATGACTACTTTGATGAACGGTGCTTTTTAAATAAGAGTTGCCATAGATATACAATAATTTTTTAATGGAACAAATAATTTGTATTACGCCATTTAGTACATTTAATTCTCCTCTAACAGAAAACTTTGCCTGGAAATCTCGCCGCTCTTCATTATATGTCCCTACAATGTGGTGTTTTGATAACATTTAGCAGGAAGCTTAATGTTATCAAAACACTAATTATCAATTAAGATCTTTTGCTGATAGGTCAGAACTACACACATACGCACACACACACGGGATTGAAAGCGCCGCCAGTGGGCCATTCATATGTTTGCCGTCGGGCATACGCAGAAAGGGAGAAGAAAACGACGAGGTGATGGAGGAGAAAAGCCGCGATGAAGAGAAGACGTGAAATGATATTGGACTCATTTCGAATTATAAGTAAAAGATGTTAGAATGGACAATGTGCTTTGATATTCACTTGTAAATATGTAAATAGCTTTATCTTGTTCTTTCAAAATATAATTAAATAATTTAACATTTATCGGTCATTATTTTCTGATAATGAAGCTACAGAGCCTATATATATATATATATATTTATATATATATATATATATATATATATATATATATATATATATATATATATATATATATATATATAATACATTTATAATATACGAAATATAGTAAGCAGATGGAAAGTATTTTCAATAGATAGTTTAAATAAACATAGAATAAAAGGAATATGGAATGAAGTACCAATATGGCTAGCTTCTTCAGGAGGTGTTAACCACATTGGCACTTAGTATGGCTTTTCTGCATTGGCTCAAGACTGTGGTCTTAAAGAGGTGTATTGGTGCATGTATTAAGGGTGTATTTGTTTCTTTAAGACCACAGTCTTGAGCTAATGCAAAAAAGCCATACTAAGTGCCAGTGTGGTTAACACACCTTAAAAAAAGCTGGCCATATTGCTATTTAATTCCATATTCCTTTTATTCTATGTGTTTCTTTGAAATTTTAAATTATCTATTGAACATATTTTCCATCTGTTTACTATATTTCGTATTTTTAATGTATTATTCCTAGGCTAGAGTGTATCTTTAAGACACTTTTAAATATGTGGTTTGGAACTTAACAATCCAACCCTTGCCAGGTTCTATTCGGCATCATTGATAAGACATATATACTTCAAAGTGGTCTTTAAGAGGAAAGAAAGGTAGTCTAGTTACAAAATATCCCATAAAAAAATCAAGAGATAGGCTTTTTCGGATCTCGCATAGATTGTATTTCAGATTATTGGCAATGCCTTCGTAAAGCTCAGCAAAATGTTAGATATTTATATAAAGATCCAAACAGTACTCGCCAAGAAATTTGGCTTGGACATGCATTTGCACTTATATATAGAGATACAAAGTCATATCACACATTAAAAAAACATGCATTAAAACATGATTGTAATTAAATATATCCTAATATTCCGAGTAAGTGTTCAGTTAAAGCTTACTAGTTTTTCCACTCCATCAGTTTTATCAATTCCTTTATTATTCCGATGACATAATTTTCTATAGATTTTCTTTTCTTCTGAAGAAATATCTATCGTTAAATCGTTACCGTTTCGTAATTTTTTCAGAAAATAATCTGATTGTGAAGATCAAACACTTAACAGGCGAGAACTTTCGATTTCGTTATGCGCGGATGTATGAGATTCAAGAGACATAGGAGTAGTATGTCGGAGCGAGAGGAACGGTATGGGTGTGAGTAAAGACAAGTGGTAGCGGAGGTACCGCTTTCAGCCAATGGAAAATACACGTGTTTCGAATAATGTAAAATGAACCATCTAAATTTATGTTTGTATCTGTATAATTAATGTTATGTTTGTTAATGTAAAATCATCCTGTCGTAAAAAAGGAAGATATGTTGCTATTACTGAGCAATCCTGGAAACGACAGGTTCGTGAAACACAATCATATTGGCGCAGTTGACAGGATGTGTTCCGGATTAATACAAAATAATGGATACTAATGATAGAAAAGTATCTACAAAGTAGTGAGTCTGTATATTTTGATGGCTTCTCATTCCATTAAGAGCCAATATTTGTTTTTATTATGTATGATTTAAGGGAACTTTTGTTTTAGAATTTTCTTAAATTTCTTTGTAGGTTTTGTTTAAGAAGGAAATGTAATAAATTAACAAAAATTGTTTAGATATTTGAAGTATCAAAATAAAATTAATATCTATAATGTTCAATTTTTAATTGAGAAAATATTTGAGTTTCGTTACTGGTTTCGAAATATTATTAGTTATTGATAATTGTTCATTAAAAGTCAGGAAAGTTTTTTCTCTAACTGGTAATATTACTATATATATATATATATATATATATATAATTTTGATTTATTAAGGGAAAAATATTTTTGGAATAATCTATTTATAAAAACAAATTTATGTCGAATAATAATGTTGTTGCTAATTGTTAATTTCTTGAGTTATGTGCATCAATTTAAAAGCTTCTGTATTATTGAATAGTAAATTGCTGAAACGTACTTTTAGTTTAATGTGATATAATAGGATATAAATGTTTTGCTTAGAATTTTCGTGATTATTCTTTTTTTTATTATGTAAATGACATAAGTTTATGGAATAAGAAACTATTTCAAGAAAGTTTAAATGCTTTTTAATTGTTTGTTGTTTTGCATTATTAAATTACGTGTACAGAATTATTCAATGTTATAAGGTTTATTAGTTATTTACTATGATTGTATTTAATATTTATGTAAAGTAACTAAGTTTAGATTTTAAATTTTGATTCAAAACCGAGAGTGTGAAACATTTATAAAATAATTCATAATGTCCCTTCTCATATTTCGAAAGTAATTGTGCTTGCAATGGTGAATAATAGTCTTTGTTTCGGGAACTATGAGTCATATTATTTTAAGGTAGAATTCTATATATAAATAGTGATAAACATATAAGTATGCATATTACTAAAAATTACTTTATCATTTTATTGATGAAATGAAATGTGATTTGTGTGATTTAAATTTTTTATTTTGAATAGTTGATAATTTAAGGTTTGGTAATTTGCGATAACATTGGTTGTCAAAATGACCTTCGCATTCTTGGGTAAAGCTCGAAAGGAGGATCTGTTAAAATTGGCTAATGAGTAAGGAGAACAGATTCCTCCGGACGCAAATGTAATAGATTTAAAAAATATTACACAATCTAAACATTTTGAAGAGTCATTTGTTCGAGAGTTAATACGTGGTTATATGTTCAAGGATCTTCTGTGATAAGGTTTTATTTAATTTGAAATGCTTAAACTGGAAGTATGATTCGTATATGTATACATTTTTTAGCTTGTTTTGAATTGTTTTCATTCATTAATGTGTATTATGTAATTGAAGTTTTACATATATTATAGTGTGTATTAAGTATATATTTTACTACAGTGTGTTGAAATGAAAATCGAAACTATAAATTTTTAAATTTATTATTAGCAATCAATTATTTAAATCTTTTTTTTTTTGTGCATTAAGTAAACGAAAGTGTTTTATTGATCAAACAAATGAAATGTGATTTGTGTGATTTAAATTTTTTATTTTGAATAGTTGATAATTTAAGGTTTGGTAATTTGCGATAACATTGGTTGCCAAAATGACCTTCGCATTCTTGGGTAAAGCTCGAAAGGAGGATCTGTTAAAATTGGCTAATGAGTAAGGAGAACAGATTCCTCCGGACGCAAATGTAATAGATTTAAAAAATATTACACAATCTAAACATTTTGAAGAGTCATTTGTTCGAGAGTTAATAAATACAATAATTTCCGATTGGATAGAGACAGAGAGAGAAAGCCAAAGTAGAAGAAAGGCAACATGATAATGAAAGAGAAGAAAGGCAAAGTGAATTAGAAGAGAAACAAAGAGAACGTGAGCATGAAATGCGTGAGATAAGAAATAAACGAAAAGGACGATGAGTGCAACTCGGAAAGCACTGTAGAATATGGGGTGAAAATGTGCTTTAGGTACCCCCCTTGGCGCATTTTTCAAAAATCGCCAACTGGCGCGTTTCTGCGTCTTGTCTCCCGGAGTTGAATTCTCGGAGAGACACTACGCAGAAACACCGTTGCCATGGCGACGAAAACGAAGTCCGTGTTTTTAACGAACTTGACAGTTTCAAAATAAAAACAATGTTCTTTTTACGAATTGTATAACAAAAAATACACTAAAATATGAAGAAAAAGTATAATAATTTTTAAAGTGGTTTAATAAAAATACACTGAAAACACATAAATTTCCTCATACTTGATTATCTTGAAAATGATTTTTAGATCCCGTTTTTTCTTTTTTTTTACGTTGTTTACTGTGCCGCTGGAGGGTACACCTTTATTAAATCATCCAAAAACGCCTTGAAGGCTTCATCCGATTGCTCGTGTCCTTGGAGCTTTCGCCACATTTATTCCGCTAAGTAGGAATCAAACTCGCCAGGAACATGGCGCGTTCCATGAAGTGCACGTTTGATCGCCGACCAAGTTCAGTCTATAGAATTAGTGTGGGCACCAGTTTCGGGGTCTACATAAGTCAAACTGTGGTTGACCCTCAGATGTTCATAACCTTCTTTTTCAAGGCAGTTATAGGCTTTCCAACAGTCTGAATACATAGTCGTCCCAGGCAATACCCAGTCCCTGACAATCGGAAGCAACGTCTCAGCATCTCTCTTTTCAACCACTCTAAAGAAACATTTACCCGATTCTCTTTCAACACCGCCGAAAACCCATTCACCCTTCACAGGCTTTCCTCTTCCATACTTCATTTTCCCGAATTTTGATTCATCAATCTCAACTATCTTTCCATATCCACCAATCTTTTCCGCACGTTCATTCATCATAATTTCCTGACACACTTCTCTACAAAACATACACCAATCAGTCACTGCATGCTCAAACACCTTCACTTCATACATAATATACTCATGCATCGCCTTTGCATACCACAGTCGCGTTAATTTTAGAATCTGAACTATACTCAAATGGCTGTGACTGAACCACGAGCCATCTCTTACACTCTTGGAACATTCGTGCGCATTCTCTCGGCCTTTTTTTCTGCAAAACCACATAAAACCATCAGTCCTATCCTGCCTCGTCTTTAAACTCATTTGCGACCCACACTTTGGACATTTATGCGTAGAAGCAATCATTCCCTCTTTCATACACCATTCCAACACAGCCTTTTTTCCCATGACTGGCAAGAGGCTAAAATAACCAATTGAATATTTATTAGTTGCACTCAAAGCTTCAGCTAAATCTAATTCCATAGTGTTCTCAAGGTTTTAGCTAAAATATAAGCAGAAAAAACTCCAAAAAAATATTCTACTCACAAACGGTTGAAAGGCCAGATCACTCGAGCGTTCTACCTACAGGGCAAATCCAACGGTAATGAAATCGTAAATCAAATTTTAAATTATACCGCTATTTAAAACTGAAATTAATTAGCGGCCAATGAAAAGGCTGAAACAAAAGATTAATGAGCATGCGCGAAAAAGCGGCCAATGAAAAGGCTGAAATAAAAGCTTAATGAGCATGCGCGAAAAAGCGCTTTAAAATTTCTCCTCTGCCATAAAGAGCGGACGGATGACATAAGGATGACGTAATTTTGGGTTTGCCACGCTTGGCTCATTTATCGCCGATTTGGCATGGGAGGTACCTAAAGCACAGATTAACGGAATATGGGCGAGATAAGTTAGGAAACACTTTTCTAGGTTATTTAAATATAATAAGTAATTTTAGATCCCCCGGAACGAGCTGAAGAATGGCCTTTCTTATTCCATCATCCCGAAAAGATGTTCAAGCTTTATGAAGTACCCGAACAGTATGAAGAGAAAATTATTTTACAGTGTTTATAAAGGGTCGTGCTAAAGGAATAAATGCTATGTTGTCGGAAGAAGATTTAGATCAGTATGACAAAATGAAAAATTTCATTTTAAAGAAGTATAGAATAACTCCGTTACAACACAAAAAGAATTTTGATTCTTGTTATAAATTACACAATGAAAGTTATGCTCAATATGCGTCCCGGTTGGAAGCTGCATTAAAACTGTATTTAAAACCAAGAGACGTAGAAACATTTGTTAAACTTAAAGAGAGCTTATTGTAGCTGACAAAATAAGAGAGACTTTGCCTACTCATGTAAGATCTCAAATATTTTTGAAAGATAGAAAATTGGCTTCCTTTCCCTGAATTGGTAAGGGAAATTGATAATTTCTTAGTTTCGATACCAAAAAGTTTTGCAAATAATTCCCACAACTATACCAAATTTATTCCCGGTCCACATGGTACAAAACAGAACGAAACTGTAAGGAAACCTTTTCCAGCTGAAGTTAGAAATAAAAGTTTTGTTGAAAAGAAAGAATATTATAATTATCAAAAGAACCCAGATCCACGACCACAGAATCGTTTGGGAAATAATACCGCTAATTGCGCTCCAGGTAAAAGGTGTTAAAGTGCTACAAATGTCAAGAGGGTCATTTGGAGAAATTTTGCCCGCAAGTGAATACAGTATCTCAAGTTTCTAATAGAAGTGAAACTGAAGAAGTAAGCAAGAAAGGGTTAAATGAACTTTGCATTAAAATGGTTAATGCAAGTTTCCATTGGGAAATTCCAATCAGTGAAAAGGATGGTGAGCTTTTACGAGTTTATTTAAATATAGTAGATAATACGTTTCAAGGAATCATTGATAGTGGTGAGGAAATTACAGTACTGCGGAAGTTAGTGGTACCAGAAGAAATGTTGCAGTCAAGTGGAAAAATTTACTTGAGGCCTGCAATTGGATCTCTGGTTGAAGGAAAGCTTGTTTCTGTTCCACTTAGCCTTTGGTCAGCAGATGATGATATCAGGCCGTATATCATGGTGCATGCTGCAGTTGTGGAAGGATTGCAGGAACAAGTTTTGATCACTCCTAGAGTTTTCAGTTTGTTGAAAGATCAAAGAAGAAAATATATTGGAGTGGAAATAAAAAATATCCACGGGAAAGAAATGGCTTCGAATACTTTCAATGTGGAGGGAAGGAAAATAGAAGATCACAAGGAAATAGAAGCAAATCAAGGAACAATTGATTTAGAAAATTTTGAAGTAGAAGTCTCACAACTACTCCAGTGGAAAGTAACTTGTTAAACAGAGAAATAATCGCTATTCAGGATAAAGAAAATAATACTCCAATCTCGCGAGCAAAGATATTTAGAAAAGAACAGTTGTGCTGTGCTACATTAAATCGGTGTTTTGAAGATGCCAGGCAGCGTGAGAACAATTACTGGCTGGAGTCAGATTTACTGTACCACACAGGCAATGTGGCAGGACAGAAATATATACAGCTTGTAGTTCCTTGTTGCAGGAGAAAAGAAATTTTAAAATTGGCTCAGGAAACACCGACAGGAGGACATCTTGCCTCTAGAAAAACCAAGGAAAGAATTGCAAAGTCTTTTTGGTGGGAAGGTATGCCAAGAGATGTAAAACGTTGGTGTGAATCTTGCCACGATTGTCAATTGCGGAGGAAAACCAAATTGAAAGACAGAGGACCTGTAGAAGCTGTTGGTAGACCAGAACTAAACTTCCAAGTAGTGATTGCTGACATTTTAGGGCCTATTGACCCTAAATCTTCTAGGGGACATCAGTATGTATTGTGTGTTATGGATCAGCACAGTCGGTGGTCAGAGGCAATTCCTATTAAATCTTTGACTGCAAAAGCGACATGCGATGCCTTTATGGAAATTTTTATGAGGACTGGCATTCCTCGAATCATTGCTATGGATAATGGAACAAATTTTGCTGCCAAGTTAACGCAAAAATTTATTAAAAGTTTAGGGACTACCAAAATTCTCTACACAACGCTACCCACAAAGTAATGGATTAATAGAAAGATGGATTGGCACAATGAAATCAATGTTGCATCATGCTATAAAGTCGAAAGGTAGAGAATGGGACAAACAATTGCCTTTTCTCTTATAGGTATATCGCGAAGTGCCAAACTCTACTACTGGGGTCTCACCATATCTACTCATTCATGGACGCCCCCAGTTGGACCTTTAGCAATTTTAAAATCTATATCGGAAGATGAAGTTGTTCTGCCTCAAGGTATTGGTGAATCAATCACTGATTATCTTCAGAAGGTTCGAAATAGGTTACAGGAAACTGTGGAATACGCCCATGGGCATACTAAAAATCAACAGGAGAAATATGTACGTTATCATAATTTAAGATACAAATCAAAAGAATTATCTATTGGAGATGAAGTTATTGTGCTGATTCCAGACTCTACAAACAAACTTTGTTCTAGGTGGAAAGGTCCAGGGGAAATTGTAGAACAGAAATCACATTCTTATGCAGTTAAGCTACCGGATGGAAGCATCCGTCATCTGCATCAGAATAAGCTAAGGAAATATATTCAACCGATGAATATGGTAGACATAATATATGAAGCTGATGAAGATTTTTGGGAAGTTCAACCTGTACCTTTAGGAGGCTTTGGAGAAATAAAGGACTGTTGGAAACAGCTAGAAGAAAAGACAGAATTGCAAATCTATATCCGAAGCAAAAGACAGCTTTTATCGATTCTCAAAGGCTACAGAGTCGTATTTAATGGTGAATTGAAACGAGCTACCTCATAAAGTAACATTAAAACCTGGAATCGAAAGGAAACAGCCTCATATATACCAAATACCAGAATCACTAAGACCTCAGGTGGAAAATCAAATAAAAGAACTATTAAACAAGGATTTGATAGAACCATCTTCTGCAGATATTGTTTATTCTTTTGTATGTGTCGCAAAGAAAGATGGAACGATTCGACTGTGTGTCGATTATCGGGGCTTGAATTCTGAGTCTAAAATAGCTCCATTTCCAATGTAAAATTCAGAAGAATTACGATTCAAAGCTGGTGCGGCAAAGTATCTATCCACTCTAGACATCCTTAAAGGTTATTGAGAAATTCCATTGGATCAAGATAGGCGAGAATTAACAAATTTCGTTTCACCTAAGGGACAGTATCAATGGAAAGTTATGCCATTTGGACTTGCAGGTGCTCCAGCTACTTTTCAGAAAATTATGAATCAGATCCTAAGACCTCATAATGATTTTGTTGAAAGTTCCCTGGATGATATCATAATTTATTCATCTAGTTGGAAAAAAAATTTGAACCATCTAAAAATGGTTTTGGAAACATTAAAACAGTGCAATTTTACCGCAAATTTAGCAAAATGTACCCTTTGCTCGAGCGAAGGTAAAATACTTAGGTCATGTAGTTGGATCAGGAGAGCATGGGCCTGATCGGGATAAAATTGCAGCTATAAAAAACTTAAAATCGCCAAGAACAAAGAAACCCTTAAGATCGATATTAGGACTGTTTAACTATTATAGGGAATATGTGCCTCATTAACCTTCGCCAGTCAGAAATTAACTCCAGCGCAGCCTAAATGGAGTACCATTGAGAGAGAAGCATATGCTGTGATATTGGTTCTTGGTAAGTTTGAAGCATGGACTTACGGAACTTTCATAAATTTATTCACAGATCACAATCCTCTGAAATTTCTTACCGAAAACATCCCGAAGAATGCCAGATTACAAAGATGGTCATTGGCTCTCTCCCGCTATTAAGGTCACAATAGCTCATAAGCCGGGTAATAATAATGTTATCGCAGATGCCTTATCAAGGGCTTATGAGAAGGATTAATTATTTTTCTTTTATAATGAATCTTGTAAGAAATAGAAAATAATTTCAAATATATCATAATATTCAAATTTAACTTTATATAATATAATGTAGTTATTTCTATTTGTTATTGGTTGTTAATTTTCATAAGGTTTGTGTGAATACTTTTTTCATAGTTGTTTTTTTATGTTGATATTGATTCCTCTATTTTTTACTTCATAATATTGTGTTGTAATCAATATAATGGATATAGCAGTAATAGGATATTTTCCTTTAAAGAGAATATGAAAGAAAAGTGTAAGCTGAAACATGTCAGCAAACAGGTTAACCATTAAATTACATTTAGAATTTTAGTATTATTTGGCTCTTGATGGAATGGTGATGAAAGGTAAAAGAAACTTTCAAGGATTCTTCGTAGTTGACATTTGCGGGACAAGGTCCAGCAATGGAAACTGGTGGGAAGGTGGGAAGATCGAACACTTAACAGACGAGAACTTTCGATTTTGTTAAGTGTGGATGTAAGAGATTTAAGAAGCATTGGGGGAGTGTGTTGGAGCAAGATGAACGGCATGGGTGTGTGTAAAGACGAGTGGTAGCGGAGGTACCACTTCCAGGCAATGGAAAATACATGTATTTCGAATAATGTAAAATGAACCATCTAAATTTATGTTTGTATCTATATAATTAATGTTATGTTTGTTAATGTAAAATAAATCTGTCGTAAAAAAAGAAGATATGTTGGCATTACTGAACGATCCTGGAAACGACAGGTTCGTGAAACAATCACACTGATATAATTCGTTGCTTTTAAAAATTTTATAAGAAGTATTCAGAATATTTTAAAATCAACAGTCGGAATTAAAAAGAGAAAATCAAATTTATTACTGATTACCATTCCTTTTAATTTTTCTGGCGATTTTTAAACTAAGCGAAATATTTAGTTTCCTATAAAATGTGTTTTTATTTGCGAATTGGTATTATTAGAAATATGCAGGAAATTCACTTATATATTTTTTGAGTTTTTATTTCATTGTTTTTTGAGTATTGTGATCATAAATATTTTCTTATTTAGTGCTGTTTATTCTCACACCATAATTCGATAATTTTTGATTGGTGCAATCTTGCAGTTCAAGGTAACTCATTTCATTTGCATAGTCTCTTGAGGCTATTGATCTGTATTCCATTCATTACTCTTCAAATTACTAAAATTAAAAGATAAAACATTTTGTTTTTGTAAGATTTATTCATAGCAGTAAAATCTTTAATTATAGATAGATCAAATAGTTTTAAGAAACTTACTAAACTTTTATATAAAAAAAAATTAAAAAAAAAACCACCCACAATGTTTTTACAAAATGTTGAGTTAAGAATAATCTCTATTACACAAATTCCAAATATACTACATTGATATTAGATTTCCTGATGTATTTATTTACATGTTTAATATTTAGTTATATTTCCAATATTTTGTACTAAGAATAATGATAAATATTGTTGTTGTTGTTCTCGTGTGCAAGCTAGGCTGGCAAATTGGGGTGCGCTGCTCCACTTTTCCAACTGAGCCATATTTGGTGTGGAGTCTGACTTCTTCAGTACACACACATGCCATAGGGACCCGTTAATAGGGTAGGCAACCATTCACACCTCATTTACACAAGGAAAGGACAAAGACAGGATAGAGAGAGAGAAAGTACATCCATGCCTGAACCGAGATTCGAACCCAGGACCTACCTATTCGTTGTCAGGCACGCTGACCACTAGACAAGTTGTCTGGCTTTAATGATTATAATTGTCCTAAATAATATGTTGCTATTTTTGTGTAGTATATATTCTAGTGCATATTAACATATCTTAATGTTTTTATGAAGTACTATTTACGATTTACTCACTGAATATTCTTGTTTTGAAATTAAAATATATTGCTTAAAAATATGCTTATTTGTATACATTGAATGGCAATAAAGTGTAATTGAAGCCGATGAGTTCATAGTAAGTTACATATATTCTAATTTTATTATTAAATTCTTTTGTGAAAATTCTTTGAAATTTAAAATATGCCACCTACTTTTATAAATTCACTGATTAATAAATAAATTTAAATTTCAGTTAATCATTTTATCAATAGACTTTTCATTGCATATTTAATTTTATTACTCTCATTCTTATTTTATGATTTTTACAGATATTTGCTAAAAATGAAATATTTGTTAAATAATTTTCATTATTATTTCGGGTTTGCAATGAATAATTTTTATTTTTCATTTGTAAATAACTAACTATTTTTTTTTTTTTTTTTTTTTTTTTTTTTTTTAAACTTTTTTCTGAATTTGTGTACAATGCAAAGACTTTAATCTGTAAGAAGAGAGAATTCCAAGATTTTCACTGATTTTAATCGCACTGTATGTAAAATTTAAAATTGTATTTAATAAAGAATATTAAAAAATACGCTTAAAGTAGCCCTAGTATTTAAACTATAATTGTTTTCAGCAATAATTTAAAAATTCTATTTTATATTTACAATTAAAAAAATTGTAAATATATAGTTATTTATATATATATATTAAATATTATTTAATAAAAATATTACAAAGAGGGTATATCATAGAATTTATAATTTCAGTACATTTTCATTTTTGTTAGGATGGTGATCGAACAACTTCAATTCCTGCTTTTTGGTTCGTAGATGACAATGGAAATGAGCTTAAACTAAGTTTTCAAGATCTGGAGCGTCAGAGTAAAAGGTAAAAAATTATTTCAGATGATGGATTTTCTTTTAAGCCATAATCTTTATTAATATTTATGTGTGGTATGTAATCTTCTTGTTTGTTTCTTTATTCAAAAGATATTAAAAATAATGAAATAATAGCTTTTTATTTTTGTTCTTTTTTCTGGATAAAAAGGTACAGTAAAACTGGAAAGTAAAGGAATGGGATTTTGCTTAGGAAACATGCTGCTTAGGAAACTCTTTACAGCATTTTATTAAATAGAGAAATCTTCGTTGTTTGCGTATTTTTAAGAATTTGCTTTAAATTTTATATTAATAACAGCAATAAATCGCTATCAGCCATTTTACTAATTAGCGAACATAAGTAGTTTTTATATTGATAGTGCATAAAAATTGACATTGATCTGTACCTATAGTTTCCATATTGATATCGATATCGCAAAGAAAGCTAATGTAAAGGGGGCTCAGAAGATCTAAGGCAAAGAAGAGTTTGTCTGTCTGATGATCCTATTTTTAACTGATGTGTATTCCAATATAAATAAAACAATTATTTCGAATCAGTGGCAATAATAAATCACTGATGGTCCTGCTTCACTGTTAATTAATGGCAGTGCTAACATACTGCCAATGGTTCTAAGAAGACTAATTTAAGAGAAAGCTTGTTTGTTAGACGATACTGTCACTCTTTAACGTAAGTGCCAAAATAATAAGATAATTATTTTGGTATTGTCATTAAATATTACATTATTAGCAAAAATAAATCGCAGATAAGCCAATTTTATAGCATTCCACTTGTTTAAGGGAACCTAATGGGAGGGTAGTTAATTTAGACAATACTTCGTTCATTTATGAAAATTCTAATATAATTAAAACCAATCGTTAACAATTTTCAACTTATATGACTTATTATCTATTCATAAAAAATAATAATATCTTCCAAAATCTTGTAGAACCAAACGATATACTATATACATTATTTAAAAATATAGTTATTTTTATGTAGATATAACTTATATCTGTAAATTATTTTTCATAAAACTATAAAAAAAAGCAAAAATGAATCAAATCATTACATTTTTTCTAATATATTTTTATTTTTCTAATAAAAATAATTTATATTTATAAAATTATGTCACTTCAAAAGAGCACTTGGTCATTAATTTCATATCCTTTTTTTTTTTTTTTAAATTTTATTAGAGCAGCGAACATATTGGAAAGTCGGTGTGGTTTTAAGAGAGGCGATACCATGGTCCTCATAATGCCAAAAGTTCCTGAATGCTGGATAATCTCTGTCGCTGCAATTAGAATGGGTAAGAATCCGTAAAAATTGATAGTTTCAGTGACAAATTGATAGTTTCAGTGTTTAATTTATGCTTATTTATGAAATTTATCAGTATATATCTAAATCCAAGAAAAAAAAACTACTATTTATCTTAGTAAAATGTTTTTACACGTTTTAGAATAATGTTTTGACAAAATGACTGTTTTGTGTGACATGGATAATCCAGCAACTTTGATTCACTAATGTCATTTGTTAAAAAGAATTAGCAGAATCATTTGTGTTCTTTTTAATAAATTGATCTTCCTTATTTAAAATTCCTTATCTTTCAAAATATTTGTAAATTGGTCAAATATTATTTTTCTAAATTAATATTTCAAAAAATAAAGATTTATAACGTTTCTCCCCTATGAACTAACAATTTTCTTTTAATCTAATAATATTTTTTAGGATTAGCAATAAATTTTCTAGAATGGCTTAAAGTTCTCTTATGCAAGTCCCACAATTTATTCACAAAATATGGATTTCACTACAATCTTAGCCGAAAATAAAAATGCATTTTTTGAAATTATAAAATGCAGTAGAAAATAATAAAAATAAGGGAACTCATGCTTTTTTTATTTTATACATAGAAAATAATTTGACACTAGAACTTAATGAAAAGCATTATAATTAAAAAATAAGTATCTCAAGAATTTTTAATTTAATATTATTCAATTTCATAAGAACTAGTGTATTCGGAACCATCTGAAACATAGAATCGTTTTGTATAAATTTCACGCTTTCAAATTTCGATCAAGGGTGTAATTTTATGAAAAAGGAATTTTAATTTCAATAAGTCTGGCTCCAAAATATAA
This sequence comes from Latrodectus elegans, assembly GCA_030067965.1. NCBI lineage: Eukaryota > Metazoa > Arthropoda > Arachnida > Araneae > Theridiidae > Latrodectus > Latrodectus elegans. The sequence goes on along the minus strand of CM057822.1, from coordinate 35,827,908 downwards.
AACTACTCATTTTTGCCGATGTCCTATTCTAGTAGTCAATGGAAAAACATAGATATAAATTTTGAAAAAATGAGTTTGTTATTTCTGAACTATTTTGGATTTAGTTAAATTTAAAATATTAGTCCTAAAATTATTATATTATATAAAGTGTAATATGATTATTATATGAAAATCAAACTTGAAAACTACAAAAACTATGAAGTACTTTGCATTCTTATGTAATTCAGTCAGAGACTTTGTTTTAAGGTAGATTCTGAATTGCTACAAATATTCAATTCCAAGTTAAATATTAAATCTTTAAATTGTATTATGGAAGCTTTGAAATTCTTTGCAGTAAATTGTCTAATTAAAGTTTTGAAGAAAAAAAAATTCAATTTAAGTAATATGTGCATTTTTGAAACAATATTGTCATTATAATAATAAAAAAAAAATTGCTGAGGCTAATTAAAGTTCTAGGTGTGAAAAATTTGCGGAAGCAAATTCCGTCTATTCACATAGCTAAAACATACACACATTATATTTACCGGCCAACTTGTCTAGTGGTCAGCATGACTGACTACCTGGGAGGTCCTGGGTTCGAATCCCGGTTCAGGCATGGATGTACTTTCTCTATCCTGTCTTTCACCTTTCCTTGTGTGAATGGTTGCCTATCCTATTAACGGGTCCCTATGGCATGTGTATGTACTGAAGAAGTCAGACTCCACACCAAATACGGCTCAGTTGGAAAAGTGGAGCAGCGCACCCCAATTTGCTATCTTAGCTGACACACGAGAACAACAACAACAAAGAAAGATTACATTTAATAATCGTTCTTTTTATATAAAAATAAAGCAACTTTTTCATTGTCATCTTGTTTTGAAGATTCAAGCTCTTATAGAAAGCTGAAAATCAGACAACCAAGTAGGCAACTTTTGTAATTAAAGATTATGACAAAGATATTCATAGAAAAATGTAAAATTTTTACCAATGAATTCATATTGCCAAGAACTATTGGCAGCCTTAGATGATTTAATGTTCGTGAGCCGTAACTTATAATACTGACAGTTCCAAAAAAAAAAATATATATATATATAAGAGGTTTTTTTGACGTCACTAACGTGAAAAGATAAAATTTTTTTATAAAAAGAATGAACTTTTTATACATGATAAATCTATAAACATCGCTGTTAACTAATATTATGTAGATATTGCAACTTTTCATCGAGTATCTTTCTTTCCATCAGGGTAATATGTGACTCAAAACATAGGCTTAACACATTTCAATATGATTAGATTTTATTTTATTCTTCCCTTTCTAAACATGGTTTCTATTAAAAAGCTTAAGAAATTCTTTTTATTGTACATGTTAATTTTTTTATCAATATCCTTTCTCCATTTTATTTCTTTACATCTCATTTTAAATGAAAAGCTTATCTTTTTTTTTTTTTTTTTTTTTTTTTTTTTAGGAGTTGTCTACAGTCCAGGAACTGTGATGCTAACGGCTAAAGATCTTGCTTATAGATTCTCTTCTCTAGAAGCATCTTGTGTTGTTGCACATGAATCTGTAGCAGATGTTGTCGACGAAGTAAGTGCATATAATTATTAAAAAGTGTTAGGAATTTAAAGCCACAAGTCAGAGAGTTAGAGAAATTATGAAAATATTATGATAACAGACAGAAACGTAAGAAATTTAAGTTTTATTGTCTACACACTTCAATATTAATATATTAATAATTATGAATTAATAACATATAATTTACATTAAAAAGCATAAATCCTATCAATTTTGGTAAAATTGATTATTCTCAAATTCTTATATTAGAAAGTTGAGCTGGCTGCAGAATGTTAGCGCTCTGATCTTCAGTTCATAAGTTCGTGTATTTAAGTTCCACCTATGATTTGGGTGTTTGTAATGATTCGGAATACAATTTAAACACTATCTCCCTGCCTAATGAAGTCTCTCATTTAAAAAAAAATGATCGTTAAATTATACACAAATCAAATTTTTGTAATTAGAAATATGTATATATATATATATATATATATATATATATATATATATATATATATATATATATATATATATATATATATATATATATATATATATATATATATATATATATATATATATATATATATATATGTATGTATATAAGGAATGACAAAAGTTTAAGACTATCATTTTGAAGGCATTTATAAATATTTTAAACAATTATATTACTTCCAACTAGGAAAAACTAAGAAAATTTTCCTAGTAAAAAGTATGTCACAAATATTGTGTCAAAAATTTGAAATATTATTTTAATATTTCAATGAATTCCTTCAATCCAAAAGAAGTAAGTATCATATATTAATTAATGCAGAGTTTATAAAGTCAAGAAATAATGTGACACATGTTGTAAAAAATTGAACATTATTTCATCTTCTTAAAAAATTTATTATCCTATCACATTATTTTCTTATTTAATTGATTTGTTTTAATAAGGTATGCTATAGATATTAAAAGAAGTTTAGAGCAGCGATTAATTAAGAATAGTAACACACACACATACTCTCTCTCTCTCTCTCTCTTCCAAATAGTTTTATGTCCTAAGAATACGTCGATGTATGCGTAACTTTTCTAAAGTAGCCAAACCTTATTCATTTCTAATTTTAGTAAAAGTAAAAGGCTTATGCGTGCATTTATATTTACATTAACATAAGCTATGTCAACAACTCTTTGATAATGTTAAAAGAACATTTTACTGGATTATGAAGTTTCTACAATAATCCTTGTGTGACAGAGGAATTGCTTATTTATTAATTATTTTTCATATGGGAAAAAAATTTCTTGAAAATCAGTTTAATAATTATGAAGGCTGTCTAGGTTTCGTGAATGTATCTTCTCAAATGAAATAAATCTCCAAAATCAACTTCTATGATATTCCTGGAATTTATTTGGAGGTATTATTTCCTGTTCTGCCAAGCTCTGAAACTTATAAGTATTAGGAATAAATCCCGTTTTCCAAACATATTTTCACTTAAATTCTTATTATTTCAGAAAGAAATCTTATAATGAGCATTCATTTTTATAAGCGAAATTTAAGTAAAAACATCTATTCCATCATTTATTTTATTATAATCAATATTTCATTCTGTCAATCTGACGTTTTGTCATCATTTACAACATTTTTTTGGTCGATGAACACTGATGAATTAGTTGTATATCATTATTTTCTCATCGTATTCAGCATTCCATTTAAATCATTAATATTGCTGAGTCATATATGTTGACTATTGTTTTCCGTGGTATTTTGCATTTTCTGTTTAAGTAAATTCAGGATGAATTCACGTGCTGAATATACAGTAGTTACATTGGAGAATAATTCAAAAATTGAGTTAATTTTCTAAAATAATGCATGTGTATTAAATGATTCCTTTTTTATCTCTTGAGCAAAAAAAGTAATATAACCGTATTAACTGAACACTTCATCACCATATTGTGAATATTTTTAATTGTCTCCATGATTCCACAAAATTCAAGACACATTTCAATAAAACTCAACTATTAATATTACCATTTTTAACCTGAAAAAAATTCTCATTACAAAGCGACACATTCTCCTTATTTTTTAATGTTAAGTATTAATATTTCTTTTAGAAATCAAAACTCGTTTTTATTTACTTCTGTCATCATAGGGTTCTTTGTTGTAAACAAATTTGAATACAAATATTTTTATATTATTGAGAAATTTTCCAATTTCAATGTTCTGTAGATATCTAGTGTTGTTGTTATTTGAATTCGACGATAATTTTGGCGGTATCTAACACCACATAACATTTTAGAAGATTTTTAATTCTTAAATCCATTTGTATTTTACAGTTATATGCAATGAACTGCAGAATGTCTCACGAATCAGCATCTTCGAACTTGATAGTCATTAAAATTTAAGCTTTAAAAAACAGCAGCGAGAAAACTATTATTATCCGATAATTTTACGGAGGAAAAAAACTAAATCGAAATGCATATCTTCATGTTATTTTTAATTCTATAAACGTAAATATATTTAGTGCACATTTTATACTTTTGGGGTATCATTAGCAAACTGTACAATTTTATCAAATATGGCAGTATGCAGCACAAATTTTAAGTATTTCATTTTAAAATTTTGAAATATGTATCTTTATAGAGAAGGACATACTAAAGTTATTTTTACCTTATATTTGTATTGTTAGCAAATGCTAATTATGTCTGTGATTATATTAATAATTACCCTTTACATGAAAGAGTTTGCTGCATTAATGATAGCAAGATATGTTTTCTGAAAATACAAAAGGACTGCAAAAAGACATCTTTGTAAATATTTATTTTCCATGGCATCGTAAGTTTTACAATATAAAAATATAATTCAATGTAAAATATAAGTTGCAAATGATAACTTTTCATAATAAACGGTGCATTTATTGAGCAGCGAACACCATTTAAGATAAGTATCAAGTCATAGGTTGATTTGTTTATTTCGCCATGCCACTTTTTGCACACGACGGTTAAGTGGACTAGAATATGCAATTTTAAGTACACTAGTATGCAAAAATTAAGGAAGAAATGGAAAAATTAGCATAACAGTGGAACAATCAGGTAGATCAAAGCGAAAGACCACTCAGAAGATCGTCTACGGTCAGGTACGCAAAGGCATACTCAAATTACGCAACATGACATAAAGGGGGAATGTCGGAAGTGTATAAAGCAGGCTGGTGTTGTACGAGCAACGTTTCTGTGAAAGCTATTGCACGACGTATATCAGTTTAAACGACGTAGAGCTGAGTAATCAGTGTAAAATAATGAACAAGCAACCTCGTAGACGACATCTATATGACCTTACGCAAGGTCGAATAATTGGGAAGATTGAGGAAGTACGAAGTGTGACAAGTGTGGCTGCGAAGTTTGGAATCGCTCACAGCATCGTTTCACGAATCTGGAGAGCATTTCAAACTACGGGAACAACTGTCCGAAGGTTCAGCAATGGTCGTCCACGAGCAATCACGGCAGTCGACGACCGGTATATGGTCCTACAGGCAAGAAGGAACAGGCGGCAGACGACTGGAAAAATCGCGAGACACCTCCAACAGACGATCGATATCACGGTCTATAGTCGCCAGGAGGCGGTACAATGGTGGCCACTTCGCACGACCACCTGTTCGTTGTGTACCATTAACGTCTGCCCACCAGCGAAGGCACTTTGTGTGGTGCCGAGAACACCAGAACTGGACGGATCAGCAATGAGGTCGAGTACTCTTTACGGATGAGAGCAGATTTAGTCTGACTACCGATTCTGGACTCATACACATCTGGAGAGAGCGGGGAACACGCAATAACCCCTCCAACATCGTTGAAAAGGATCGGTTTCGAAATCGCGGTGTTCTCGTTTGGGGAGGTATCATGCTTGGTGCACGTACTGACCTTCATGTCGTCCGAGGAGGTTCAATCACCGGGTCCCGTTGTTGTAATGATATTTTCCTTCCTTATGTGCGTCTTTTTAGAGGTGCTATGGGTCCCCAGTTCCTCTTCATGGACGACAATGTTCCACCTCATCGTAATGAGGCTGTCGAAGAGTTGTTGGAAAATGAAGGTATTGAAATCATGGATTGGCCGGCAAGGTTCCGGATCTAAATCCAATAGAACGTGTGTGGGACTTTCTATGGAGATGCTTGGCGGCACGTCACCAACCACAAGTAACGACTCTGGAGCTGTGATTGGCTCTACCAGAAGAATGAGCAGCAGTACCTCAACAACTTATCGACAACCTCATACTCAGTATGAACAGACGATGTCAATCCTGCACAGCAGTCAGGGGAGATCGTCTCCCTTTCTAAAAGCTGGATGTTTCTTGCTAGAGAGCTGTCACATGGATGTTTTGGTCGTCCCTGCCATTCTGTTCCATGCTCATTTTTCAATAAAGTTGTTTTTTTAATTATTTGCAATTTTTTTCTTACTTTTTCCATATTCTTACATTTGGAGGATGTTCTGGTATGATTTTTATCGATTTGGAACACTGCTGACCGACGCTGCACTAGAAAAACCGTTTCGTCCTTAATTTTGGCTCACCAGTGTAGATTCCACTAAGGATATCCACCCTCGAGGGGGAAGTTAAATTCAAACTGTTAAATTAAGGACAATGTACTAACGATTCAGATATCAGCTTGTCGAATCACAACTTGTAAAATTCTTAATTATTAGTCAAAGAAAACCACATATCATGAATTTTACTAGCGCAAATCCAAGATTTATGTGAAAGATTTTATATTAGTTTAAGAAATAATATATGGAAGAAAATATATGTAATATTAAAATATGCTCAGAAATACAAAAAAATATTTATTTTAAGATATTTTATTGATTTAAATGAATACATTTTATTCAGATTCTTTAAATAAAAACATTTGAAAAAAAAAAAGCAGTATTAAGTTAAATCTAATGGTACTTTAAATTTATAAAGAATATTTAATCATTTCAACAATATTAGTATAAAAGGAAATTTCAAATCGTAAACGCAAGCAAAGGCAAGTTCAAAGTCAAAAGATAATAAAAATTTATCACCCTCTACAGTGTATTTATGATTTTTTTTCTGATTGAGAGATTTTAATCTTGAATTTTACAAAACTAATTATTGATAAATGTGTTATTTGCTGATATTAAACTTATTTATGATGCTTCTTAAATACCTTTGATATATGATTAGATATGTGATAACATGAAAAAACTGACAAAAAATATTTTAATAATTGCAACTTTTGAAATATTTGATATTGAAAAGAACTTATTTGTGTGCAACATTTGTATTCCTAATATATTTTCGGAAAATGATAAAATATTTTTATTTTAATTTTATTTTGAAATGAATTAAAAAAATTATGAAAATATATTGAAATTAGCTTAATATTTTTCCATTAAAAGGTTTTTTATTGGCCTAATATTATCAATGGAATCGAAGTGATAATTTCATTCATAAATAGAATTTTTTTTTTATTTAATTGAAACTTTTAGTGAATATTTTATTCAAAATTAATTAGCTGCATTATTAAATGTAATTTTGTTAAAATATGGAGTATATAATATTATAAAATTTTATTTATGAAATTGTAAGAAATCAATTTAACACTGCATATGATGCGATATAAGAATTTTTTTATTATATAATAAAGAATTTTATTAATTGTATCAGTATATAATAAAGAATTTTATCAATTGTATTGTATCGAACATTTATTTACTTCTATAAATTTACTTACATTTGGTAAAAAATATAAATATTTACATAAACTATTTATAAATATTGCACGTTATATTCTCTAGCAGATTAAAAATTTCAAAATGAATTGTATAACTGCTTTTCTTAAATAATATCCTTAAATAAGTTATTTTTTTTTGTAATTTTTTTTGTTCAAGTTCATATAATACTGTGAATTTTAGTTTATACGGGGCACAACTTCCTTAGAGAAACTTTTTCATCAAGGGTTATTACATTAGCAAAAATTGTAAGTATTCATTTAGGAAATAAAATGAAATTTTTTTATAATAAGAATTTATGACATTTTACTTTTCTCTTAATTTTACAAATAAATGTAATGAGCCATTTTTATAATATTTCATATACAATCATTGATTATAAAATAATTGTAATATTATATTTTACGACTTCCTTTTCTCAATGATTATATGATTCTATAAAAAAATAAATATTACTAGTGTTTACAGAAACATTTTCTTAAAAAATTTTTACATATATTTTAAAGAAATTGTGATCTTAATTTCGATGTAAATTTTAATTCCATAAATAAAATGGTAAAATAAATTTTGTTTTAACTAAATTTTAAGAAATATCTTCACATTTTTGTTATAAACTATAAAACTTTTGGAAGTAAATCGATATAATGAAACATTTTTAAAAAAATTATCACCTAAAATTTATATTTGTACGAAAATTTAAGAATGTACGATTCTTCTATTATTCTTAAATTTACGAAATAGAATTTTACAACGCGCACCTATAAGAAAGCATTTTTTCTTAATAAAATCAGTTTCTTTCTTAATAAAAACAGTTTTTTTTTTGTAAAATTTAATATGAATATTGCAAAGTCATCAAAAGTGCACTCATATGAAAAAAATTTCAAAGTATACTCTCTCTTTCAGCATAAACAGAAGCAGATAAAAATTGCATGTCATAGGAGATCATAATTTTTCAACTTTTGCTTTAGGATTATTAATCACAATTATTAATGAATTCATTTGCATATTATTAAATTTTACCACATGTTTTTTTCTTCGGAAATTACTTAATCCTAAAACAAATTATCCAAGAATCTAAAATACTCAATAAACATTTTATATCATATTTTTATGATCATTACGAGTATCTCTGCAGATTGTTATTTTATTTGACATTTCCTCATTCAGTCGCCTATAAATGTTGAATGCGATATAAATTAATTGTGAAATATCTTTCGATAAAATTTTGCTTACAATGATTATGTTTATCACAATATACAATGAAATATTTTTGTAATAAAATATCTTATAAAAAATATCATTAAAAAAATAAAAATGAAATGAATTTTAGTTATTTTACATCTGTGTCTAAAGAAATGAAATCTGTATATTACTGTTTATTTGGAGATATATAAATTTCGTAGTGCTGAAAAAAATTACCAAAATTATTGTTCGATTCTACATTAGGTGTTAAATTTTTAAAATGTAATGTCCCATTGTTTTATTTCTCGTTATATTTAACATGTGTCTCAAAGTCCTGCAAACTATAATATAAATAATTAACTCGTAAAATTTATGGAATTTATTACATAATTTAGAGATAATAGAATTTTTTTTTAAATATCGTGATGTTCGTTTTTACCTCAATTCAAATTTATCTCTGACTGCCAAAAATATCATTTTTTGCTCTTGTCATAATTACTGAAATTTATAAATTTAATTTGTTCTTACCTTAATAATATTTTTAAAACTCTTTTTCAGTTCAATTTATTTAATTATAACCTCTACAAGTATAACTGGTTTTAATTTTTTTTACTTATAGTTTAATTTTTCCTTATTTTAATATTTTTGTGATTTTATTTGAATTCTTTACCCGAAAAAATGTAGATGGAAAGGAAATTTTACAGTATAATAAATTAATTGAATTGGAGTTTTTTACGCTTAATTTATCGAAAATAATAAGTAAATATTTATCTATATACTATTTAAAATAAAATGTATTAATATTTACAAAATGGATTATAAACATTTATTTTTGGTAAAACAAAAAAACGTTTACATATACATTTATTATTTTTATATATTTTGAATACAAATTTAAAAATGAGCACATATAAAAATTGGAAACTGTATTAATTTTATAAGAAAATTTTGATTACATCAAGAAAGCAGTTTTTCATTTTGACAGTGCGAAAAGGGAATGTCTCTTATTAGGAGTGCTTTAAATCTTTGAAGAAACATTTCAGGCTGCTAAAGTTTCATAAAATAAGAATTTTGACATCGATTCTTTTAACTATTCAACATTTTCTTTTCTTAAAATGTATAACCATGAAATGATGAAGCTAATTACATAGCTATAATTAGGAATTATTAATGTATAACAATCAATTGATGTAACTCATTAAAGGTTTATTAATATGAAGTATTCCAAGATTCCTCAAAAATAACTTCAACCTCATCACACATTTCAATGAAATAATTTTTTAGATTATTCCAACTGAAGAAAAGGTGTGTAAAATATTAAATCATAAAACCATTTTTTTTCCTTTTAGGCTGCAAAATCATGTCCATCATTAAAGGAAAAAGTTATCATTTCTTCATCTCCAACCAAGTAAATATTTTAATCAAATTATTATTAATTAATTATCTTTCAGGATTATTTTGCAAGACTAAAAATTTCGTTTATTTTTACGAATATAAAAAAGATGAAATTTATTATTTCAAAACAAAACTTTTCTAAAATGGGAAAACATTTAAGTTATTTGTTTATAAGTAGGCTTTATATCATAAGAAAAACTGAAATAATTGTGAAAATATCTCATTTCCAACAATGTTTTGCAAGTAATAATAATTAGCATTAGTGCATACATTTTATTTTGATTATAATTCCATAAAATTTGCTTTCTTTTGATTATAATTCCATATATTTACTATCAGATAAAATCAATACTTTCTGTCAGATAAAGTATTATAAAACGCTTCACAAAAAATGTAGAAAAAAATGTAACAATGAACAATGAAAAATAATGAGATTTAAATACACTTTTAAATAAATAATATCAATAAGTAATATGGTCAATTAGGAAAAGATGAAAATATATATCAAATTCTATGTATACTAAAGATATTAATACGTCAGAGTAAAATTTATTTGCATTTTATTTTTTATGCGCGCGCGCACACACGCACACACACATGCACATACACGCACACATGCACATGCACATACACGCACACATGCACATGCACATACACGCACACATGCACATGCACATACACGCACACATGCACATACACGCACACATGCACATACACGCACACATGCACATACACGCACACATGCACATACACGCACACATGCACATACACGCACACATGCACATACACGCACACATGCACATACACGCACACATGCACATACACGCACACACACATGCACATACACGCACACACACATGCACATACACGCACACACACATGCACACACACATGCACATACACGCACACACACATGCACACACACATGCACATACACGCACACACACATGCACATACACGCACACACACGCGCACACACATGCACATACACGCACACACACATGCACACATGCACATACACGCACACACACATGCACACACACATTCACATACACGCACACCCACATGCACACACACATGCACATACACTCACACACACATGCACATACACGCACACACATGCACATACACGCACACACATGCACATACACGCACACACATGCACATACACGCACACACACATGCACATACACGCACACACACATGCACATACACGCACATACACACATACACGCACATACACACGCACGCTCATACACACGCACGCACATACACACGCACGCACATACACACGCACGCACATACACACGCACGCACATACACACGCACGCACATACACACGCACGCACATACACACGCACGCACATACACACATATATACACATTTACTCTTACACGATTAATTGATTGCATTTCAATACAAAATAAATATAGCTTAACCGCCAAGTTCTGCAGACTGATTGTCTTTTAAAAACAAGGAATTAAAAATTCAGATTTATAGTATGAATGTTCTAGTAGTGATGATATCAAAACGACATTATTGACTACATCAGTACTGCAGTAGTTTAATTATTGTGGCTTTGTAACTAGTGTCGTTTTGTTGTGCTTTCTGCAAAAATATGTAGGACACGTTAAATTCATATACAAAAAGGGGAAAAAATTGAAGTAGTGAAGGTGTATAGTAAGATAAATGAGTAGGTTGACATAATATGAAATGGACATATTGACATTTATATAAAAACTCCTGGACAAAAAAACAACAGATTTGGTAAAGGACCTTCTCTAACTTCAATAGTGACTTCAACATGAATTCTTCTGTTTACAATATTTTGCACTCCAAATTATCTAATATTTATTGGCAGAATATTCTCAATTTTCAAGGAATGCCTGTTTCCATAGCGTAATATTTTCAGTTTAGAAGATCGCATTTTCTTCGCGCCTTCTCAAAGAGTTCCTTACATTTTAAATAGAGTCCAAATCAGGAGCAAACTGGCTAATTAATTCTGGGGAAACCTCTCTTTTCTGCGAGTCCTTCAGCAATAAAAAAATGCAATATATTATGCATTGTCATTCCTAAACTGAAAAGTCGGAGATCATCTTACAAAAGACAGTTTTAGAAAAAAGTAATTTATGATTGTAATAATCTCTGGTAAGGGTTGAAAAAGTATACCTCTGTTTATTTCGTTCAGTATAATTCTTCACCTACAATATGACAAGCCTACTATCTTTTTTCTGATTTTGATGTTATTAAAATTATTTCTGTTTTTAATTATGTCATCTGGAACTGATAATCACGCATTATTCTTAAAGGATTTTAATTACTAAAGAGAAAGTGACTTTGTTAATGGTGTCCAGTCTTTGCTATTATTCACATCACTGTAAACGGTGCCATTTAAGGACTTCACTCAATAATATGTATAATTTAGAATGAATGGTGATAGAATAATTTATTGAAGGAATATAACTACAGTGAGTTGGGTCATCTGTTATTCAGTCATCGTTAGCAGTGGTAAGTTTCTTCACCTTTCATGGTGATGTATGGATCGCCAGTTACTGTATTATTTTCCCTGTGTGTGTGATTGGCTCTCTCTCATCTTTTATACACATGGCTTTACTCTATTAAAGGGGTCTCACACTTTTTAAACTCTTATTTTCTCTTGGATGAGAAACATCCAACTACTCTTTCCCACAGGCTTGACAAATATTCGCCCTCACTAATGCATCATGAGGAATTATTTTAGCCATACTATACACACAACACAATCTCACCTTCACTTCTAGAAGAATGTTTAGAAGTATATTTTCCTTTCGCATTCAGAAAGTGTTACAAATTGAGAGTTCTGACTCTTTGTGTTTTGAATGTTCGGTCATTCCTTCTGACCTTATTATGTAATATTTGGATATTAACTTCAATATTTCTATAGTTACATATATAAAATAAATATTAATATTACTGTCTATGACGGAACGTTATTTTTGGAAAAATAGTGGTAAAAAACGCTCCTATCAGAAGCAACACATGCGATTTTGAGCGTATTACTTGGAGAATGCAATAAATGCATAGATCAAGCTAAATTGGCAAATAGTGTAATTTTACCTACTAAAAATGAACTTTAGACACTCTGACTTGAATTCTGATATTCAAAAACATTTCAATTATAAATTTTCAAATGGAACATAAATTCATTTATGTTCATGCTCACTCAAGAAATTTTTACATTCACCTTATTATACTTGAGTGTGCTAGTAAAAATATTGTCAAGATTTCTTTTAAAAACTTATCTTGGCTTTGAAATTGTTAAATAAATATAAATGTTCTGAGATTACATTTCGGTTGGTTTTGAGTAATCTTATCTTTAATTTTGTGTCTCATTTCTTACTTCGTCAGAATATTTGTTTACCTTGCAATATTTTATTCCTTCACAATTTTTTGTGTGCTTTAAGTTCAGTTCTTGACAACAAAATACCTTAAAATTAAAGCTTAATCGACAGAGCTTTGTAATTACAGAAATTAAGCAAATGAGAAGCTCTCTTAATGGATTTAAAAATAGAATATGGATTTAAATAAGACATGAAATGAGATATTTATGAAATTTATCAGTTTATTATTAGCTAAATTATAAAATATTAATTTTTGCATTGCGCGATTTTCTAAATTATTATGCAATGACTTGTTGATAAAAAAAAAAACCCTTTCTATTTATATATAGGAGAAATGGATGGCATGACTTTCACCGCCTTCAACCAACATCCGAAGATTACAAGGTATTAATGTTTTACACACATCAAATAATATTCTTGAGTAAAAATTTAATTATAATTTAAAATAATTGCTACAATTTGTATTTGTCGATATTTTAATGAAAATCAATTTATGATTATTATCATCATTAAGTTAGTTAATGATAATTTTCTATTCACATTAGTAATTACAATTATTGCTTATATTAATATTAGAAACCTAATTATAATAATTAAATAATTTATTTTTTATTCAATTGTATGATTTATTGCATTTTTCAGTGATATTTGTTGCAATAAAACTATTTTTACCTGTGCGTCAACTTCAATTAATTTGACTCCGTCAACTCAGATTATCTGATGAGGAATGCAATAATTTTCAAATTTTATTTCACCAAATTCATAATATTTCCAGATATTTTTTGAAAGATTAATTATCTCGTTCAGATTTCAGAATTGGTTTAGTTTGCGCTTTTTATTTTACTAATTAAAGCTACTTTATCATTAATTAACTAATCTACAACAATGTAGTACACATAATATTTGAAAGTTATAAAATAACTATAGCATTACTCTTATGGATCACCTTTAAAAGATATTTGCTTTGGTCACATGATTTCTAAATTTTTATCGTCAACGGCCATTTATATAACATGATGCCAAAACTTCTCTTATTACATTTAAATCCTGCGTTAAAGGAATACAGTTTTGTGAATTATAGTTTGAGATTTAGATTGACACGATTAAAAAACCTTCAAAAGATATTTTAAAATCTCCTTTCATCTCTCTCTTTAAAACCTCTTAAATGCACTTGTTATTGCTATTACAATTTTCTTATAATAGTTGTAATTACAGTTTTGAGTAAGTAGTTCATAAATAATGTTTGAAAGCTCTAATGCACATACAGATATTAGATGTTTACACAAGCAAATAGATTAAAATTTATCAGCAAAAATATGATAAGAAAGAAATGTCGATTGCAATAAAAAAGAAAAGTAAGTGAATACTCGATGTAATAAAAAATTTTTTACTTAAAAAGTTTAACTTTTTAGCTATTATATTTTTAGTACTGTTGACTTCAAAAGTTTTCCAAAAGAACAAGAAACATTTATAATAAAATGTAAACAATGAGGCGAAATGAATAGTAAATTGATTGAAGTATTTGCGAATGTATTACTGAATAACCCGCATCAGAAGTCTTAACTATCTTTCTGTAGAAAAAGTATCATTTAAAACTTTCAAGAAGCCACAAAATTCTATTAACATAGAGCATATTTCATTTAGTTTTAAAATCACTTAAAAGAAAGTTGGGGAAATGTTGAAGATTCGAACATCTAATCATAAAACCATATACAATGCATTTAGTGGACTTGCTTTAACAAAAAAATTTAATTTTAGAACAATATATGCTTAAACAATCAACATAATTTAATTTAGTACATTAATATTACTCAGGTATTCCATGGAACTTCGTTTGCATTTTTAAATTATTCACCTATGGTACCATGCTTTTCTCATAATAGATTTTTAGAAAACTTTTCTTGATTTATTTAATGACTGTAATTTAATAATGAATATTTAAGAGATTTGAATTTCGTTAAAAAAAAGACAGAGAATTATAAATGATATCTATCAGCACAATTACGATATTTAATAAAGAATTTTTTTTACTATTCCGGTAATTTTGATAGTTATTAAGAGTTTATATAAAGATTTTTTAAATATATATAATATAATAATTCTTTAAAAATATATATAATCTTATAAAGATTCTTTATTCTTAACCAGAAAAAAAAGATAGAATTTCGTTTCTTCATAATAAGAAGTTGATATTCCAAAAGAAATTTAAAAAGAAAAGTTAGAAAAGAGATTCAAACTAAAAACTTAATTTTTCGATGTAAGATGAAAATTTTTAGCTTAATCTTACATCGAAAAATAAAAAAAAATTTAAGATTAAATTTACTTTACATTTGGAAATGTAAAATACTAACACATAAACAATAAGAACTCTATAATAAGTATTGTACTAACCAAAAAATTATATTTTGAAGACTTCGTGGATTTGTTATAAGGTATACTATCTCAAAGTCAAATGTGAAATTAATTTATTTCAATTAAATTTCTTTATTTTTGTTTTTTCAATTTACTTCTTCCTTTAGAAAAAACTTGGTTGCATCCTATATGCAGTTCAGTGATTTTTCTCTATATTTTGGTTGTTACTATAAATTGGAGACTATTAGTAAATTGATCATCTAAACTAGAAAATTTTGAAAATAAAATAGAGGCAATTCCATTTGTTGTTCAGCATAGATAGTGAACCGCTTCTGTTCAACAAAATTTTTTAACAAAAAAACATGTACAAAAATGTTTCCAATAATTTTGTATCTTAATAATTTTAGACTGACATTCCTTTCGCTGTACACATACATGTTGTGATATATGAATTAGACAAATACTGCTTTAGAAGCTCATACGTGAAGATGATATCTTTAAACATTTTATCTTAGTATTGCAATTTTTTAATCAATATATCAAAAATATAAAGTTATTTAATATTTAGAATTTCAAAATAAAAAGAAAATAGATTTCATGAAATCTCCATCAATGATGCTCCTTGTAGAATATAGTTCTCAATTAACTCTCCAACTTATTAAGAATTATACAAATAACACACTTAAAATAAAAGTAAATTAAAAAAATGCGAGCGACGTGTATTAGTATTTAAAATGACAATTTATTATTTCAGCATTTACTTAATATCTGGAAAATATCAATAATTTGAATAAGCAAAAGTAGTTTGGTAATTTATAATTAAAAAAAAATAGTTAAATAAATAATTGTGTTTTATCCATGTTTAATATTCACATTTATTTTTTGTTATCAGTGTGCTGACACTAAAGGTGATGATAATGTCATAATATTCTTCACTAGTGGAACAACTGGTAGACCGAAAATGGTGGAACAAACTCAAGCAGGTTTTAGTGTAGGAATATATGATTCGGGAAGGTAGGTTTATTTTTCATAAAAAATGTTTTTGATATTCATTTTAAATATTTTTTTCCTCTTGTGGTATTTTTTACCTCTTATAATTTATGTATAAAACATTTTTAAATTTTGAATTTGGGAAATAGGCTTAGGTCTAACTTATTGACCGAATCACCTTCGAATTTAACGATAAAAAATAGATTTTTGGCAAAAAAAAGAAAAAAAAAGGGATAATATAAGAAAATATTTGAGAAGACTATATTTTACCAAGCTAACGATTAGTACAAATAAAATTCTTAAAAGAAAAAAACTATGACTATTTAGTCAACAATACCATTCATGAAATTTGAATGGTTGACGAAAGATCAGCTTGAGAAAAATTTGCAAAGAGGAATGCAAGAACTCTTTTTTTTTTCACATATTTTATAGCTTGCACGCGAATGTAGTCCAGTTGGTGATCAAAGGAAGAGTTACATCCTACTCGGCGTAAGTTTTGCACCGTGTAGTATAGTACTGATTCTTCTCCAATTATTTCTCTGTTTATCCGTTTATGAAATTTTACCTGCTTAAATTAAAAATGATCCATCCCTTTTTGACTAATAATAGAAAATAAACTCTTCCTACGATTAGATCTAATGCTAAATTAATAGCTCGAACAACTTTTAATTCTCCTGGTAGAGTCACCCTAGGCGTGAAGGCCATTTCATTATGTCCAGCTATCGCTAATAGGCGCTCGGGGCTAAGTCAGACTTCTCCATTTGTCGCCCCAGGTCCTTGGATTAATTGCAACTGTTCCTTTCCCATTACTATGAAAACTATTGTTCGGTGTTTAGATCGGAACTTATAGCTATCTAAGAGGGATTGAATTATATAGACACGACCTCTGAATTGGAGACAACTGGAAGCTAGCTGACAGTCATACCTCTAATCAGCACATGTCTCATTGGACGGCCATTGGAGATAAGACAAGTTTGAATATTTTAGACCTTGTGACACGACTTTCTACAAAACATTCTATACATTTTCACTGGGTTCCTTCCCATGTTGGAGTGAGTGGTAACGAAATTGCAGATAGCTTGGCTAATACTGCCACTGTTGACATCTTGCAGGGCAACGCTATTCTAACGTTTTCGGAAATCTCCCCACTTAAAAAGGTGGAATTAAACGTAATTTGGAGAGACCCGCATTGGAGCAAGGTTGATCAGGCCTCTCCGAGACATATTCTTGATTGCCTGAATTTTATTGTAAACGAGGTTTTGGAGAATCTGATTTTATTTTTAGACTTTTTAATGATTTTTGGTTTTATAGAGATGGTTTAGCTTAGCTATACTCTCTGGGATATGAAACAACAACAACACTTTTAACTCTAAATACTATGAATTAAAAAAGATAACAGTATATTGGTGTTTAAAAGTTTTTTACAGACAAATTTTCTGTTTTTAATATTTATTTTGTAATGCCATTGTACATTCTTCTCCTAACAATATTAAAATTTTAAGTAAAGTGTTCTTTTCCTCTTAGGTATTTTACGGATGTTACAAAAAATAGCATTGTATGGCACTTAACTGATACAGGATGGTCTAAGGGAGTGGGTGGCAGTATATTTTCAGCTTGGATGCACGGTGCATGCGTATTTGTGCATCAGATGTCACGATTTTCTCCGATAAAATTGCTTGAAGTAAGTTAGTTAAAGCCAATAAAGCGAATATTATATATCAAATGACACAATAAAAAAGAAATAATCTGACACAGAAAGGAAAAGTGGTTTGGTAATTTCCTTGATGAAACGAAATGAGATGCAATTGGATAAAGAAAAATTCACACTTTATTAAATAATCACTTTTTGTACCACCATTTCACCACTTTAAATTACCGATTAGCCTTGAGAGCTTCTGCTTTATTTATTTTTTGAATTTTATTTTGCATTGTAATTTTAAGATATAGTTCTTCGGACATACATTAATGTTGGAAGGATATTTTCACATTTATTAGAACTAATTCGATTAAGCTCTGTTAAAATGGATTTTGAACAATCACTTTAAGAGAAAATAAAATTCATGGCTTTTAAAATGAAGAGAAGAAATCATTAATATTTCAAATTGAGGGATATTTTATTGCACTTGAGGCCTTTTATCGCGATTTTGCGATAGAAACTTTGAACAATAATGAAGAGAAAGTGTTAGCACATTTTCTTCACACTATAGCATATGTTTGGAAGATTTACAATATTTATTTTTATCATCAAGTTTTATTTTATTTTATCATTTCTTTCGTTTATTTGAATCAAGTATTTATACTGACATATGTGATCCAATTTCTTAGTCATGAAAAGAACTAAAATTATTGTTCTATATACAAAATGTTCTATCGAAGTGAATAAAAATCATAGGAATTAAGAGGGAAAATTTTTCCATAGAATAGGATAGCGTAAACAGAGTTCAAACTGAAAACTACAAATTACTTATCAAGAAATGAAGTACCTAGTGGAATGAAAAGGCAAATAATAAGTAAAAAAATCATTTACTTAAGATAGAGGAATTGCATTTAACAGCCAACATACTGGAGAAACCTCAGTCAAATGTTGTCTCCAGTAATGGTTTAACAAACAAAGAAACAGCAGATATGCTCGCAAGGCACTATGATACCTCAAGAAAACTACTGTATACATCTGAAGTTAAAAACATCTATAAAAACTGACAATCCATTGTTCAAAGAGATAGGTAAATTACTGAAAATAGCATCTTCACACCTGACTTTTGTCCTGAATAACTTGAATCTACCATCAAATGTCTTATCCAAATAAGTACCCTGGATCCGATCTCCTTTTTGTCCAAATGATCACACACTTTTTTGAAAATGCTTAAAGGGACTAAATATCTTCAGTCATTCATGGCGTCTGGCAAATTACCTAAATCCTGGAAGAAATTGTAAAAATTACAGACATATTTCTCTAACCTGTATACTCTGCAAACTCATTCACACGAGACTGATGGATTGGATAATTGAGTAAAACATTTTGCACTCTTACCAAACCGCATACAGAGCCAAGCACAGTACTATCGACCAACTTTTCTACCTTTGCCAGTCGATCATCGACGGGTTTCAACATAAGCTCCATAAGAAAACTACCATGGTCTCTTTAGATCTCTCTGCTGCTTTCGACCGAGTTTGGAGACAGAAATTGATAAACATCTAAAAAATGGAAGCGGTATCATTATCATCAGAGGAATTGCATTTTCTATAGGAGGAAAGAATGGATATTTCCAACATCAATATCTTCCACGACTCCTTATGCTGAACTACCAGTTGAGCTCTACCAGTTTCATACATTAATTTACGGAGAAAAATCAAGCACATACATTATATATTCTATCATTTCTGTTCATCTACCTCAAACTTTGCTACTTGAAACAGTTTTTTTCCCCTCAGATGTCGTTCTATCTTTGAAAAGTTGATGTGCTGTGGATAATGGCTCTTTAAAGATTACTCGTCGAAAATCCTTTTTGTTAAATATATTGTGTTTCCTACTCATACGTGATTCAGATACATATCCGCATATTACTCATTTGTATAATCAGATTTGCTATTTAGGGATTACGTAATGCATGCAAAACTGAGAAGTTAGTTGATCAATCTTTGTTCGCTACTTTGACTTTTACCACACATATGAAAAAAAAAATTGCATTAACAAAGTTTCCTCGCTACAATATTGATAGGAACTTTATCCTGGCTATCACCATGTCATATTTAATTTCAAATAAATGTTAATTCTTCTCGTTATAAGCATTTTTATTTCACTCTACATCAAAATCTTCATAAATGTCCTCGCGATTTTTATCAAATAAACACTGTTTAAAATGCTCAAACCAATAGAATTAGGCTGTCTCTTAATACTTAGGATTCCCCTTTGAATTTGTTGAAATTTTAAAGCCTGAATATATTAATTTAAAATCTGATTGATTAAAATTCTTTAATCAAAACTCGTTATGAAAAAGGCAAATTTAGTTAAAATTCTTACGCAAGGTAATATTCAACATATATGTATTTTCATGATGAACTCGATTTATAATTATCGTATTATATTCACTATAGCACTTGAATTAAATTGTAGAAGATAATTCTGCTGAATAATAATTAGAAAATGTGATATGACTTAATTTACACTATTATAGCATCGATTTATTAGAGAATGGGTCTTTGACAAGTATTATGACACATACGTGTACATATATATGAGGCGGATAGACGGGGTGGAAAAATGTTTTTAGTCTTGACACTGAAACCATCCATCAGATATGATGAAAACTAACTTAAATTCCATATTTTTGATTTCATCTAGTTAATATTCCAAACACAGAGACAATTAATTTCAAAGTACTTAAACTTTAACTTCATTCGAAATTTTTGCTGTTTTATTTTGTTCTACTCTATCGTGTATATATCTTCTTCAGCATGATTGCCCGGGGTGGACCAAGACTTTCCTCAGAACATTCTTCCACTCTGTTTTCCGGGAGGCGACATTTCTTCAATTTGTCACTTTCAGCACTTTAAAGGCTTTCTTTACACAATCAGTCCATCTAAGTTTGGGCCGACCCCTAGATCTGTTTGCAATGGGCCTATAATCAAAAATTCTAGAAGTCAAGGACGAGGAGTCCATTCGACAAATATGGCCCGCAAATCTCAAGCGACATATTTTAATATAATTGACGATATCAGCTTCCTTAAAAAGTCTGTAGAGCCACATGTACACAGTAAAAAATTATACCATAAAGAAAACATTATTTGAAATACTCTATTTAGAGCGAGAAAATATTTTAGTTGCGTAATATGTAATTAAAATCTATTCATTCATGTTATTTATAATGTAAAGAATGAAATTTTAAGTAATTTTTTTGATAAGTATAGTCATAGGATTTTAAACGCATAAATAGTTTTGTTTATGAAATAGCATTTTAAGACCGTGGACTGAATAAATAAATATTCGTAGTTTTGCTTCTAGAGTCATAATTCAGATTCTAAGTCAATGTGGATTAACTATACACTTGTAATTGAAAATTCATTTAGCTTTTTCTTAATTGAATCTTTACCTAACACACATTTTAAAATTTTTCAATAAATAGAAAATAAGATTACTAATATTACGTACTTATTAAATTATTTATTTTGTTGCAGAGTTTGTTTTCTCTTATGGTAAAAATGTAAAAAAAGAATTTATCAATCTGAAAGTATATTTTAATTAGAAAATATTAAACTTATCATTTCAACTAAAATAATATTGTTTACAATTTTATCATAAAATTATGCAAATAAAATCTTTATCTGTTTGGAAAGAGAATCAGTTTTTTTTAATAATATTAGAAAAAAGTCGAATATTCAGAGATTAAAATTTTTATATAATATGTATTTTAAAATGAACTTCTATTAGTAACAATATGAGAATGTTATTATGTGATAAAGTTAAATATGGCTGCATGCAGATTGACTCTGGATAAATTAATGCTGTACAAAAAAGCTTGGAGAAAGCGACAACTCTGAGCTTTTCATGCAAATGTATTATAAGAACTGTGTCTTTTAGATAAATTTAAGGCTATAAAAATTATAAAGATTTGTAATAAAGAATATTAAGGAATAATTTTAACATTCACTTTGTAATTTATTAGATAAAAAGAAGCTGGAATTGAATTAAAGATATTTTTAACCATGAGATACAAATCATTGTTGATATTTCCATATGCAGTTTCCGTATCTGAAATCAACTATATAATCATGTATAAACGAATGTATATCTTAATAATTTATGCATTAACGCGTCTTTATTTCTTATTAGGCGTTGTCTAAATATCCTGTAGATACTTTATGTGCTCCACCTTTAGTTTACAGAATGCTTGTTCAGGAAGACTTATCTGCTTATAAATTTAAGAAATTAGAGCATTGCATGTCCAGTGGGGAAGCTATGGTAAATTGCATCTTTAGTTGAATAATATAATATAAAAGTTGTAAAGTTTTAGACCTTACGAGCAGTATTTATATCTTTGCATTGAAAGTTTTTAATAAAAATAAGGTATTTTTTTATTAAATTTATTCTTAATGTTAAAAATAGATATCTATTCTCTATATATAGATATTGATTCCTTTTATGCTAAAATTTGCAGCATTACACAACATTTTCATCATGTAAATAAACAGAGTAAAGTATTTTTTTACATGTAAAGTATTATTTTCTTTAGGTTTGCTTGTTTCTTTGTATGATCAGCGTTGTTTGGTTTTTTATTCAGTTTTCTGAAATTTTTTTTGTCTTATTCCTTATTAAATTTAAATAATTTTTTTCCAAGATCTTATTGAATAACAATAACTTTACTCTATTTTCAAGAACAGACTGTTCACCTGCGACATTAAAAGACTCTAACTGATTATGGCCAGTATTGGGACTGCACTTTTCAAAAAGAAAAATCTGGGATAAAATCTTAGCCATTATTAAATAAAAAAAAATTAATTAGGCGCGTAATAAGTTGTTAATGTAAGATTTGTGTAAAAAAACGTGAAAGCAATTGATACAAATTCATTTAAAAATAATAAAAAAATTTTAAAAAAATTCAACGAACTTTCTGAACCCATATTTTACAAATCTGCTTTTTATTATTCCAGCAATATTAGTTTTTTTTTAAAAAAATTAATGTTGGTGTAAGTAAGGCAATAGTATTAACATTCAAAGGAAACTGTTTAGAAATCTGGCAATTATTAATTTAAAATTCTATTAATTAATGGAATTTTCAAAAATTTAAATCATCCTAGCTAATTTAAATTAACTATAGAATGGATGTTTGTTACATCATCTTTATTTTACTTTTTCTATTCTTCTATCGTCCATGTGTTAATAGCTTGAATCAATGGAAAATGGCTTCTCTCAGCGATGCTTTGCTCTTTATATAAGAAATAGTTTTATTGACAAAATGAATTTGAACAATATTCTGAGACATTCGATGGTGAATTTCGCCTTGTTTGCTGCTGTTAGAAGAATGCAATTTGAAAGCAAGCTGCAAATTCGTTCACAAATCAGATTTACAACGCCGTCTCAGTACAATGCGACGTAGATGAAACATTATCTGACATCATGGATATTTTTAACCTATAAGAATCGTAAAAATGTGGCGTACTTAGGATCTCAACTGGTACAAAAGGAACAATCACTTTATGGTTAATAAATGAAAAAAAAAATGAAGCTGCTCTTTGATTTTTTTTTAATGCCTATTTGTTTAAGTTAATTCTTGTAAGTTTATGAGTTTTCTATCTTGTGAAGCATGGATGGTTCTCGATTTACAAAAAGTTATTCCGAATAACAAAAGGCATTGAACTTTTAAATGCCTAATAACTGCTTAAGCTATTAGGATATACGAAGACAAACTTTGATGAGAATATTATTGAAATTTATTTAAAAAGTTTGTCTTTCTAACTGTGCAATGATCTTGAAATTTTGTTTAATTTAAAGCACTTAATTTGTCTTACTTTCAGATTTGCATTTATATTTTTTAACTAACGAAGTTTTAAGAACACTAATGTACATTTAGTTTTTTATTAAAGCTCATTTTCTAGAAAATTTTATTACAACAATTTTTTTAATAAAATTTGTCTACGAGAGAGAGAATATATGATTACAAGAGAAAATTTTATGGTCATAATTTTCCTAATGATTTATTAAATTAAACTTCCTATTAAATTTCTTCCTATTCTGGATTTAATAATGTAAAAATATCATTTTTACAATAATTAAAATATTTATATTTTAAGAAAGAAATTTATTCTCATAAATATGAATTTCAAATTTCCATTTTTTTACATAAACATGTTTATATTTCTTTTTCTTGGAGGAATTTTCTGTATTGAAAAATGTCTAAATATATAATCATAAATAATAAGTTTTTATCATTTCATATTTACGTTGAATTACACAAGCAAAAAACATTTTATAAAGAATAAGATATCTATTCCGAAAATAAATACAAATGAACTTAACGATTCTAAAAAAGAACTAATGTTAAAATATATATGTCCCAATTTCATTAACGAATCGAAAATACATGAGTTATCTGCATTTCATTTTCAACTGAAAACATTTTTTTAACTCCTTGTACTCCTCGGAACAGAATCCAGAAGTCATTAAGAAATGGATGAATGCAACTGGTTTGAAGATTCACCAAGGTTACGGGCAAACCGAAACAGTAAGTAGAATTAGAAATTATAATGCGTACGTAAGTGAAAAAGAGGAATCACTTAAGGTACCCGAACATGTTCAGAGCACTTTTTTTAAATACTCTGCATATATACATTGTAATGATTTTTTCTTATTTCACTTTAGAAAATATTAATATTGAGCTACTAAAATTTGATATATTCCGATATTATTCTTCAGAAATGTTAAATATGTATACAATTTTAAGCATTATTTTTAAAAAATGCTGCATCAAAAACTATTAGACATAGTTGAAAAAAATTAATACCAAATAATCTATATGTTGTATCTAGAGCATGTACTAAAATTTTAAGTTTTTGTTAAAAAAAAAATGTTACGGCCAGTTGAATATTTATACTGAAATTTTAGCCAAATTTCTATGCTATTATTCGAATAACAGGCCATAATTTGGGAAATATTTTAGTGATTAAAATTATTTTTGTACATTCCCTAGAAAACAATATACAAATCACGTTCATGAAATTCCATAGTAATATTATAAAAATATTTTGAGTTATCGTTTTTGAATCGTGCAAATTATAGGTAAAAAAAGCCAGTTCTGAGAAAATGGCATTTAAAGATTTAAGTGTTGTGTCTTTATAAGAAATTCTCATATTTGCTGATTAATTTTTTATTTGATTTTCTGATTGATTTCCGGAACAGTAATAATTTTATATATCTTTTAAAAGCTTATTAAATTTATAATACAAAATTGAACACTGTTTAAACTAATTTTTAACATCAGTCTGGCCTTTTAAACGCCCATTTCCGGTACTTTAAATATGTCCACTTTTGGTTTCCTAATCTTTACGAAATCCTTTATATCTCGGAATCTAATTAACGTAGAGACAAAAACAAACCTGTTTTAGAATGATATTTAAATTACTTATTTAACAAAAGAATAAAATAAATTTATCATTTTTGGTCAAAATTGACGTTTTCAACGTGTTCAGGTACCTCAAGTTTGAATTTGATTTCAGCATAAATCACGTTTTGTGTGCTAAGCAAAAGAGCTTTGATGTAGATATCTTTTCATTAATCATGTAAAAGTAAAGCTATTAAAATATTAAACACTTTCAAATAAGAGCATTAAAACTATTTTTAGTTTATGTTTACCATAAAAAATTATTAATCCTTTTTATAAAAAAATTAATATAGTTAACTTGGCTAATTTTAATAACGTTTTATACCCAAAAATAGAAAATCAAAAATTTCTCTTAAAATTTGTTCTGAAAATTTTATAAATCTCAGATTTTTTTAAGCCAATTAACATACAGTAACTTAATATTTGGAAGCAATTACACAAATTTTCTACCGAAATGTTTTGTCGAAATAATTCGATGTTTAATCATAGAACACAAACATCCACGGGATATTTATATAGTTCATTTCACCTACAGCCGAAGCTAGTACTAGGAATTTTTGTATTCATATTTTTTGAAAAAAAAAGCTCTTAATATGTATATGAAATATTTAACATTCCATCAAAGTGTTAGTAAGAATCTCAGTGGCGTGCGATAGATTTTCATGCAGCTGTGCAGAGAACAACAAAATTAATAATAAAACTACATAAAAATGTACATTAAGCACTTCCTTAAATTTTATTATTCATTTGTACACAAAATCCATACGTCTATCAGTATTATTAACACTGAAGCAAAAATCATGTATTGTGTTGTATAATGTCCTATCAGCGGCGAAAAAGCAACGCTTCGGGTTTCCATAAAAAACTTATATTTTCAACAAACGTTGCACCAAACGGCTCCAGCCGCGGCGATGCCTCATCAGGATGCTCATTTGTACCGATAAACCGAACGTCTATTCCATGTGCAGATGATTTCACTGCACGCTGACACAATAGAACGAACTGTTTCTTGTGCCGTCAATGGATTAAACTATATTTATCAAATTAATAAATATATTTTAATACCCCTCTTATTTTAATACATATCTTTATATGGAATTTAATAAATATTATTTATAATGTATTCTAATATTCTGTTGAGAGAGAGAGATTTGCTTGCTTGCATTCCCGCTCTGCGTGCGGTACTAGGTGCTGCTCGCAGAGCGGGAATTCAAGCAAGCAAATCTCTCAACAGAGAATATTTTAATATATTATAAATAATACACTACTGGTCATTAAAATTGCTACACCAGGAAGAAATGCAGATAACAAAATGATATTTATTGGACAAATATATTATACTAAAAATAAAAAGTGATTAAATTTTCAAAAAATTTGGCTGGATAGATCCTGAGAAATCAGTACCCAGAACAACCACCTCTGGCAGCAATAACAGCAGTTATACGCCTGGGCATTGAGGCAAACAGAGATTGGATTGCATGTACAGGTACAGATGCCCATGCAGCTTCAACATGATGCCACAGTTCATCAACCGTAGTGACTAGCGTTTGGTGACGAGCCAGTCGCTCGGAAACCATTGACAAGGCGTTTTCTGTTGGTGAAAGATCTGGAGAACGGGCTGGTCAGGGCAACAGCCGAACATGTTCCGTATCAAGGAATGTCCGTACAATACCGGTAACATGCGGTCGGGCATTATCCTGCTAAAACGTAGGGTTTCGCAGGGCTTGAATAAAGGGTAGAGCTACGGGTCGTAACACACCAGAAATGTAACGTGCACTGTTCAAAGCACCGTGAATGCGAACAAGAGGTAACCGAGACGTTTATCCAATGGCACCCCATACCATCACGCCAGGTGATGGGACAGTATGACGATGACGAATGCACGCTGGCAGTGTGCGTTTACCACGATGCCGCCAAACACGGATGCGACCATCATGGTGCTGTACACAGAACCTGGATTCATCAGAAAAGATGACGTCTCACCATTCGTGCGCCCAGGTTCATCGTTGATCACACTATTGAAGGCACTCTTGTCTTTGACGCAGCGTCAAGGGAAGCCGCAGCCATTGTCTCCGAGCTGAGAGTCCATGCTGCTATAAACGTCGTCGAACTGTTCGTGTAGACACTTGTTGTCTTCCAAACGATCCCGTTTCTTGACTCACGGCTCGTGATGTGGTTGCACGATCCATTACGGCCATGCGGATAATATGCCTGTCTTCTCGGCTGCTAGTGATTGGTGGCCGTTGAGATTCCGCATGACGTTCCGTATTACCGTCCTGAAAGCATCGATTCATTATCTGCTAACAGTCATTGAATCTCGAACGACGCGAGCAGCAATACTGCGATAAGATAAACCGCAATCCCGGTAAGCTACAATTCGACTTTTATCAAAGTCAGAAACGTGCTGGTACGCATTTCTCCTTCTTACATGAGGCATCACAACAACTTTTCACCAGGCAACAACGTTCAAGTGCAATTTGTGTATGAGGAACCGGCTGAGCAATTTCCTCATTTAAACACAATGTAGGTGTCGCTACTGGCGCCTGCTTTGTCTGAATGCGCAGAAAATCTAATCATTTGCATATCACAGCACTTTCTTCCTTTCGTATAAATTTCACGTCTGTAGCATGTCGCCGTCTTGGTGTAGCAATTTTAATGGCCAGTAGTGTATTTATTATATTCCATATAAAGATAGACAAAGATGCAGAAAATTATTATCTCTCATAATTTTGCACATTTGTGTAGGGTGTGCACTGCACACCTTGCACAAATGGAATGTACGCCACTGAAGAATCTACATACTTTTCAAATACCTTTAACAACAAGATACCATTAAATACACAATTCATAATATTAAGCAGATAGTTGAATAAAAGTTAATAGTATTATTTAACTACATCGAATTGTTAAAATTTTTTATCGTAACTAAGGATTATTGTCATTAAAGAAAATTAACCAATATATAAAACTACTAAATCATCCATCTTAAATTTGATATAAAGAGTTTCAAATTTGTTTATTATCAGTAATATTAATTTTTATAAATGGAGAATAATCAAGACACATATTTACGACAAAAATGGTCTTAACGAACCATTGAATTGTTGATAGTGATAAATTGACCATTTAATGAATAAATGTTTTAAGCATTGATAATTTAATTGTTTTAAACAATATGTAACTTCTCAAAAATAACTGTCATTGTCATATAAGCCAGTAATTCCCTTTTAAGTTATAAAATACTTGAAAATTTTGAAATTTTCAGAGAACAAATAATAATAAAATTGTTAATTTAAGTAATCAATTTTAATATATTATTTTAATTTCATCATAAATTCAATGGAACACTACAAGCTGTCATAAACTGGAAACTTTAAAAGATTTGTAAAAATGTTTTTTACTTTTATGAAATTCAAGGTATTAAAACTAGAACAAAAAGGAATGCAAATTCATTCACTAAAAGAAAATGGAAACAATTAATAGCTGAAAGTAGAATAATTTGAAACAAATTTAACACGAGAGTATATCGTGTAATTTCCCTACCCTGTATAATACGGATGCAGAAGTTCCCAAGCATGGTTGTTAACTTTTTTAAAAAGCATAAATAAATTACATTATTTGGCACGGTGAAGTGATTGGGAAGATGACCACAGAGTCCATGCAAATCCGTGGGTTGAAAACGTTCCATGTTAATTTGCGATGTCCTAAGTGCTTTTGCTGGTATGACGAGTGTGTGAAAAGAAGGGTGTCAGGTCAAATTTGACCAATTCATCTGACATTGGCTGAAAATTACGAGGCACTTGGTGACATGTGAGTATTCCAAATCCGTTTACCGTCAGGTTACATTCCGGTGCTTACCTGCGTAGTAATGTATGTATCAATGCATTCAACTGCACGCGTCAATGCTAGGAATCTACCTTTCGTCCTTTAACAGCTATAGAAACAGGTTTGTCTTCAAAATGAATCCTACCAAAAACCTAAGCTGTTTTTTTATTCACAGTTACTAGAAACTCATGTAACCCTTCTTAATATTTCTTGTGAAACTGCATTTTAGTTATATTTCTCAGCCAGATTACCATGGTTAACAATTACGAAAATATATATGTAATTCCTCCAAACTATGCAAGATTAGCACAGTTTTTCTAATTCTTATTATTTCCTTCTACCTACTTAATTTTTAGTAATAAGTGGTCATATAATCAAATAGGGAAAATGTCTGAGCAATTCATCTTATAAATGGAACTCATTCAATGTTTATCAATTACATAATTGTCACATAACATACAATGTATTTATTGAGTATGCAATCAGCATTTTATTATTGAATAATGATAAAGAGAAAGCATTTCCTAAAACACTTCTCATTGTGTTTAAGGTTTACATTTTGTTGATAATAATTAACATTAATCTGTAAATAAATTCATGTTTTTCTTAGGTAGCGTAACAACAATCTTAAAAAAATATATAGTTTTGATCTAAATTCCAAATATAGCGCAAATGTAGCTTCTTATCCCAAAACTAATTATTTTCTCTAGTAACCTGAGGCACATTTGATTTAGTCAGAAGAATAATCTTTTGGAAATGGGCTCTTAAATTTAGAAATAAACGAAAAATTGACAGAAATACATTTTATATTTTTATATTTGACTTAATCATATATATTCAGAATTAAATCTAAAAAATTATCGAGATAGTTATTCACTCTTACAAGTCTCTGTTCGCTTATTTATTATCATATTTGTACTTCAATCCTCTTAACACACATAAGTAAAATTTTAAACTAAAAAGTAAGCAGCCCCATGGTTTTACAGTTTATAGGAAATATATAATTACAAATTCGTTTAAAAATTTTTTCCCCATAGTCTTAGAAAGTATTAACTATATTGCATTTGACGTTACATTAGTTTTCATTATAATAAGAAAAAAATACTTAAAAATTTTTTTTTATTTAATTTCTTTACAGGGATATGTATTGGGCATGTTCAAATGCTTCGATTACCGAGTAGGTTCCATCGGTAAACCTATGCTAGGATTCGATGTCAAGGTAAATATTAGTTATATTCCGAGTGGCCGAATCCTTATAGGGAATATTTTAACTTGCTTAAGTAATTCTTTTCTCTTTAATAGATAGTGGATGAAAATGAAAATGAATTAGGGCCTGGTGTAAAAGGTGAAATAGCATTAAGAAGAGATGGCATAGCTTTTGAGACATTCAAAGGATATAAGGTAGCTACTATTACTTTGCTTACCAAAAGAAGTATTTTGTATTTTGGTTATTCAAAGGATATAAGGTAGTTACTACTACTTTGCTTACCAAAAGAAGTATTTTGTATTTTGGTTATTCAAAGGATATAAGGTAGCTACTACTACTTTGCTTACCAAAAGAAGTATTTTGTATTTTGGTTATTCTTATTATTTCCCACACTTTTTAAACTTTTAATTTACTTTGCTTCATTTTTATTCATTTATTTTATATTTTTCAAATGGATTTCGTTACATATGCAAATGCATCTAGTTAATTGGCAGTTTTATTTTATATTAGATTTCGGATTTCATTGCATAGGATTTCAGAATCATGGTACACGTTATTCATACAATTTTTAATCACGTCTGTAATTTTATTAATCAATATCATCCTTGTGTTTGCCATACAGAAAATGTTTTTTTTTAAATTTAACTCATTATTCCATGAAATCCAAAATTACTTTCCTAACCGAATTCCATAGGGATCTTCCCATTAGTAATAATGAAATAAATTTTTCAATATATGTTTATATATTATATACATATATATAATATATAAACATATTGAACATACAAAAATATTATTTATTATGTTCTGGTTTTTAAATAAAGGAAGAACAATTTTATATACTTTATATTAAAAGATATTTTCCTAAATTTAGCAAAGCTATATAATGGCAATGCAATTGACAAGCAAAAAATGGATAGTGGAATATACATTAATTTATTAAGTAAATGAAAAAGAATCATGCGGGTAAAAAAAGGATTTTCTTCAATGTATTAGATATAAACCGTATTCTCGTTCATACCTATATTTATATTTGAATCGAAATGCATTAATTTCTAGTGCTTGATTGCTGTGATGATTACTCTTAGATTCCTCTGGATTTTTCGTTCACATCCTTTTTAATGATAGGTATAATAAGCGACTAGTTTTTCCCACATTTGTTCGCTACCAAATGATAATTACACTTGACTGAAACTTTCCAGATATAGTTAATCAGTCGTAAAATTATCTGAACAAATAGATATAAATTGAATGATATCGATTGGAAAGTGTCTTTGATACATTGATTTTGAGCCATTTTCATTTCAATGCGTAGCTATAGTCGTAAATCATATCTAATAGGTACAGCTTAAACTGTATTTTTTTTATACTGTTTCTTAATGGTTCCAGTCACAAACATTTTAACATTATAATTATAAGCAATTTTTATAACTATAGCTGTGTGTTAATACTTGAAAATTATCATGTGACATTAAATACATCTTGAATAATTATGTCAGTTAGAAGGTAAATAATGTTCGATTATGCGAATGTTTTCTAATTGACACTGTTCAACATTGTATTGTCACAAAATGAATCAAGAAGAAGAGATCCCTTAACTTTAATCAAATAAACCGATGACAAACAATAACTATACACACTTACTAACATAGATGGTAAACAATCCTAGTGACAAATAGTTGCTTCGTTCGTGTTCGGACACAAAACAATGCGTTTGCACAGGAGTGTTCTTCCTCAAACCAGCATAAATTGTACGCATTCTTTTCATTATATCTCTGTGCGCGAATTGTTCTTTGATGGCCTTGTTTTGCTGTATTACAATTTTGTTTTTTCGTGATAACATTGTATGTTATTTACTTTTCGAGATGAGACAGCTAAGTGACTTCAGTTCTCCTTATCTTGTTACTCCTAGTTATTTTTCTTTATTAATTGTCTTTTTTGTGATCATAATTATTTTCGTTCCTTAGTGAAGAGTTCAGACAGGGCAATTCTGAGGACTCTATAACTGAACTTATTTTTTTTATTAATAAAGCATTTGTGATATGTAAGAATTTTTTTATTTCATATTTATTGGCAATTTCGTACTGGATTTAATAATTGTTTTATTTTTCAGAATGATCCAGAAACTACAAAGAAAAAATTGACTAAGAATTACCTTCACACAGGTGACATGGGATATTATGACGAGGAGGGATATTTTTGGTTCGTTGGACGTGATGATGATATAATAAATTCAGCCGGGTAATGTGGATATTTTTCATTATAGAAGATTTAATATAAGCTACTGTGATTGAATAAACTGTGATGACCTGAAGTTTCAGAGTGAACATTTTTGAAATTAACTACTCGTTGGCTGCTTGCTTGTAGTCTTTACGAATATCTGTACCAAGTGGACGAATGATGGTGACACCGTAAGAAGACGCTTGGTGTTGGATGTTACATATCATTAACAGCAAACAAATAGCTATCTCACTTAATAAAAAAAAATTGGTATCATATCATTGGCTCAAGGGATAAACAAATAAAAAGCTGGTCAAAGTATAAGTGCTAAAAAGCACATGATTCTGTAGTGTCTGTTATTATCTGCCACAAATCTTATTTTACTAAAACAAGCACCTTTTGTTGTCTGTGTCTTTAATGTTATATGGGATCTCTAACACTGCGGTGTTTGTTAATTATCGTACCATCATTCATCCAGTTGGTATGGGTTTTCACACCTATTGCTCTGAAACACCCAACGATCCAAAATATTTATTCCAAACTTAAAGATGAATCTTCATGTCATCAAAACTTACCTATTGTTACAGTAGATGAGTGAAATTTTCCATGGCACTCACACGCAATCACAGGAATGATGTATGACATCTTTCGTGATAAACTATATATTTTTTCTGCTTAATCATTTGCCTTCCACTATATTAAAAAGGTCTTAGAATTAAATAGGATGTGGCTATTAAATAGAATTAAATAGCCCACCGTGGAATACACGATTCAACACGTTTAGGCACAGAGTTAATGGGAGTACGGATGGCACCCAAAGTAGTTCTCTATTTCTTGTCAACCATTTACCAAAGTGCGTTTTCTGAAAGAGGCAGTCGCAGGGTCTGCAAATGGCATTGAATCATATCCAAAACGTATTCGATTGGTAAGAAATAGGACGAGAACGGGGCCCAGGGAAGCAGCTGCCCACCTTATAGGGCATGTTGGCTAATGTAAGCAATGGTCAATCGGGCGTTACCCTACTATTAAAGAACACTGGGCACACCTTAAAGATAAGGGAGTGACGCAGGCCACATCATATCATACATGTCGTTGGGCTGTCATAGTGCTGTGAATACTAACTTGAGGCGACCTAGTATCGCACACAATGGTGTCTTAAACCATGATACCACGATGTTGTGCGATGGGTTGTTCCACAATTGCTGCAGGATTAGAAATGTCTTCACGGCAACGCCACATTCTTTTGCGGCTCCTATCATTGAAGAAACTGAAGAGGGACTCATCTTATAAAACGTTCCTGTGCCACTTTGTCGTCCACATCACTCAAATTAGGCACCACTCCATACGTTTGCATTTTTATGATGTGGAGTTAATGGCAGTCTTCTTAATGGACGCCATGAGCGCAAGCAACCAATCGAAGGCAAATGGTTCTTCTCGATATGGGAGCATCCAGGGTGTTTTTCACATGCTGCTAGAATTTCGGTAGACGTGCTTAGCGGTTCTTTCACTGCCTCCAATCGGACACGTCGATCCACGAGTGCTGATGTCAGCCTGGCTGCATCGGCACGATACAAACGTTCCCCAGTTCCTTGTTTAAAACATCTTCGCCCCAGCCGGTGAATTGTGGACGAGTCCAGGTGTCTGGGTTTTTATGTTGTTAAATAAGGTAATAAATACGATTGTATTAGTGATTCTATTTTTCCAAAAGTACCAATTTTAGCAGTTTTAAGGTTCATAGAAAAAGTTCTTAACGTACAATGGCTCTTCCTAGAACATCTTATAAGCTTACTGTACAATTGAGTTCTTCATGGCTCGCTAGTCACATTGAGGATGAATACTCTCTTCTTCAAAATAATCGCTTACAAGGGCAGGTCTATATGGTCTATGTGTCAGTTGTTATCGTTCACAAAAATGAATTTAACACCCATAGCTCCTAGAGAAAATTGCTCGTCAATTCAAGAATATTATAGCTTTATTTTGCTATATCTGTATTAACAGAGAATATATGACGTGGTATATGCTCATTTAACATGATAATATCCAAAGCAAAATTACAATAATTCCAAGTCAACTGTTCTCGTTGATATTTAAAGGTGACAACATTTCTTAAGTTCTCCAAGTAAAAATTCAAAAATCGCTTTAAGCGCTGAATCACTTTATCTCTTAAGGTAAGAATCTTACGTTATCCAAATGTGATGTTACCAGCTCCGAGATAGATAAGTTTTCTATTAAACTGCGTGAGAAGAACACATACAACAATCTCCGAGCATAAAAACCTTATTCATCTAGCAATTTATACATAGTTTGTCTCCATATCTTTGTTTTAGGTACAAATGCAAGGTCCTAAGACAATTCCACAGTAGGCATATCTCTATGACTCAAGCATTTAAAATCCCAAAACATTATGAAAGTGTTATGAATCTTTTAAAAATTCGGTGTAGTCAATAGGTTAATTTTGTTTGTTACTGGTCTGTTTTTTCTTAAAAATTGTGTTTCATCATAAACTATTCATTGTTTAAACGATTTCACGCAGTCATCTTAACTGCAAACTGTATAACCCTAGTTTTTTTTTCTTTTTTTTCTTTTTTTTAATGGAATAAAATTCATAATTTCAGCAGTCTCAGAAAATTTACATACTTCAAACTCAAATAATACACTACTGACCATTAAAATTGCTACACCAGAAAGAAATGCAGATAACAAAATGATATTTATTGGACAAATATATTATACTAGAAACAACAAGTGATTAAATTTTCAAAACATTTGGCTGGATAGATCCTGAGAAATCAGTATTCAGAACAATCACCTCTGGCAGTAATAAAAACAGTTATACGCCTGGGCATTGACTCAAACAGAGATTGGATTGCATGTATAGGTACAGATGCCCATGCAGCTTCAACACGATGCCACAGTTCATCAACCGTAGTGACTGGCGTTTGGTGACGAGCCAGTCACTCGGCAACCATTGACAAGACGTTTTCTGTTGGTGAAAGATCTCGAGAACGTGATGGTCAGGGCAACAGCCGAACATGTTCCGTATCAAGGAAGGTCCGTACAATATCGGCAACATGCGGTCGGGCATTATCCTGCTAAAACGTAGGGTTTCGCTGGGCTTGAATAAAGGGTAGAGCCACGGGTCATAACACACCAGAAATGTAACGTGCACTGTTCAAAGCACCATCAATGCGAACAAGAGGTGACCGAGACGTTTATGCACCCCATGCCATCACGCCAGGTGATGGGCCAGTATGACGATGACGAATGCACGCTGCCAGTGTGCGTTCACCACGATGCCGCCAAACAATGATGCGACCATCATGGTGCTGTACACAGAACCTGGATTCATCTGAAAAGATGACGTCTCGCCATTTGTGTGCCCAGGTTCGTCGTTGATCACACCATTGAAGGTGCTCTTGTCTATGACGCAGCGTCAAGGGAAGCCGCAGCCATGGTCTCTGAGCTGAGCGTCCATGCTGCTGCAAACGTCGTTAAACTATTCGTGCAGGCACTTGTTGTCTTCCAAACGACCCCGTTTCTTGACTCACGGCTCGTGACGTGGTTGCACGATCCATTACGGCCATGCGGATAATATGCCTGTCTTCTCGGCTGCTAGTGATAGGTGGCCGTTGCGATCCCGCATGGCATTCCGTATTACCGTCCTGAACCCATCGATTCCATATTCTGCTAACAGTCATTGGATCTCGACCGACGCGAGCAGCAATACTGCGATAAGATAAACTGCAATCCCGGTACGCTACAATTCGACCTTCATCAAAGTCAGAAACGTGCTGGTACGCATTTCTCCTTCTTACACGAGGCATCACAACAACTTTTCATCAGGCAACAACGTTCAAATGCAATTTGTGTATGAGGAACCGGCTGAACCTTTTTCTCATTTAAACACAATGTAGGTGTCGCTGCTGGTGCCTGCTTTGTCTGAATGCGCTGAAAAGCTAATCATTTGCATATCACAGCACCTTCTTCCTTTCGTATAAATTTCACATCTGTAGCATGTCGCCTTCTTGGTGTAGTAATTTTAATGGCCAGTAGTGTATTTTGAATACTCTTTTTTTTCGTTTCCGATATTTTTATCATAAGAACTCAGCAAATAATAAAAAATATTAAGTGAATAACAAATATTGTTAAAAAAAATAAATTACACAAAGAAGACTATTTCTAAATTGGAATTTTTCCTCCAAAACAAAAAAGATACATGTTTTCCATTGGAATCTAAATTTCCCAATACATCAATATGTGAATTTATAAGGTGATGCAATTTTTTCACTAGAAATTATTATTCATTTATTAAGATTCACAATGCTGCCAAGCTTATCCAATTAGAGCATGCATAAAGTGATCAAAACATTTCTCTATGTATAAAACCTTCCGCGCTTTTGTACTAACTAATCGAAAGAAAATTGCAGGCATTGTTATTTGAAGACTTGCTCTGGAGATTTAGAGATTTTTGAGATGAATTTAAACAATGCGAAGATCTCATAATTACAGTTGTATTTAGTGAGAAAATTTCGTAACTTTTAAATGGCACTTTTTCCTTTACAACATATTTAAAATTACTAATGAAGTATCTATGATAAGATTGCGACGAAAATTGCCAGCGAAAGCACTGGCCAATAAGAACATTATAAATAACTGATGGTAACACAAAAAAGGAAAGGAAGAAACAACTTTTATGTAAATTATAAGTTTTCAGCATGTCTACCTTGATAAACAATAATGCACTGAGGACAATAAAACATAGATAATCATGTCGAAGTTAACATAATAGGAGAGATCCAGATATATAGTTCCACTTGTTATAATATCTTTTAATTCTGACACATCTCAGGAACCAAAAGTGTACAACTTATATTTTATTTAACTCTAAAACTAGAAATGCAAAGGAGTGAAGTGTTGGTTGACTATAATCAAAAATATTTAAAGTTATTAAATACAATTCTATTATGAAAGTGTTGTTTCTATGTTACACTGTGTTACACAGGTGACATGTAGAGGAGTCCTATCTTGCATCCATACAGTGCCATTACTATTATTTCGCTTCGGCAATTCAGCAATAACTTATTTCTGCAAAATTAACTTAAACAAAGTTGATGTGACATAGCAGAACTTTACATCTGTAGTTTTGGCATCTTCCAAAAAATACATACATACCAAAAACAACTGTGCTAAAATTATCACTTCACAATCATTTTTGTTTCATGTAAAAGCATTGGTGTCACATCCTAAACCTAGTGAGCATGATTCCATGTGCTAACATTTTCTATAAAAAAGGCATTTCGTCTATCCATAACATCTGCAGAATCCATCTGTCATATTCAAAAAATCTAATGATGAAATAGTTTGCAAAGTATACACGCAGTAGTTCATCTCCAGACTCGACTGAAACATCTGGATTCTTTAAACTGATGTGATTTTAAAAATTATGCAGAAGATTTGAAAACTGTAGTTTTGGTAAATAAAAAGTCCAAACAACATCTTCTTCAGAATTTAATGGACTTGCAGTAATCGAATTACGCACTTTCACTAAGATTTCAACCGGAACAGGTGGTCGCCACGATCGATGTCTTTTGAAACTACAGAGGGTATTAATACATTTTTAGAACGATTTCGGGGCCGTTTAATTAATGTTTTAAATGTAAAGACTATTTTTTTTTAAATATTTGATCTGATAGCCTTTTTTCTGGACTATAAATCTGCATAGTGATTTTCATGATTGAAGAGATTTTCGTAAAATTTCCAGGGGTATTGCTTTTTAATCCTCTTCCACTACTTTCTAGAGTCTATCAATCGTGGTGGGTTTGCGTTTAGAAAGAGCTCTTTATAACAGACCAAAGGCGCAATAGTCTAAAGGTGAAACGTTAGGGGACTTCACAGGATCATGTTGAAAAGGAATGTATGCAATACCTTTATTAGTCTTCATTTTTTCAAGGAATGTAGTGGTAGTTTTCGAAGTATGACTTGTAGCTTTGTCTTGATGAAGTTTCACTCTTTGAAAGTCTTTGAGATAAAGAAGTGAAGTTTGTTTTGTAAATATTGGACATAAAACCTTCTCATGATAGTACAATGAGTTGATTTTAATATTTATTTCTGCTCTTTTTATTTTTAATTTCCCATTGTAGGAGAAACCTACGACTATTATAAGCCCCTAACTGAAACTTTCTTTACATAGACGGAACCAGGTTTGTACATTTTTCTCCTCGTTTTCTACATTAAATAGACCTTTTATTTGTTGCAGTCATTTATGTAAACCTATGCTTCATCAAGGGTCATAATGTATTTCTATTTATCTCCTGCTAATGATTTTCATATAGGATTCTACAAAATGTGTTGCGTTCAGCCCCATTTCTCGGCAAACGCTGGTGAACATTATGTCTTTTAGCTTTTTTAAGTTGTAAATCTTGATTTTTTATTTTGTTTATTGTTGCTACAGATGTATCTAAAGACTTTGCAATTAATTTTTGTGTTAGCGGATTTTCTTTTGTTACCAGTGATTTCACTTTGGAAACATTTGAAACAGTGAATACTTTTTTCGGATATATGTTTGGAGTATTCTTTCCATGTTGAAATAATGATTGACGATTTTACCTATCCGATTAATAATGTTGCTTATTTTGCACTAAGAAATTTTAATATCATGCATTTCAGAACGTTTTTGAATCCTGAAATATGAATATTTCTCTTCGGAAAGCGCAAAAACAGATCCTTCAGTCCACAGCTTGTTTACATTAACATTTTGAAAGAAGAATAAATTTAAAAGTAGCAGACGATATTTTTCATTTCAAATAATAAACTGTTACCAAAAATTTTTATTCTAAAAGATTTACTTTTCTAAAATTCTCAATCGAAATCGTTTTAAAAATTTGTTAATACCCTGTGTATATCTAGTCTCTTCAAAGTTTTCTAACATATTCGTACAGTTCTCAAAGAGCATGGACCTCGTCTTAACATGCAATGCAACACTGATAAATTCTTATTGCGTTAGCATATATAGGGAAGAGTTGTTTTTTCTTGATCACCTTATACATATATATTGAGTATTACAACAAATTTAATTTTTGAAAGAATTTTAAGTAAATTTTTTTATAAACATATCTTTAATATATCTGCATAATAGAAATAATAAATGACTATCATGATTTTGATAACAATTATAAATTACATTTTAGCTATCGCATAGGTCCATTCGAAATAGAAAGTGCTCTTATAGAACATCCAGCTGTTGTAGAAGCAGCTGCTGTTAGTAGCCCAGATCCAAAAAGGGGTGAAGTAAGTTTCACTTATTATCTTATTAACAGAATTCTAAGAAAATTGTGTACAATTGCCAAACTATTTTAATTATTCCTATATATTAAATATAAATTTGTCCTAATTATATGAATGTAAGAGTATAAAAATGGATATATTTTAAGTAATATTTTTCAAAAATAAAAATAAACATAAAAATATGTATGCATTTATAATATAAGACTATGTAAATGTAAAAATATTTGCACGCTAAAATCGGATTGTTAGTTAATTTTAGATGTATTATTTACCAAAAAAGTTTAAAATAGTTTAAGATTGTAAATACTGCTTGACGTTTTTTTGAAAATATCATTTTTCTTCTTTATTAAAAAAAATCTTTGTTTGCTGACTAAAATTTCAAAAATTGTATATGATGACAATGCGTACAATTTACCTCAAAAGTCCATAAGTCACTACTTTTTATCTTAAAACGTTTCAATATTTTATTTATACCTATTTCATTATTTTTGTACATTTAAACTTATCTAAAATAACTCCGGACATTTTATTTTAGGTTGTAAAAGCTTTTGTTGTTCTAAAAGAATCTATTGAAGGAAATGATCAATTAGCTAAGGAGCTGCAGGAACTCTGTAAAAGGCTCACTGCACCCTACAAATATCCAAGAAAGGTATTAAAATAACACTTAAGAGTAAACACATGTCAACTTATTTTTAACAAAAATGAATCCAGCAAGGTCAATTTTAAAATTTGGTATAAATTTATCCGACCCATTTTTAATCAACCCTAGGCATTAAAGAGGAATCAAGATATTTAAAATGTATGATTATGTATTCGTATTTTTGTTACAAAAGCTTTCATTTAGAATTTGTCTCAACGATCTTAGTTCTCAATAACGTAATGCAGCGCAAAAACAATTCATCTCATGACGAAGTAAGTCACTTAAAAAATTCATTGATTGTGTTACGAATTTCATTGGCTAAAAGAATTATTTAA
Organism: Latrodectus elegans; assembly: GCA_030067965.1. Lineage (NCBI taxonomy): Eukaryota > Metazoa > Arthropoda > Arachnida > Araneae > Theridiidae > Latrodectus > Latrodectus elegans. Next base: position 35,786,753 of record CM057822.1, on the reverse strand, counting down.
AATCCTGTAGTGAGATGAAAGTGCGTGTGAAATATTTACTCGGCCAATTACGGCGTTAAATGAATAATGAATGCTACTCATTTTGGAGACTTACGGGAAACAACTGTAAGTTATAATAAATTTTCACATAGAGACGCATAATATAGGATTACAGATGTTCTCATAAAAAGAGCCTTTTACATGCGTAATGTAGGTTGACGCAGTACTTAATTTCTAACCTTTAAGCTGTTTGTCCTTTGTCTTGAGGTCCCAAATGATATTTCTATCATTACATTGGGTCACGTTATTGTTCAGAATTAAAATTTTCCCAAACCAAATTTTACAAGTGACAGTTTTCTCTACCGTGAAGGGTGGTAATTAATTTTGCGGATTTCTCAGTGATTTTGAAAATCACAGTCAAAAGATTACTTGATTCATCTATAGTTGTGCAGCAAATGGATCATTCTCGCTGCCGATTTACATGCAAATTATTTAGTGTTAATTAAAGATGATTAGTTGCCACCACTTAAGGGGAATATGGCAAGAGTTATTTTTCACCTATAAAGGAAGTGACAATAAAATATAAGAGTAGCAGGCTTAAAAGTTGCTTTTAGTGAAATTAAGAGACTAATACATAAACTGGTCAAACTTCTAGTCAATAATTGATTTATAAGCTTCATTTGTTTCAAGTTAGTATTGTATTAGGAATTTATGCTGTGAATTTATTTTTTATATTTACGATTACCTTAGTTTAATTTTCCTTTAAATCAATGACAAAATTATAACAGCCCAATGTATTATAACGCTACAGGAATGAAAGTCCAGCAATGGCTTTCATACTGTTGTGCATTATGTAGAGTCCGTTTTTGTTTTCTTGATTAAGTAATGAGTACCGAGTGAGAACATTTTGAATAATGTTTTTTATGTGGTATCCGGCTAAAGTAGATAAATATTGGGATAATTTTTAACGTTTAACAACCTTAGTGCAATCTATTTAGCATTACTAATATATTTTATCCATTAAAATAAATGATAAAATAGCATAATAAAGTAATGTCATTAGTTATAATTGTTATATATATCGTAGTGTTAGAAAAAAAATATAAGAATTTCTTTTCTTATTAAAAAGATCATAAGAGAAGTAAATATGAAAAATCATTTAATCGATGAATAATTTAAATAAAATAATATAAATGCACAATTTGTATACTTATAGATAGAATTCGTGAAAGAGCTTCCAAAAACTGTAAGTGGCAAAATTATAAGAGCAGCTTTAAAACGAAAAGAATGGGAAAACTGGAAAGAATAAACGAAGGTAATTTAAAATTTAATATTTTTCATGTGAAAAAGTGAAAATAAATAAATAAGGAAAACATTAATTAAAAAATATGAAATTAAAGCGAAATTTTACAAATAGATATCTATTACAGAAAATGTGCAAATGATTCGTTTTTAAGATCAATGAATATTAACTTCACTCATTACATATATTCCTTTAACGACATATATATTTTAAGTGTCTTTAAAAAAATAAGGTCAGTATATTTCAGGTGTAGCAATTTCCTAGCGACATATGATAACGTTGCAACTTTTTCGAAGATGTTATACGAAGCTGGATGACTTAATTATCCAGCTTCGTCACATAATTGAGATGAAAAACGTAGCGAAACATGTTTCATTTCTCGTGATACTTGAAACACGTGTTGATTATTGAGCAAGTACAAAAACGTATCCAAGTCAAGCATATAAAATGTATTGAGTATTAAGAGACGTGTTTGTTATGATGTTTGTTATGGAAATTTAAAATCCACCCCAGAAATAGAAATGTATTTATGCATGTGGTTGTTCTCAAAGAATGATATTCTGCAATTATGTATCTTGACGTACAGTGAAGGAACATTATTTCATTTTCAATATCTGGGCTCCATATTTCTTGCACTAGTGTAAAAAATAATAAATGATATTGATTTTGTTGCAATATATTCTTCATTCTATTTTGTGAAATTCTATATTCTCTATAATGCAATCCTGAAATGATATTTTGATTATTCTATAGAGATAATATTATTTCGAAATAAAAAAGAAAATTACTTGATTAACCAAGTTTTCAAATTCAAAATAGTTCCGCAACAAAATATTTATTAAAATGACACATTGTGTACCCACAAGAAAAAATATCTTCATATAAAAGAGTATTTATGTCAATTTATGCTACATTTGCATATTTTCCATTTGATATAGTGAATATTCAAATTATGGTTTCGATGACTGATCCTGTAATATACTTGTATGAGTTCAATAACCACCAATATTTTTGTAGTGTTAAGTATTCGTTCGGTTTATGTCTATACTTATAACCGTCATTTGAGCTTTCAAATGTTATTTAAGAACTTACTTAGTGAATGTGATTCTTCTCAAGTGAAAATAAAATATCTAATTTATATTGGATCAAATAACGACATTTTTTTTAATTAAAAACTCATTTAAAAGCTGTTTGAAAAGTCGTTTTTTGGTAGATTTGGTCAAACATATATGGATAGAATATATATATTTTCTAAATTACCAATTAAAAAAAAAATATTGGCTTTACATCAACAACACTATAATGTCTATAACTCTTAGTTCAATTGTAGCATAATAGTAGAAATGAAATTTCGAAAACATCGTCATTTCCTGAAATATTTGCATATAAATTTCTCGTTTTAAGATTTCACTTTTTTCAATTTTTGAACAGTAAAAAGAGATTATTTTTTCAAGCTTTATCAAACACTAATTGGTAAATGGTACACACCATTGGTTAAAATTAATGTGAAAGGCACAAATTTACTTTCTTGAAAATGTTAAGCGACTATATGCGGAAAAGATGCTTATGGTGTTATGAGAGATCTTCTAGAATTTAGTTTTATTTCAAATATTTTTTCACATAAAATTCAACCAAATAAAATTCAACTTAAAGAATATTTCACATCTAAATTGTGTCTAAATACAATATAAGGTATTTGTTATTACATCCATTTATTTCACTTATTTAATATTGTTTATATTTCAGGTATAAGAAGTTCATCCCGAGGGAATATTTTCAGAACAGTTGTGTTTGAGTCAGTTCATTTTAATATTTGAAACTTATATTAAATGCTGCGTGTCACTACTCCAACGATCTGACTAAAGATCCATTTGATTTAGATTGTAATATGCTAAAAATGTTTCTGTCCGCAGATCGATATTTTTAAGTGATTGAAAACAAATTTACTAAGTTCTCACAAAAAGAAAACCAATAAAGTGATAGCAAATGCTTGCTCCAATCTCATTTTATTAATTGTTTTGTAGAATGTTTAATTGTGATTTTAAAATATTGTTTATGATTCAACCATTTATTAAGTGCTTTCAAAATTTCATAATACTTGAAAAAAAATTTTACTACATGTTTTTTCTTTTCCACTTCATACGCTATAAAATATTTTCTAAAATGCAATAAGTTGAAAGTTAATATAAATAAAAATGCTCCTTATTAGGTTTTTCAATTATGTTTTGTAAAAAAAAAAAAAAAAAAAAAAAAAAAATTTCTGAGATTTATGATTTTAAAAAAGTTACCAAGGCTGTTGTATAACATTCGTACATCCACTAGCAGTTCACTAATAATAAACCATGTTAACCATGATCATTTGTCTCAAGGGAGGATACCAAGGACACTCCCATGCATTTACTCAGAGTGAAAAATTACAAAGTTTGTCTATCATTATCCTGCAATGACATATATAAAACTTCGAGATCTGTCATTAAGCGCATATCTCATTGAAAAGGCACTGATCTAAGTGAAGTGACAGAAAGCAAATTGTGAAGGTCCAAAGACTTGGAACGTGTATATCTGTAATTATACAACTGTTGGGTTTTTTAGCGTAATGCTCATGAGTATCAATGCCAAGTGGACAGGCTACGGTAAGAGCTATTAAAGAGGTGATAGAAAAGGCTACATGAGCAGTAAATAACTGTCTTTGTTAATATATAATAGGTAATCTAATAACCTAGGCAATGAAAAGACATTAAATTTCCCAATGAATTTAGTACGACTAGGAATTTCTTTTATAGAAATTTAACCTTCCCAGAAAATCCTTTGACAGTTGCAGCAGCAGATATACACACATAAAAAAAATGTTATGTCCACCTCACATCTTTTAACAGTGGATAGAATTCAACCCATGATCTTTAATTCAAAAGACTGCAATTATAACGCTAAGCCAAATTAGAGATTATTAAAATGTATACACAATGTTTGACTCTAATGTATTTTGATATTATAATAAATATAAAATAAACCACTGATTTTTTTATTTATTTTCTTTTGTTTAATAATTTACATAGCGAATCAATTTCATATTTATTATATATATGAAATTGATTCGCTATGTAAATTATTATATATATATATATATATATATATATATATATAGATATATTTGCATAATAAATATGAAATTGATATATATATATATATATATATATATATATATATATATATATATATATATATATATATGTGTATATTCTCAAAAAGTATTGACTTAGTAAATCACTCGCAAGAAACTTTTCAATCATAATAAATGTGCAATTTTTCCTTTCATCCAATAGTTAAGTATTTCAAGTAGAGTTTTCATGATTAAAATCTTATTACATAATTATAGTGTTTAAACCCAAAATGCTATAGCGAGTAATTATGAACATTATAAAATTCAAGTCTGTAAAACTGGTTTTAGATTTCAGTAACTTATTTGGGATCAAATGATCTACAGAGAAAGAGCTTGTAAATCTTATTGATTTTCTGATTTATATATAGAATGATATGCTAATAAGAAATGAAGCATATTTTTGCTTGTATCAAGTTTAAAGACAACACAAAAGCATTAAGTTTAGATCACTAATCTGAATATATTAGGAAGAGAAAATTTGAATTCATTTAATTTCTCAGAAAAAAAACTGTCACTAATTAAGCATGTATAAGATTGATTTAACTTTTAATTTTTTTAATTTACAATTTTAATAACTTTCAATTTACTATTTTTTTTCTCGCATGTGAAAATTTTAATCTCATAACATGGTCATGCATTTCTTTACAGTAAATTTAATAAATGAATAAATCTTTTTAAATTTTTACCTTAAATAACTTTTAAACTGCATATTTGGTTAAGCGTATGTTTGAGCAAAATAATAGCTTCATTGGATAAAATTTTCCATAACAAATAATACAAAACACATAGTCAAAACCGTTATTCAAATGATATTCATTCATCAATGAAAGAAAAATATATATCTACCATATTGTCATTATATATGTGTGAGTGTGTTTCAGATCACGTTTAGCATTTATTCATTGTCTTTTTAGATTAAGTTATCATTCACATTTCATGTTTCTTTATCAACAATAATTTTTCTAAAAAGATTATGAATTGCAACGAAAAAATATTTTATGTTAATATTATCATATACCCAGAAAATATAAATTTGAAAGATATTCCCCTTACTATCAAAAATATGTATAGAAAAGATAATTATCTTCTTTGTCTCGTGATCTTTTTTCTCGTTAATGTTGTCCAAACTTGTCATTGATATCATACTAATTGAACCCTGGTGGAGCAGTGGTAACGGTTCGCGCTCCCAAGGCACAAGTCCGAAGTTCGATTCATTGCTGTGTACAAAGTCGACATAGCCTTTCATGTCTTCGGTGGGTCGATAAAACAGACAACCAAGTATGCTTGGGAGTTTCACGGTAGGCTGACTACCTAATCGGAATATACATTTCGCAAACCAGGGGATTCGGTCACGGCCTATTGTGTCCATATCTGTTTTCAAACAGATATGGTCACAATAGGCCTAAACCCCTATATGGGTTGTCGGACCACTGAATTTTAATATGCTATCTTTTGATCAGAAAACAAATGACCTTATAGTGTTTGGTATACTAAATCTTCAGATTATTTTTCGTCGATTTATCATTTTTTGGTTCATTAGTCAAATGATTTGGTTGAACTTAAGAAATTGATCAAACTCGTACCACATAAAATATCAAAATTATCTTTTCTTCATTTAACAGCTATGACAAAAGGATGAGTCGAATACATTTTTTGTTGTGATTTATTACATACCAAAATTTCACATTGTATTAACATTTTTACTTCTTGAAACAGTTATATTAAAGCATTTTGTTATCAGTATATTTTTTGTGCTCAGATTATAAACATCATGGACATTCATTCTTTGTGGATAGTTAGAGTAAATTATTCATTAAACATATAAAATTATCAATTTCTTAAGGCAGGGCTGAGTAAACTTTATCGGTTTCGGGACAAAAACCGTAAATATAAATTTCTTTAACCTAACTAAGCGGGTTTCAAAAATTTTAAAAACAATATACAAACACTACAATTTAACTATGTTAACGATTAATAAATTTGCTAATTCATTTTTAAAATTTTCTTATATTGAGGTTCGATGTGAGATGTACTGATACTAAGAAACGAAGTCAAATGCTCATCTGTCAGTCTACCTCTGAAACAATTCTTTCCAAAGTTTATAATTGAAAACACTTGGTCATATATATAAGATGAAGCAAATGTAGCTCTGATTTTCTTAGAAACTTACTTTCGATAAGGATTTGTGAAATTGTTACTTTGGTATATTTTTAGAAATAACTGCTTTAAATGATTGTTAGATTGCAACTCAATTAACTCAAGCATAGTAAAAACACCCTATACTGTTTGAAAGTCACTGAAATCTTATAATTTGAGTTCAAACTCAAAATGCAGTTTTTTCAATTCATCTTCTTAATTCTTATGCTTCTCTTCATTATGTGAGGGTACTGAATTTAACCTCAGAAAATATATTATAGTCATTCTTAACAAGTTGCCCTGCAAGCAGATCAAGTTTTATTTTAAAATTTTGAGCTGGGCCCAGATATTGTTGATAAGTTGATTTTACCCTTATATTATTACGGTTTCCTTGCTGATAAAACATGGTTTATCACTTACAACTGTAAAAAAAAAAAATCCAGGTCTTTTTATGTGATAAGACTAGTAAGAGTGCGTTCTAGATAATTAAATAAAGTTATAAAATTTCTAATGTTTGAGAAAAGTTCGAAGATAGAGATGTTAAGAAAACATTATTCGCTTATACCAGTAAAGAAATGAAATAAAATCTTCATAGGAATATCTGACAAAATTAATCTCACTTGAAATCTTATCCCTAAGAAATAAAAGATATAAAAAAAAAGTGCACAGTATAGTCGATGACGTATCAGATATTTCAAATTTGCAAGATATCTCTTTATCATTAGACCCACCATTTTTGTTATTATTATATATTTTGTTGACGTCACTTCATCGTCCGTTTTTCGCCAAGCGTTTGCCGACGACTTTTGCACATTGGCTTCATTCGTGTTGATATAGTCCCCAAATTTATGTGAAGCACAAGATGTGACGTAGAAATTCGATGTTCTCAGCGGTTAAACCAATGAAGTTTTAGGCTAATTATATTCATCAATTTCTCCTTTGTTCTATAAATTAAATTTAAAAAATATGCGGTCACAAAATGAATGATACATTTTTAACAGAAAATTATAAATTATTTTTACATATCAATCAAGTTTCAGAATTATTCCTTTTAGAATTCCATTTATTATATTGAAATTCTTTATTATAAATCACTTCAAACAAATAAAATCTTAAGCGAACTACTTTTATAACTTAAGAACTTTTTTCTTTTAATAACTTAACGTGAAATATAAACATTATCCCAAATATTTTATATTTTCTAAGAACAGTGTAATATCAGCATATATCTCAATTCTCAATTCTGAATCTCTTGTTTGATTGAATTGAAATTGAGACAATCTCAATTCTGAATAATTATTGCTTTTATTGTTAATATTAGAAGTTACTACCTGTAAGGAATAACAGCAAAATATTTTCTAATGGACTTTATAAAATAGCTTTAGTCACATATAATAAAGGTGTGGTAGCCTAATGGTTAAGGAATCAGCCTTCCGTCTGGGAGGACGGAGTTCAATTCCCAAAGTCACCAAAGACCCACCGAATACATACGATATATGTTCTCGTTAAATCTGTGGAATCAAAAGTCCTGTGGTCGGTTGTTGAGCTGTTATCATGGGTGTTGTATGGAGAAAATTTGCTTTCCCACTAGATCAATGTCAAAATTGTAGGAGTAGATCCTCTGGTGGTGCCATCTATCTGTGGAGTTTAGATGAAAGTCGTACTTTCACCTTCGTGATGCTCTGGTTTAACGAAACACGTATCCTATTGACTTGAATTCTCATGGCCGACGGCAAAGTGAGCTTGGCTTGTCTAAGTGCCATAAGTAACTACAACGCATAATATAAATTTGTTGCTAGTATAATTAAAATTTTAATACTTTTTTTTTAAAAAAAAAGTGTATTTGAAAATGAGTTATCCATTAAAGGAAGTATTCTTAAAACTTCGAAGAAAGTAAAAATCAGTCATCGACATGACAGATTATATAATAATTGTTTTAGAATATATTTTAGAATTTGTCTCTCCTGTAATATTTCCTGATGAAATGAAACAATAAGATTAATAGAAAAAGAACATAGTAAAGTTTTGCATTGTTTTATAGATTAAATGGTCTGAAAAAAACTTAAAATATTTTGAAGTGATATTTAAAAGTATCAGACATACAGCATTGTATTAGTGCACCCAAGAACTTGAGGGGTTTTGTTTTCTTTCAAAAACTTCTAGTTGAAATAATGTTACTAATTTTTATACTTGAGTAAATAAGATATGCATTTTAACGAAAGCTAAATTTTGTATGAAGCTTTTGATAGTCAATAAAATGTATGTGCATTTTATAATTATATTCAAACATAAATTATGTGAATCGATATTACTTAAATTACTTCCAAAAATTTATTATAGAATTATAGGACTCTAAATGTTTAAAATAATTTTACTGAAATAAATAATCATAAGAAACTCATAAAAAGCTTCAGCAATATAAATAAGGCACAAGAATAAAATTTTCTCTCTTCAGGTATAGATATTTCCAAAAATTTTAAATTAAGTACTAGACTTACAGTTTGTGTGATTACTGATTTAATAACATTAAACAAAGTATATTTAGACGGAAAATTCTGGGGAGGAGAGATAATTGTTAGTAGTTTTATAAGAAAGATTGCGGTGTATCTATTTAGATGACTGATTCCAGGACCACCTCTGCAAAATTAGAGTGGTGGATTCCTCAAACTCTGTTTTGTGTAATTCTAATCAACAAATGAGTTTTTAACATATAATAATTGTACCTTACTCTCTCAGTACCAGGGCATTGTTAAGAAGTATTGGAGGACATGTAAATTAATGGCTTAAGCGCTAAACCCAATATAGTTTTAAAATATTTATATATAAGAAAAATAATATTCAATTTCTTTTATAAATGTCTCCTATTTAGTAATCAATATAAATTATGTGCTATAGTGCTGAGTCCTTAAATGTCCCCGAAGCGATCTCTAAAACTTTATCTGTAAAAGGAAGCTTCATGAGATCCTTTGTGCTGATGTTAAAAAGCTTGGCCAGCATTGCTGAGACAGCTGAAGATGTGTTGTGGAGACAGTTGGGCGTTATCTTGGCAATGAGGACAAAGCCTGTTGTAGCTCCTTTGTCCATCTGAAAAGATTCTCATGCCTTTGAAGTGTTTTGTTCAAAGTCTGGCTGTTATAGTTGAAATGGCTCTGTCGCTGTTTAATTCTGGAATGAGAAACTTTTTAACTTTCTGGAAAATTAATTTTTGGCTGGCAACTGCATTAGCAATAATGAAGGTCAAATATTAATTATCAGTATATATATATATAAATAAACAATATAAATTATATACTATAGTATTATAAACTACCTATAACAACTTTCCTAAAAACATATAAACTTATATGTTATTTCTTTTATAAAAGTACTTTTCTACATTTTTATCGAATTTATTGTTATTTGTCTGATATCAGAAACATTTGTGATCTGCAAAGTTATAAGTTATTTCAGGATTTTAACTAACTTTATATAAAATGTTATTAAACTTCTAAAATTTAAAAAAATAATAATATGCAATATTTAAAAAATCATCATGCTTATTACTGTAAACATACATCATAAAATCCTCTGCTTCATAAAAAAATTTAAAAATTAATCTCACTTGACATTTTATCCTTAAAAAAGAAAGAAAAATGTGCGTTGTCGCCTACATAATCGACTAGAAATTTCAAACTTGCTAGATATTTTGAATTGTCATTCACCATATTCACTTTTGTGGCGTTTATGTTGTTACTTCTTCGTCCTCTTTTCGCCTGTCTTCCACCGTCAACATTCACCTTCTTTGCAGTGGGCCTTATTGGATAAGGTTACGACAGGAGGGAAATTTGTCAAACGATATTTATTATACGACGATTGAACAAATACGATGCCGTCCCATAGGACACTCTGAAATTCTCTACGATTCAGCAGTCAATCACTTGTGACGTAGATAAAGCGTTGTTATCTGCCGGCATGGATATATTGAGCATATGAAAATTAGCTTATATTTTGGTTCCATTTTCGAACGATTTCTAAATTTTGTTTAATAGTTATTTTTTTTATTTACAAATATTTTATTTTCTCTCCTTAGAAGTGGAAAATAAATTATTTATAATAACTACTACCTAACACTATTATTAATTGCTTGCATAAATTTATTAAAATAGCACAGACTATATAGCTCATAAGGAAAAACATAGTCAACTAAGACATCTCTCAAAACAAGCAGAAATATGATGATACTTAGTTACTAAAATATATAACAAAATGTCACCCATAAATTTTCATGAACCTATTTTAATAATCATAGCTTCTGCTGTTTATTGTATTTTCATTATTATGAAGATGTTTATTATCATTAAAAAGAAGGACTTACTCTAAAGTGTTGTCTACCTATTTCCTGATATTGTGAACATAAGAACATTATTTTTAAATTATCAAAATCTTGTGAAATAAATAATTATCTGTATTTGCATGTACAGATACTAAACTAAATATGAACACTAGAAAATATGATTGTGAGAGGGGAAAACTTTACATTTGATAAAGTTAAAATATTTCTTTAAACTGAAATCAATCCACGGAAATATTCAGAAGAGGAAAAATAAAAAAAATGGTGTTCCTAGGTGGTTTAGGGAAATTGAAAATTGACTGCTATAGGAAGTATGTAAATGCTGCAATGCGCTGATTCCAGAAAGGAAGACGGTATAATTTTCATATATATATATATATATATATATATATATATATATATATATATATATATATATATATATATATATATATATATATATATATATATATATATATATATATATATATATATATATACCAGACGCTTTCTTGGTGTAGCAATTTTAGACCCGTGGCACTACCCTTTATTCGAGCCCTGCGAAACCCTACGTTTTAGCAGGATAATGCCCGACCGCATGTTGCCGATATTGTCAGCCAAATTTTTTGAAAATTTAATAACTTTTTATTTTTAGTATAATATATTTGTCCAATAAATATCATTTTGTTATCTGTATTTCTTCCTGGTGTAGCAATTTTAATGGCCAGTAGTGTATATATATATATATATATATATATATGCATAGATTTATGTGTGTATGTATTTATGTATATATATAAATCTAAGTATTACGAACTAAGTTATATACTTATAAGACTAAATTATTTATTGGCAAATTGAGCTCATAGTAAAATTTTCTCTCAAATGCTAATATCCACCATGTTTGAAAAATAAATATTTGAGTACGGAGTCAAAAATAGTTTTAAAAAAGGATTGAGATTTCAAGAATTAAACTATTAAATGCAGGGCTCTTTGAGTTTGGATGATGCATTTATTGCCATTATGATAATTTCTCAAGAGATAATGAGAGGGATGATCAGAATTATCACATAATGAGAGGGATGATCAGAATTATCACATAATGAGAGGGATGATCAGAATTATCACATAATGAGAGGGATGATCAGAATTATCACATAATGAGAGGGATGATCAGAATTATTACAGAGTCTGAGTTTCCTTTATAGACTGATAATTCTGCATTTCATAGGCTAATAGTGATATCAAAAATCTCAATAACATATCTATTGATTCAGACTCTCTTTTGGATGAAATTGTTCATCACTTTCATGAAGGGAATATCACTTTTTCATAAACATTCCAGCCTTTGGAATCAGGAATATTTTCAGTATAATTAAGGGAGCTCAAATTATTTTTATTCCATAGACTTTAGATATAAAGAATCCTCATCTTGATAATATTAGATGGATTAGTCTTTTAATTACCTGATAAAATGCATTGAAACTCTTTTCATTAAATAAATAAACTAATATTTAAGACATAACTGTTTCTATAATAATTCTCAATTCATATTTACTCTGTGGAAGTCTGCTAAAGATGACTTTGTTCATCTTTGTAGTATCTTGTAATATGAAAAGAAAACGAAATTCTCAACAGTTCTTATTTTTTTCGCTTCCAAGGATGGTTTTTATAATACTTGGTGGTAATCTATTAAAAAAATTCTGAAACATGCTGATATTCCCTATAATAACTATAAAACACTTTTAATCTTCTTGAACGGAAAGATAACCCAGGTTTAGTTCAAGTTCGAAAATGAGATTTATGCTTTCTTTATAAAAAAGCTGTCGTCATGGCTACGTATCCGGACTAACTATATATAGAATGTAATAATAAATTATCTTTTATGTCATCTCGATGGTTGTTTAAAAATTGTATTTGTAAATGACTTGCTTTTAATATTTCAAAAAAAGAATTTGAATGATATTCTTTTGAGAGTACAAAAAATGTTAGATCTTGCCTCCAGTTGGACAATTTCCCTTAACTCACTTTCAGTCCTTCAAAAATTAAAATTAGTATTGTTTTCAAAATTTATGATGACCAAATTCTTGCTCCTTTGATACCTAAGGGTTCACCATTGCAATTTTCGAAAAAAATGTAATTATCTAGGTAACATTCTTGACCAATAGTTGATATGGAAAGAGCACACTGAATTCCTTTCGACCAAATTCGAAAAAATTATTCATAGTTTTAATCGAATTGCTAAAATAGTTTTCGAAAAAGATGTTAAGAATTGGTGTATAAGCGTATAAGCAGTGTATTAAATGTTTCATTTGATACGGCTATAGTATTTAAAGATATGTTCTTGTCAAAAAGGATAATATGAGAAATCTGAAAAAAATGATTAAACATAGAATTGTTCTGAGTAATATTAGTGGTTACAAGACTTTAAGCTAATACATCTACAATACTTTTGTTCTTGCAAAAGTTTCATCTATTGATTTTGTATAATTGAATATAAAAATAACATTTTCAAGTTATTGGTAACTGATACCCCGTAAGACTACATAAATGAAAATGTTCCCATTCCTGATATCTTCCTCCATCAACTTTAGACTCCATGGATTTCTGCGATTATAAAAAGAGACGACTAAAATGAGATTTACTACTTTTTTTTACAGATATTTCAAAGATGAATAACAAAATTCATTTTGCTTTCATTTTTTCTTTTTGAGGATTATTCTGAGGTTAATTATTTTAAACACGTATACAGTTTTTTAAGCATAACTTCTGTGTATTTATGTTGCGATCAATTGGATCAGGGTTAACGGTACATAAGCCTCAAGATATCTTAATTATTCCGGTTTCCTTTTTCTCTTCACCTTTTGAACAGTATTACTAGCAGAGATTAATTAATAATTGAAATCCTACTGTCAGTTCGCTTAAAATCAGAGGAAATGATGTCAGATTTTTTTTTTTATGTGCGTTCACATCACATTTTCTATGGAAATGAAAAAACTGATTTCTTAGCTAAAGGTGCCATAAATTTACTCAAATATTTTAATATTATTATTCCAAAAAGTTATGGAAAGTTTTTCACAATGAAAAACTTATAACTTAATAAAATAAGTGATATGTTTCCTCTCGTTATGCTGAGAACATTAAAAAGTTTTTTACTATTGTTTACCATTGACTGCATTCTGTCTCTTTCCTTTCATTTAATTAAAAAAAAAAATTCAGTATTAATATGATCACGGCAAATTTTCAACCTAATTGTTTCGTTTCAATCAAAAATCCAATAATTTATGTGAATATAAAAAAAAGGTCCCTCAAGACGTGGAAAATTTAATTTTCTCATGCCATACTTTTAGAAGCCATAGATTATGTTTACAGAACGAACTTCAGACTTAGTTAATGTGTTTGTTTGTTTTTGGAAAGTCCAAAATATTGTTGTCTGCTTTTGTTCTCTTTATTTATACATGTAATATTTAAATATTATTTGTCAGCAATACATAATGCCAAAGTTGTAGATCATTTCGCATTAACCATGGTGTACTGTAAAAAGGTAAAATAATCTGAAAAATAAGTTATTTTTGTTTTTGTTCCAATCGTATGATTGTTATTTTGATTACAGTTGTCTCCTAATCTGTTACCAGAAATCAAAAAAATAGTTAAATGTTTCTTAAATTTTGTAGTGTACAGGTAAATTGTATATGTCCAAGATAAAAAAATAGCTATATTTTTAAAAAATATAATAACTCCTAAAAATTTATAAATTCGTCTTGAAATGAATATATAAAATTTAATGAACTCTCCATTTTATAAAACATGCAAATTTTTATCACGACATATGACATTTTAAAATTTGTTCATCAAAAAGTGAAAACTTAAATTAACACAATCGAGGGGAATATTGCAAGAGTTTTGGATACTGCTCGAAATTCAAAATGGTCAGACTCTCCATGTATTTTTAACATAATGAATTTATTTTGTTGGATGTGGAATGCTTAGTTTTTCGTGCACACTGAGATATATAGATAGCTTATATAAAGCTCAGTGGTCACGCATGACACTTCCCGCGTGATAATTGACGAATTTGTGAACTTCCTATTGCTGTATGTTTCCAATTCTGATTTATGCCGAGGAAAGCAATTACTTCCAGAATGACGAAGCTATCGCGAGGAGAACACACCAGCTGGCACTCTATTCTCTTTAATACCAGAGGAACATCAGACTACAAAACTTTTAATATACATTGGTATTATAAGCAAACGAGGCGTATAATTGATCTTCAACCAAACTGCCACTATCTATGTTGATTAAACTTTAAAATATTTATTTTATCACGATGCGTCTGAGATAAATGATCTATTAACATTTTTAACACAAGTTTATACTTATTTGCATTGTTAAATTTTAAACTTTGCATGGTTTTAAAACATTACAGAAACATTTTCTAAATGCTTATTTAATAGAATTTTGCTTATTTTTTTATTTTTGATGAAATGTATGTATGAATTTTTAACTAGTGTTTTAAAATATATTATTTCACATTAGCGGTGAAGTGAAAAAGAACTTCTACTTCTAATTCTCCAAGATTGTCCTGTTGGATAAACATGGCAGATCCTTTTGCGTAGTAACAACTGCTGAACTTTGTCATTGTGTAATATACGTAAATTTCGTTCCATATTTAATTCGTTTACAACTAAAAAACCCTGAATTGAAATGAGTGTCGACGCTTATGGTCCTAGTTCTCAAACATTAACGTTTTTAGATCCAGAAGATGGTAATGATCTCTTGGGTGCTGATACTCAAGGATCAGATTTTGAATTTACTGATTTCTCTCTAGCGTCACAAACGCAAGCATCTCAAGTTGACCAAACTCAAAGTCAAGCTACTAGAAGTCAGGTATGCGGTGCTTAATTTTCCCGTATTTTTTTATATATATAAACAACTAGGCTTAGTCGTGTTTTGGCAGCATTTCTGTTTTCATATATTGTAATATGCATCTGCGTTGATAGTTCTTATGAATTTCTGTTCATTATAATAATATTTGCCTGAAATTAAACTATCAGCATATTACAATAAAGGTATGTTACAATATGTATGTTATTATAGAATGGAATGTTTGTTTTTGAATATGATGAATAGAATGGAATAATATTGCGGAGAAGTATATTATTTCTAGTTAAATTTTAATTAATATTCGGTAACTTATGTGTGCCTTTTTTTTAAATTACTAAAAAAATTTATTTTCTTGAAGTGTAAAACTTTGTTTTTTGTATTGCACATTATAAAATGATATACATGGAATCGAATCATTTGTCAGTTTTCTTGCCTTCTTAGTAATTTTACTAACTTAAAGTTAAGAGAAGACGTATAAAAATCAGTATCATTTAGCAGAGGAGTTAAATGCTTTTAATGCCTCAAATAGTCAAATCGTTTGTTAAATAGATCAAACATAAAGTCGTACCGTTAATGAAAAAATGGTTCCATAATGGAATTTCTTTTTAATTTTTAAATGCAAACAAAAGAAAATGTATGTATAAAGTAAGCGTTGAAATAGTGTAATATTAATAATTTAATATTATTTCATTACAAGATTATGAAATTTTCGTTCTTTAACTATTAATGTTCAGTTACTAAAATTTTTAATAAAAGTATATAAGATAGTGTTAACTTACAAAGTAATGAGAAATTTTCAAGAAAAAAATACATAAGAGACATAAAATTGTTTTGCTTTGAATTAATAATGCAGTGAATGTATAACAGTGGATTACCAGATTGCATAGCTATTGGTCCTTGGCAACATTTTATTGGCATATGAAAAATATCAATGTTAAGTAATCATTATTATAATTTTTAAATGTGTGTAAATAATTTAATTATTTAATATTTATTTTCTTAAAAATACATGTTAAACACTGAAGTTTGAAAAATATATAGACAAAGTGTAGGAATTACAATTTTAGAAAAATGTCAAAACATATGTAAACAAGAGCTCACATTTTCCTAAGTTTTATTGCTATTTTTTCTAATTAATGGTATAAACACATAAAACTTAAATTAATATTGATAATAATAAACATGTTAAGTATTTATATTTTTACTCTTAAGAAAAAAATTCAGATTCTGATAAATGTACAAAATTGAAGCTTCAAAAATAGGATATATGTTTTGATTATATTATTAGGTCAAAAAATAATTCTTGTAGTTAAAAAGTTTTCTTTATTGGTGGTAGTGAGAAGTCAGTTATTAGAAACATTGGGAACACTATGAAGAAATTCATTGATCATTAAAAAGATTATATGACAGGTAACTGCATCAGATTTTGTAAAGAAAAACTTCTCTGCCTATAATCTTCAAAGTAAATACAAAATTCAGTTCCTCTTTGTTAAGAAGAATAAATTAATAATGATGAATAAGTTAAATTCAAATAGGGAGATCATGCTCATATAGTCATTCAACATTTTTAGATCAAAATTGTTTCCTTATATTGTATTAAAATAAAAGAAGTATTCAAAAAAGAAAAATGACGATGAATGCTTTAGTTTGATAGTATAGTTTGATTTGCTGTGAATTCTTTTTATTAGGTTATCAGTACTTTTATATATCATTCACAACTTGTTAAATGATGTCAATTTTACTCACAACTACTTATTGGATTGAAATCTATTGTTAAAATGGATTATAGCTTCCATGTCTAAAATAATGACAAAAAAGTTTTAAGAATTAGGGTCAAGTGTGATATATGAGCCTGTACTATAACACTTAAAAATCATTTCCTTTGAAAAGTTATATTTATGGATCATTTTTTAAAAAATATTTCTTTTGTGAACTACTCTGCTTTCCACATCTGATAAATTTTTACTTGGTGGTCTTTTGAATCATGATTTTAACAGCTTATACTTAACTATTTTTGTTTATACTAATTTCTTCAAATATCTTTTATATTATTTGAAAAACCTTATCAAAATAGTATTACATCCAAAAGCCATTGTAATGTGTTTTAAACATTTAGTGCATATTATCTTTATAAGAACTTTTTATAAATAAAGAAACTTCATTTTTGTAGTACGAGAAAGAAAACAGAATTTTTTGTACCCACCATGACAAATGTGTAGGCATAAAATATAAATTAAACATCCACATTCCATCATTCAACTATGACTGGGATCAAGTTTAGAACTTTCATAATTACAATCTTGCCTTAAAAAACCTAGGTTAAATATTTTTTATTTCAAACTTTCTGAAAATTTAAATTAATAAACTGAATTTCAATAATAAATTGAATTTACATTTTTTTAATTCTGTAAGTGATAATAGGTTGTGTATTTTTACTTTGTGTTATTCATTTAAAATTGCTTTTGTAAGTAATTTAGTGAGTATCTTGTGAAATATTTATCGCATATTTAAGTCTACAGTGAATTGTAAGGCTTAAATTCTAATTTTTTCATACAAAAAGTATTTTATATATTTTTTTATTGTATATTTGTTTTTTTAATAGGTAATCTTTATGAAATTAGTTCTTAGTTATTAATATTTGAAATTTAAAATAGTGTAAGATAACAAAATTGAAATGTAAGCACAATGGAAATTTGGAAATCAGATTGGGTTTAGTGGAAAATCTGTCTCTTGGCCTTGGCTTAGTGATACATCTTGGTGATAAAATTCAGTTTCTGGTAACCTGAGTGATCTTATTTTTATATAGCTTTTGTGTATCAGCCATCTTGTTATTAACATGTTGGCACCTATCCTGCCATTAGAAAATCACCAAAGAATCAATGGCTACCTGATTGTAAACGTTTACCCGTAAATAGCTTAACCACTGTGTTTTATATGGGTCTGTAAGTTATGCTTATTGTGAATGTGTGTTTTATATATATAGATCCTTTTCCTCATCTTGCTAATATTTTCTCAGTTGTGAGGGGGGTAAAACTGAGTATTACGGTCTCACCTTGGC
Organism: Latrodectus elegans; assembly: GCA_030067965.1. Lineage (NCBI taxonomy): Eukaryota > Metazoa > Arthropoda > Arachnida > Araneae > Theridiidae > Latrodectus > Latrodectus elegans. The sequence goes on along the minus strand of CM057822.1, from coordinate 35,767,924 downwards.
GAACTTGGCAAAAACATTTTTCACCAAGTGCCTGAGACGGGTGTTTTGGAAATTGACTGGCAACCCAAAAAGAGTGCCAATCGATCTGTAATTGGTGCAGGAAAACGGCAGGAGTTTCACTTGATTAGAAACTCCTTCCTTCCCCTAAAACTAAATAAGAAAACAATAACCATGTAATTAAAGCAGGTTTTCCCTCATATTTTGAATCGCTAAGCCTAACCGCATGTGAAAAAACAGTAATTGTAATAAGAATTGATTAAAAATTCTATTTAAAAATATTTCAGGATTAAAATTAAGTAAATAAAGTAGCAAAAATTATATTTAATAATATTTAGTTAAAAAGAAATGAAAAAATTGAATTTCAGCTATTAAATACAGAATGTTTCAAATCATTACTACATAAAAGTAAACAAATCTAGAATAATTTTAGAGCATAGATTTTATAGTTTTGTTTATTATTGGAAATTTAAATACATACATTTCTAGAAATTCTGCATGCCTGCAGAAAATAAAATAAAATTCTTACCTACATTTTTCATCCGGCGCTATATCCACAGCAAAAAACAAAACGAATATAAAAGACAGGATTGAAATTCCATTGCTATATTCTTGGCCAAATACAAAACGAATATAAAAGACATTATTGAAATTTCAGCACTATATCCACACAGCGAAATAAAACAAATAGATAGGATTGAAATTCCGGCACTATATCCAAACCGAAATTAAAAAATGTGTCTATAAAAGATAATATTTATATTCCACGCTACATCCGAAGTGAAATAAAATATAACTATGTAAAAATAGGATTTAAATTACCGCGCTTTACAGCCGATAAAAAAAATCCAAAATAAAAATGGCTAGCGTTTCTAGGATATTCGGACGATATGCATAATGACACATTTGGCGACTAATTGCTTTTGGTGATTTTTTGGCGAGGAAAAATAATTGCCAAATTTTACCAATTTGGCGACTTTTCGCTGAGACCATGGCGACCTTCTTAGCTTTACGAGGTGAGAATGAATACTCAGTTTAGCCGTGAGGGGCCTGAAATGCCTCTAGTCTTGTTTCATGTTCTTTATCATATACAGTCACACGTATCTTGTATGTTATATATGTGCAACACATTTGTTTTAAAGTTACAACTTGCCAACAAAGTTTAGAAAAATTGAGCTGTAGAAATTTCACACACTTTAAAATCATTCACGAAAATTGAAAAGTTCATATGAACTGTGATTGTTAATGACAGTGCATGCTCGTTCACTAAGTTTTACATAATTTCAAAGTGTGGAATATTTCATACTGAAATATTTTCACATTTGTCTGGAAAAAACAAAAAATTGCAAAACTCTGAATAGAGAAAAAAAAATTTCAAAGGTGAATGTAAAAAAAAAAAAAAGAATTCAGTATTGAAGAGTAAGACATAATATCAATGTATGAGGCACACTATTATTTTAGACTTATTTTCAAAGCAAAAAAGTACATCTTACAGGTATGTAAATTGGTTTTATATCCTGGAATTTCTATACTAAATAAATTATGTAATTTGGTGTATAAAAATGCAAAATAAATAGAATAATACATGAAATAATATACTGACCTAATCAACTTTCCTTTTGTTGTAAATTAAAATATCTCAATTTTGAAAATAACTTTAAATATGTAAATTACAAACTAAGGAACTTTACAAAATTATAACATTTAATAAATTTTTAAGTTGTTAGAAAATATTTAAAATTTCACACAACCAATTAAGTTGATTTTTTTAAAAATTTATTTTTAAACTTCAAGTATTACCAAAACTCCAAACTCATTACACACATTGAAATAAATCATAAAATGACATTGAATGAATTCATTCCAGCACAGTAATCTACTGGTTTGCCACATTTGTCCCCTGTACAAATTTATAGGATTTGATCACAAAATTTCCCATTGTTTATGAGCTCTAAGTGTTTTTCTTGTATGCCACAATGAGTGAAGAAGAATATTAATTATAACTTTTCATAATTATGCATGCATGACATCCTGTGTAGTTTTCGTATTCCTATTATAAAATTAGACTTCTCATATAGCAAGAAATTCAAAAATGATTAATTTATGATTTGTTTAGGAAAAGAGTTTATGGTTAATCAATAATGTAACTAATAATATTTAGTTAATTGGTTACAATACATATAATTTAAATGCAGTTATTTCTGTTGTATTCTTAAACATTTTATTCCTCTTTAAAATGTGAATTATTAATATTATTACACTTAAATATTCAGCTTCATGGTGTCATAAAAATATTGTCAACCAAGGTGATATTGTAAGTTACCTGCTAAATTATTACAATACACATAATTTGATACTCCAGGTTTCAGTTCAATGTTTTTGTGGATTTGAATCACTAGAATTAGATGCTTTTAGTAGTTTGGAATGTGTCTTATATTATTGATCTTAGTTTAATTAATCTTTCTGTATTATAAATGATTGTAGAATGGCAAAACCATCATTTTAAGCTGCTCATAAATGGAGTAAAAATAAATAATATTGATAATATTCAAATTTCTCTTGTTTATTGGAATATTTTTATGGCTAAACTAAGTATTATGGTCTCAGCTGGCCAAGTGCAAAAAGTTATCAAGTTTGATAGTTATTTCTTTTTTGCTTTCCAGATTTATTTATCAAATCACCAAAAGCGATTATCAGCAAACACGGTGCCATATGTCAGTTGTCATCCCCATATCTTGAAATAGCTTGCACACGATTTGAGTTTTTGCCATTTTCAATTTGCATGTCTGTCTTAGTTGGTCGTTTACTTTATCGGATGTAAAGCGCAGTAATTTATATCCTGTTTTTTTCATATTCATTATTGTCATTTGTATTCACACTTTTTATTTCGCTGGGGATATAGTGCCAGAATTTCAATACTGTATTCATTTTTTATTTCGCTGTGGTTACAGTTCCGGAATTTTGATCTTGTCTTTTATATTCATTTTGTTTTCCACTCTGGATATCGTGCCTTCTATTTTCTGTTGTTGTATAAAATTTGGAGCATGTTATGTAAAGAAAAAATATATTAGTTAATTCATAATGTTTTGTTATAAAAAAATCCAGAGTTATTTTTTTATGGTAAAAATATATTGTACGGTCACCCTTGGCGACTTTTTGAAAATCTCACCAAATTTTAGTTGCAGCAAAATGGCTAAAATTATAACTAATATGTGATACATTATTGGTATCTAACAATATACTCAATTAACTTTACAAAATTATAAAAATTGCAGATATATAGATTTTAAAGATCAATGGTAAAATAATAAAGTTGATATGTTAAATTATCCATAGAATTATTTGAGTAAATTAATGAATTCAAATCGGCAAATATTCATGAGAAATTTATTTTATGATGATTATTTAATTTACCCATCTCACTTTCAATCCTCCCATATATCCATATATCTTCCACATGTTTACCCTGATTAAATTTACTTTCATTTATCTCAACAATCGTGCTGCATGCATCTAGTTTCGTGCTGTTTTCAATCATTTCTTTCACAAAAACATCACGGTTATAAATAACAGAAAGTCTTTGAAGAACATTTACCCTCTTTCATATTAAACTCAGTCTTACTCACATACTTATAAATTTAAACTAAAATTTCATTCTTGTCAATCTGCTCAATTCAAAAAATGAACCCTTTTTCACACTCATTTTAACATTGTGCATTTCTCCGTTTATCTTAGATTTACACCTCTATTCATATCCATCAATTATATCCTTCCTTTTTATCAGTTTCGTATCCTTACCACACTTTCAGCACTCTTATCTGCAATCAAACCAGATTTCATATAAAATTCAAACGTCTCATTCTTCTCATCCAATCTATACAAATACCTTAAATTCATATTCTCATCATACCACATAACATCATTTCCAAACATTCTTGCATTTACCTCAAACATACCCCATGCACCAACCATCACAAAAACATTTGGGGGGGGGGAAAGGGAGCTAAAAAAACACACACCAGAGATAATGTGGTCAAACTAAAATTAAATATGGTGGTTGCAATTAGACTTTTGACTGATAGGGCTGTTAAAATTCTAGTTTGCAGGTTTGCTAGTAAAAATTTTTGCCAAATTTGATGCCAAAGAAAATTGCAACAAGGATGACTGTGCAGTAAAACTTAGTCTAACCTTTAAAAATGCTTATAAAAGATTTGAGAGTACTATAAATTTTATAACCATTAAGATTTCTCTGTATTTTCATCTAAAATCTTGAGAATTGATAAATTTATTTAAAATGTTGAATGCTGGCAAATGCAGAAATTTTTGAGAAGTGGTTTAAACTTAGTATAATAAGAAATCATCATTGAAATTATGAAACGTGTTTCACATATTGCATAGTGACATGTGATTATAATTGTTCATTTGGCAGCATTATTCACTATATTAAATAAATTCACTATATAATTGAAGATAAAATCTGTGCCAATATTTTATAAAATTCATTGTTACAATCATAAAACTTAATCAAAATATAACTTCGATTGAAGTAGAAGAAAAAAAGCTATTTCACATATGATATCAAAATTACAATGAATTACAGTTTAACTTGCAGAAAAAACTGCTTAGAATAATGTGACTTCTATATTTAAAGTTAAAGTTTTAATTATCAGTGTTTTCCATTTAAGTAAAAGTATAAATTATTGGAAAAGTATTATTATTGGAAGTAAAAGGATAACTTATTGGAAATATAACTAAGGGAATAGGAAACCAGAAAAAAAAAAAAAATCGATTTTATAATTATTCTTCACACTGTTCCATGAATTTTTCTTTAAATTGGTAATTTTAAGATTTTTCTTGAATATTAAAAAAAATTGTAGATACATTTTATTTCAAATAGATTAAAAATTTCAGAAGTTTTATTTTCTCCTGATTTATTGATCAAATTGTCTATTAAATTCAATCTTACACATTTTCCCTCATGATTATGGTTTTTAAAAAATAATCACTTCTGATTGTGGTATTATTTGATTGGCCACTCTTATTATGTATTTCATATTTCTAAAATATAATATCTTGTATCATTTGTGCCTATCATTTTAAAATTAAAACTATCTAAATGTGTAAATATTGATGAATAAGGCCAATATTAATTGAAAATATATTTCGTTGTATTATAATTCAATAGACCAAATAATATATTATAATTCAATTCCAAAAAGGGCCTGTCATTTTGGTCACCATATTACCCATAATATCTTACAAGTTCAATAAAATGTACTATAAGTACATTATAAATAAAGTTTTTTTTTTTTTTTTTTTTTTTTTTTAATCTTCTATTTCTTGCGTTTAAATTAATTCTAAAATTATGTGTTTATAATTGTAATAATCTAAACTAAGAATCCTATAACCATTCAAAGCTTCCAAGTTATTTTTATTATTGTTTAAATTCTGGGAATATTTTCATAAAATTTAAATCACATTAGTATTGTTTTAAATTAAATGATGAAGCAACAAATTAAAATGTCTGTTAAATAAAATAAGTGGTAGTGATTTTGTTTGATGTTTAAAGCTATGTTATCTTAATCATAAACTGTAACAGATCATTATTTCTGTTAATACTTTATTATTCTAAATAATTGTGCAATAAAAATTCTGGAATTGTTAGAGCTATTTTCACTATAAAAATAATTTATCTTCTAAAAATTTTTTCATTAAGATTAAAGAATGGTAATTTATCTTCCAAATATGAATATAATACTACTTATTATATTTACAGGTCCTTAGATTAAATTGTAAATTATAGTCTACCAATGTAACTGACTGAAATTGATGGTTAACTTGTTTTTAATTCATGCTTCAAACCTTGTTATTTTTTGACTAGAATTCCCTTTTTTCTTTTCATTAGTTTTATCCCTTACCCACTTTTTTAAACAGTCAATTTTAGCTATTAAAATTAATATTTTCTATTGAAGAAAATGTCGTTATAAGCAACATTGAAAAGTAAACAATCACAGAACTTATAACATTGCAAAATTGTATGTGAACAATAAACATTTAAAAATGCAAATTAATGCAACAGGTGATATTTCTATATTAAGGAATGTTAAATAAGTTATAATATATATTTTATAATTAATAAGATTTTTAAGGTTTAACTATTGTTTAATTATAGCTTAATGGTCCAGATTTATCACTTACCAATGGTTTAGATAGAGATGTCTCATCAGTTACTCAAACATTAGGAGAACTGAATTTTCAAGAAGAGGAGGAGGATCAGTACTATTCTAAAGATTTACCCGAACATGCATGCAAGTGAGTTTTCAAAATTATATTATCAAAAAATCATTTTACATAACATTTAATTAAATGTATCCAAAATACATTATTTAAAATTTACTCATAATTAAAAAAAATTCTGAAGATTTTTTTATTGATATTTGTTAGATAAATTAATTCCCATGTGAAGTTTTGTTTGAAATAAATGTCAATAACATATTTTTTTATTAAAGAATTAAAAATGATAGTGACATTTTTAATTGACTTAATGTCATTGAAATGATTTAAGTGTTCGGCACTTTTAAATAAAAGTATTATTTTAGTATTAAGTGCTTCCTTTACCTTTTTTTTTTTAAAGAAGATGAGAAAATATCATTTTTTATTCAATTATTAAATACTAGAAAATGAAGCAAAACAAAATATATAGGTTTTAAGTTTAATTTTTTATATTTTACACTTACAAAAGCATTTAAGTTTACATTACTGTCCTGAGTTATCTGGGCCAAAATAAGAAAATGTTAAATGTTAGTGTTAGTATGATAGTTTTGAAGCTAGGGACATCATAAAGTGATACTTGACATTCTGTATATTGGTATTTAGTCTCTTTCCCTACTGGCTTACCCCTGGAATATTTTATGGGTGCAAAAAACAGTTTCATTGGATTTAACTTATCTTTCAGTTGCAGGAATAATAAATTGAAAAATATTTTGAGGTTAACCTGAGTGATAAAAAAAAATTAATCTCGATGATTTTCTGAAATTTGGTTTAAAACTAGTTTTACTCAAAATTGTTCAAGTAATGCTGAACCTCTTAATTTACTGTACAAAATATAGGAATTTTACAAAGCTAAATCTAATAAAAATAGTTGAAAATATTTTTATGATATCCAATTATTTCTCCTTTTTTCGAAATTTCTTTGTCTTTGATCTCCATATAAATCTTTTCTATTCAATTGGAGTGTTTCGCACATCAGTCTTCCTGTTGAATAAAGCATTAGCCAACTCTGGTGAATTATAGAATTTTTTCAGTGTAAGACAATCCCAGTTATCAAGGAGTTGTTTTGCATGAGTCATCACAACTTGGGCTGACATAGGAAGATCATTGAATAAATTATCAAAATTAGTCCCCATTCCACTATTAAATTCCTACCCAATTCCACACATACCCACTTCTAGATTCCTATAAGAAGAAACTTTATTTCAGATCACACTTTCTTCAAGGGGATGTATTACACCTACCTGTGTCTGGCTTTATAATGGAGTAAATTTTCATCTATTTACTCTGGTATAATCAAACTCTGAAATTTCTCTAGTGTTTCGGAATTGGTCATATCTTATTTAGTTTTGGACAAGGGTGTGTACTTGCATCGTATACATTATTGCTACTGAAATAAAGTTTTGCTTTATATGACAAAATCATCTGTATAGCAGTATTTTTTGACAACCGATAGCTGAGTGGTTAGTGTTCCTGACTCTTGAGCGTTGAATCCTGGTTCAAGCAATTGGATGTTACTTTTTCTCTTTATGTTTCTCTGTCCTTTCTTCTATGATGATTTGTGAATGTGGTCCACCTTACAAATGGGTTTGCTGTGGTATGGCAAGAGTACCTGCAACTCACCTCCATGACTTGGTTCACAGGACTTGGTTCACAGGTAATGTTAAATTAGTAGCAGATTTGCACCTTGTTTTGGCAAAGGGTTGGTCATCCTAGTGCTCGTCATTGTTAAAAAAATATTATTGTAAAAATAAGGTCATATTACACAACTGATTTTTACTCCATTAATTTTGCAGATATGGTTTCTTTAGTATGCCTGGAGAATAGTTATTCTCAAAAAAACTTTTATTTCCTTTGAAGAAGTAGAATGTATTTTTGAATGAAATATAGGAGCATATTTTTCTGTTTATTGATTAGTTTTGGTTGTAATAATGTTGATCAGCTCTTCATCAAAGTATTTATAGAAAAATTCCAAAACATTAGATATAACAATTTGGAAATTCATTCCTGGATTGGCAGTAAAAGTAAAATAAGCTGGTGCTCTTGCCGTTTTGAATTTCACACTATTAATTAGCTGCTGGCAAATCATGTGATTCTGAATTACTTAAACTATTTTGTAAGGCTGCTCTGAGAAGAATCTCCTTCACTATTTTCAATGTCCATCTCTTCATAATCACTATCTTAAAAATCATGCTTTCACTAACTTGACACATTATTTTACTCTTTTTCAATGCAACTATCCTTTTGTATACATCATTAATCCATAATTTAATGTACATGCATTCGTGAGAAATATATGATCTATCCTGCCAAAACAACTTAAGAACTCTCCAACAAAAGTTGGCAAGCTGCCAATCTAAAGAAACATTTCCTCCAGCTCGATTAGAAATGTTATAAAACAACTCATGCTGACAAATTCTGCTTTGCTAGTGAATTATTGTGATAATAGTATATGAACACATGTAAACCAGGGATAATCAGGCAAACGGTTATTACTTATTGATTTTCTTTCACATGTGTCATCATGAATTTCTATTTAATGTTAGAAGTCTTAATATTTTTAATTACATAGAAATGTAAAAGTTATTAAATTTTTTCTCTTTTTATTAGGTATTGTGGAATTCATGATCCTAGTTGTGTTGTCCAGTGTAACATATGTAAAAGATGGTTTTGTAATGGACGAGGCAATACATCTGGAAGGTATGTAGTTTTTTATTAACTTCTGTTTACAAGAAGTTTTATTTTAAGAATAAATTGACAATTATTTTTAAGAATTTTTTATATTTTAGTAGATTTTCTATCCTACTGATGAATTATTTCTTATCCTGAAATAGAAATCTATGTTTTAGAAACTGTATGATGTCGAAAATGTATTTCTGTTCTTTTTATTTACTTTATTTTTTCCAAATTTTCTTATATATAATCCGCAAATAATGTGTTAAAAATTTTAGAATTTCGTTGTGTGTATTATATACGGCCGCGAATATTTTGATGGGGGAAAAAACATTCTTAATCAGAAAAACTTAAAGTTTTGAAAGAAAAGCAGTTTATGTTTCATAAAATAAATAACAGACAGCGCTATAACTCAGCTCACTTAACTATGATCAGTTCTGTCCCAATTATGTTCAAGAATGAATTTCATTCCTCGTAATGTTATTACAGTTGTAATTGGCTAACATCATTTCACCTTCTGTCTTGACCCTCATGTTTCATTCTGAAAACATTCAATTTCATATATCTTGATGTGGAAATGAAATTATTTAAGTTACTCAACAAATATAAAACTAAGAGCTATAGGGAAAGCCAAATTTAAAAAAATGATGACAAATCTGTTAATCTGTTGTTCTGAGGAAGAACAAAATATGTGTGCTGCAAAATGGAAAATGTATCCACTCTGCAGTTTGAAAATCTATTTCTTTCATTTAATTATTAATGAAATATTTTTTAATTTTAAAATATGTCTAACCCCCAGAATTAAAAGTTATTAAAAAATAAGTTTTATTGGAATTTTTTTGTATCTTAATTGATGTCGTGCTTTCATCTCGATTTATCGCATTTTGTGTTGAGGTGGATCCAAGCAAACTTTTTCATAATAAATATTTTTGCTGTAAAAATTATTATATTTTTAATCATCTGCGTATTTTTGTTTTATTTGACACCACAGTATCAGCAATATATATTTTGAAATATTTGCAGCAAAAATTGCTGCGGATTAAGGAACATTTTTTTTTACTAAAAAAAGGTCTTGCGGATTATATTCAGAAAAATACAGTATTTTGAAATTCGTTTGATTTATTGAATTTTTCTATATTTGTTTAAATTTTATTGATTGCTGTATACAAACATTAGGAGTCGTCATAACATGGATTTGGCATGATTATCAATTTCTGCTCGTATTTAACCCAAACTTTATTCTAGAAATCAGTGAAGCATATTTCTGAGATTTAGTTTAGTTTTTGAATGAACATTATAATGAAAACTAAAATATTAGTAGGAAAATTAAAAAAAAATAATAAATAAATAAAAAAAAAAAAATCCTAAAGGATTTAGATAAGTGTGAAATTTATTATTTTTTATTTTAAATTAAATTTTTGGATTTAATTTTAGCACACATTTTTGAAGTTGTGTTAAATAATATATCATTTATAAAACAGTAAGTACTTTTAAATGGTTGCAATAAATTCTTTAGAAATGTATTCATTGTTTGTATGTTACTTTTATTATCCAAATTATCTTGATAGTTTTATACTATATCATTTCTATGTTAATTATAAAAATGTATTCTATTAATTATGAATAAAAATTTCCACAGCCATTCCTTTAAGAAAACAATTTAAGTTATGAATCTTCATTGTTTGCTGAAAAATGAGATGAATATATTGTATGTGAAGATTATTATTTTATTGATTTAATTTTATTAAAATATTTTTAGCCACATAATTAATCACTTGGTTCGGGCCAAACATAAGGAAGTCACTCTACATAAAGATGGTCCTTTGGGAGAAACTATACTAGAATGTTATAGCTGTGGATGTCGCAATGTTTTTGTTTTAGGATTCATTCCTGCGAAAGCTGATTCTGTAGTTGTGTTATTGTGCCGCCAACCATGTGCAGCACAAAGCAGTTTAAAAGACATGAATTGGTAAGTTAAGTTTTGAATGAATGTATTTTCAATTTTTTGTGACTAAATTTTAAATATAATATTTTATTGAAATTTTAAATATAATATTTTTTTGTTTTAGGGACCCAGATCAATGGAAGCCACTTATCAGTGACCGTAGTTTCTTAGCTTGGTTGGTAAAAGTTCCTCAAGAGCAAGAGCAATTGCGTGCTCGGCAAGTTAGTGCTGCTCAAATTAATAAACTTGAAGAGCTATGGAAAGTAAGACATTTTTTAATGATAACTTAAGGCTTTAATTATGAAAAATAAGAATATTAAGATCAGAAAAAGATTTTTATAAATTCTTAAATTTTTTGTTTAGAATTTTCAAATTTGCTTTTTTTCCTAATTACTATAACTTTTAATTAATGACAATAGATTTTAAATTCTTGCTCTTAATTTCTAGAGAGAAGTTTAATATTCTAGTAAGACTAATTTATTCTTTATGCAATTACTGTTGTATAGTAATTTTGTTTTTCTCTGCTAAATATCTATTTATTATAATGTAATTTACTTTTTAAATATTTCTGCAATTTCTATTTTGTACACCTATTTTTAAAAAAATGGCTGAAAATTAAATACATGATTTTGTGAATTAAAAGTTTGAAATAAATTTTAATTTTCAAATTTGAATGTTTCATTAGAAATGTTTCATTGACAATTGTGAAATTGAATTCACTAGCTTATTCTAGATTAAAATTAGCTTATTTTTTTCAATACAATATTTTGTTCATTTTTTTAAACCTTTTTTTTTAAGCCATGTATCTAGTTTTATCATTAAAACCAAATTTTATTTCTTGATTCTGGTTTATTCAATATAAAATGGAATAAAAAAATAACCATTCTTGCTATTCATAACCATCTTGCTATTCCAACCATATTCTAAATTATTTAATGTCACATGATATAAGAAAATATTATTTAATTTCATATTACAAGTTTTGTATATTCAAATGAATACATTTCAAGTTACAATAACACTTAAAACTTGAAATTAAAACCAGCATTGCTATAGCTAGATGTTTATGTGGTCTTAGAAATTTACTAAAATCCAAATTTATCAGCATAAAAACAAACTTAAGTCTATGTAAGACCCTTGTCCTGTGTGGAAGTGAATGCTAGGATCTGAACTTGATGATTCTTGAAGCAAATTCAAAACATTTAAAGATTTGCAAAAATATATAAAAAGTGCTAAATCCTGAGTTTTAAAGACTACAATAGTATTGAATGTTCAATTGCTGGTCCACGTATTCAAATATGATGACCATTTTCCCACAAAAAAACTCGCCTTTTCAATTTTAGAAAGAAAATGACAAAGGAAGACTTCTACTTAAATTTTTGGATGAAGTAGGAAAGGATTTAAGAACAATAAGAGTGAACTAATAAAAATTATTGTATTGCATCCAGTTTGGTGGGTAAATAATGGCAAGATAATCTTACCCTGTAAAGATTGTAGTGCAGGAGAATTAAGAAAAGAAGTGAAATCAGGAATGAATGAGATTTATAAAATATAAGAGGAATTAATTTTTGTTTGCGGTATTTATAAAATGCAGCAGAAAGAATTCGCCATACGTATTTTTATTGGATAATATTTTATTTTTTGAGTAATTTATATCAATTTATTTTCATTTCTAGAATTCTTTATATTTCAAATATAAAAACTGCTATAAATTATTTTATAATAATCAAATTATACATTTTAAAAAAATTATAAAATGTTGCTTAAAAACATTGTAAAAATGGCTTTATATTGCTAAGTTGATATATTTTTTTTCTAGATATAACAGAATAGTTTCAATACTTATTGTCATTACTTCAGTTACTAATAGTATTGAGATCTGAAATTGACTTTTAAGCATATTGGAAAATTTGTTGCATATTTCCAGTTATCTGAAAACTAGATTTAACAATTATAATAATTTTTGCTATAACATTGGATTATATAAATAACATTAAATATATAGCTTTGGCTTTTACTGTTATAATATATATTATGATAAATTGCTCTATGTTTTAGATGCATATTTCAGATGTGTAAATGTGATTGTTTTTAAATAATCAAATTTAGTTTGCAGTTCTCAGCTTTATAATTTACATGTAGAATCTAATTGAATGTTAACATTGTAGTTTCCAATAAATTTATGTTAAGAAATTTTGCATTTCAAAGACTGAGATTTTGTTTAGATTGTGTCTCCGTTTAGAAATTAGAAACTTTTATGTATACTGTAGATATAAAGAACTTAATATCCTTCAAATATGTTTTTTTAAACTTGAGAATTCTGTATTGATCTATGTAAAATTTATATTGTCTTATTAAAAAAAAAAAAAAAAAAAAAAAAAAAAAAATTAGCCACCATAGCATTGATGCTTTTTGCTTTCTAATGAAATTGAATTTTTTTAGCATTCTAAGATGTTTTCTGATATATTTTGCAATTTAATTTTGACATGTTTTTTATGTATATTTATATTTTGCTTTTATTATAGGATAATGTTGATGCTTCATTTGAAGACTTAGAAAAACCTGGTGTTGATGAAGAACCACAACAAGTACTTCTAAGGTTAATATAGTGCCATTTTTTTTCCTATATGAGTTAGATTTTTTTGATAATTTTGTTATATTGTAAATCCTTCCACTCATTAATGTGCTGTAGAATATTGAATTTTCATGTTATTACAACAGTAATTTTAATTATTTATAAACTATTTCTTATATAATGCATAAAGTTACACAAATTATCAATTTATGTGTGAAAATCTGTAACAAAAATTTGATTAGTAGAAATATATAATTCTATGTGTCTTAAATAATTTTAAAATTAGATATTTATTTCAAAATTAAGTAATTTTTCTGTTATTTGTGCATTTGAGTGAGAAATTCATTAAGATAAATTGTCACAAAAAATCAAGTTCCTCATTTAAACAATGTTCACTGTTTAATTTATTCCTACATATTGAAATTTACTGTCTTAATTATTATCATAATTTTATCTTTTCTCAAAAGAAATTCTAGTTTTTAATCTTATTGTTCAAGAAATATACAAAAATATATTTATTTTTACCATTTTGATTTTCTTAACGCAGTACATTATTCTTGAAATCAGTACTTTATTGATAAAACTTATATTCTACTTTATTTATGTATAATAATTATTTCTGCTCTTTTTTTTTATTAGATATGAAGATGGATATCAGTACCAAAATATTTTTGGCCCTTTAGTGAAGATGGAAGCAGATTATGATAAAAAGCTGAAAGAGTCCCAAACACAAGATAATATTGAAGTTCGTTGGGATATTGGTTTAAACAAAAAAATGATTAGCTATTTTACAATTGCTAAATCAGATACAGGTAAATATTGTACAGTATTTAACTTGCTTGACCAGATAAACTCTTGTTATTTTACCCAACTTCCATTATTGAAAAGGAATATTTTTCTCCTTGATTAAGTAAATGTTAAATCAATGAATATTCATATCCACTTTTTCAAGAATATCTGTTGTACTCTTGGATAGCTTGCAAATTTTCTTTTGGTTCAGGTTCAGTTTACACCACTGCCATAAATGTTTGTGGTTTTTCAGATACCTTTTTAAACTAAACAACTTGTGATCTAGTCTTTGTGTATGCAAAAACTTATCATTATTTAACAAATCAATGCATCTAAAAAACCTGAAAAATCTACAGTTTAATTTTCCAGCCTCCAATATGAAATTTTGATTGTTTTTAAAGGGTTTTCCTCTCAAAAAGTTGTCAATGCAGTACCAATCAGAATGTCCAAGAGTGAAAACGGATATATCTTGAGTTATCAGATTATTGAAAAAGGTCTTGAATTCATACAAACTTCAATCTGATTATTAAGATGGCAAATTCAATATATGTCTAATCAAGGTTCCTAATTGCATTACATGGATTTGATTAGTTTCTTCTAGTCCTTGAAAATGAGCTATTGGTGGAATAAAATGTCATTATTTGTGTAATAAAAAATTGTGGCATTTTTTTCTTTTCTATCATAAATACAATGTTTAACAGAGAAAAATAACTATTAACATTATATGACACTGCTATGTGATATTTTTCCATACACAGAATAAATATAATATTTAAAATATTTCAATAAGTAACTTATGAAGAATAAAATGTAATAACATTTGTAACAAAATATTTTAACTTTTGTTCTTGTATATTTCAGTCTACATTTTATATAAATTTTGTCTGCATCTCACAGTTATTGTAAAAGCCTCATATTTTGTTGAACTTTTATAATACAGTGTTTAATAATATCTCATATAAATTTTTTTTCAGATATGAGACTCATGCATGGAGATGAACTGAGACTACGCTATCTGGGAGAACTGCATAAACCTTGGTCTGGAGTGGGTCATGTTATTAAAATACCGGATAGTATCCTTTCTTTTGAATGATTTAACTATTTTATATATAATAAGTTGGAGATAAAACTTTTATTGAACTAAACAGGTATAATGTACTTTAATTGTTTTCAGATGAGTAGCATATAATCTGATTTTTATTGAAAATGTTTTACATGAAAATTTCTATTTGAGGAAACATTTCTTAATTCATTATATTATTTTTCTTGGTTTCTATTTTGCCTTAATGATTTACTTAGATTATAGCGAGGAAGTTGGAATTGAAATGAAAACTAATCTTGGAGTCCCATCTGAATGTACTTCTAATTTTGTGGTGGATTTTGTTTGGAAATCAACTTCATTTGATAGGTATTTTAAGTTGCTTTTTTATAAAATTTTAATTGATTATTTGTTTTTTCTTTAACTGATAATTTGAGGTGTTTATTTCTTAAGAAGAAAACTAGGCTTTGTCAGTACCATTATGATATGTTTCACAATTATTTTAAGGTGTGTATGAAAAATAAACATCTGTTTTAAGTTATACATTTTCCCACACATTCCTGTAAAGTTTGAAGCGCTGCATCTTATGAAATATTTTATGTGTAAGGAAAACTAAATGTTTATTCAAGTGTATTCTTGCTACATTCATTAACAACTTTTGTTAAGATTTAAATCATATTTTTATTTGTGAATTACAGTTTTTGCAGAACTATGATTAATGATATCACTTTTCATGTTTGTGAATAATTTTTTTGTCCATTGTTTTGTTGAAATACTATTTAGAGTTTTTATAAGTAATTCTTTTATGAAACATTTTTTTTCTGTAACTTGATGGAATTTATTTAATTGGAAAAAAAAAATATTTCAAACGTTTATAATTGTATAGTTGTTTCATGCTGCAATTTATTTTTATTTTCTTTCAAATTTGCATTGAACAGCATGATCAATTTTACAATCAACAATATAAATAAAATTGAAACTAAAAAGTCAATGTTATTGTCTCTCAAAAATTTAATAAAAGAATAAATATGAAATTTTCATTTCTTAGTTTTTCTCCTTCTGAATTCAAGGAATAAAAGAGCTATCATTTTAATATTTTCATTAAAATTATCAATTTTTTTTCTTTTTTTTTGTTGGGGAAGAAAAATGTAATAAGTATGCACACAATTCGTGTAAGGATTTTTTTTAAGCGGGTATTTAACTACTGTACTTTAATGTGTAAGGAGTAAAAATTATAAAGTTAATATGAAATATTCACTTTTGTAATAAACATTTTTCTTGCAATAAAAAAATTTTCATCACTTTTGATTGTTTATTGTATTCAAAATTGATCATATGATCCATTTTTTATTTTATCATTACGTAAAATAAACTTGAGTAAACGTGCAAATAATAAATTCCCTCAGAAAACAAAAATTACCTAAAGTGTGGGTTTGCTGTTAGTGATAAAAAAAAAGCTGGCTGTTAGTAGGCTGACAAACTACATTTATATGTATACTATTTTTTTTTTTTTTTTTTTTTTTTTTTACTTCTGAGTAAAAAATTTCATTTTTTTTATTAATGGCTGAGGTAATATTCTTATTTCACCTTTCTTACAAAACATGAAATGTGAAGATTTTTATTGTGTTTCACGTGTTAACAATCCACTATACTTATATGCACAGAGTCCAAATGAGCATTTCAGGAAACAATTTTTTATACATTTTACATGCTCTTTCAAATTTATTGTTTTGTTTGTGGGTATAATCAGGATAGAATTTTTAATAGATTGCACATTATTATTGTGTGTGTATACTTGCAAATAGTTATTTTGTAGTTTTTATGACCTATTTATTTAAATTGAATGTTCTTTGTTGTCTGGTCTCTTGTTTTTAGAAAGTACTTTCAGCCACATGCTCTAAATTAGTTTTAAAAATTATTGATATAATTTTTCAATATGTTTTTTTTTTTAATATAACAAATATATCATATTACTCTCATTTTCATTTTTTCCTTTTATTTATTAAATAGTTTTAAAAACTTTGAAATAAGTATTCATGTAAAAGTGCACCAAATCTTTTAGGTATTAATTTTGAATTAGTTCTTACTAAATCTTAAAGCTAAATCAATTATTTTTATACGAAGTCTGAAAAATTTGCTTTAAGGGAGCGTGTTTGAAGATCCTATATTGAGTAACACTTAACCATTTGTAGTGATTCCCAAAAGAATTGATTTCTAGTTGTTGCTCCTATTTAATAAATTAGTAGGTTTTTCTCCTAATCATCTTACTTTATAATATTCATTGTATGGAATCTTTTTTTTATTATCATATCTGCCAGCTTTAGTGTTTGAATTTGAATATCTATTGACAGCTTTTTGTACCAATGCCTGTATTTTTTATATCCACAATATCAAAAATTTTTGCTAACAGAATGAATGTTAAAAGAAACTGAATTACCAGTATGGTGTTCTTTACTGTTATTAGTTAAATAAGTATAACATAAATATGCTAGTTTAAAAATAATTGTCTTTAATTTTGTGGAACATTGTTCTAAATTTATATTAACTGTCAATGTATTTTACATTTATAATGGTATTTTTTTTTCCCTTTTTTATGCAAAAGTGAGGAAATTAATGTAATATTTCATGTTCATAATCATACTTAAATGAATTTTACGATTAATATAGTTCTCATTTAATGCTCAAAGCATGTTACTGTTATTTTTGATTAGAAATTTTAAATTACCATGGGGTTACAAACTGTACTCATTACAAACTTATTTATAATATGTAAGTAAAAATCTATTAAATATAGTTTAATAATTTGTATGTTTATAATTTGGAGTTTCTAAAAATAGCATCTTTTTTTATTTTATGACTTCCAGAATGCAAGCAGCATTAAGAAAATTTGCTGTTGATGAAACTTCAGTTTCTGCTTACATCTACCACAAGTTACTTGGACATGAAGTGGAAGATGTGACAATGAGGAATCAGTTACCTAAACACTTCTCTGCACCAAATTTGCCAGAATTGAATAGATCTCAAGTTTATGCTGTTAAACATGCAATGCAGAGGCCTTTATCTCTTATCCAAGTTAGTAGAAAAATTATTAAAAAGGAAGAAAATTAATACTAGAAAATTAAATAATTTGCATATTTAATTTTTCATTTTCTGTATCATAGGGTCCCCCTGGCACTGGAAAAACTGTAACATCAGCAACTATTGTATATCATTTAGTACGCCAGAATAATGGCCCCGTGCTAGTCTGTGCTCCTAGTAACATTGCAGTGGACCAGTTAACTGAGAAAATTCATCGAACTGGCTTAAAGGTTTTATTTACTTATTATATATTTTTTGTTATTCATTTGCTTTATGTGAAAAATGTTTTTCATGAATTATAAGAAATTCCATCCTGAATTGTTAATTGAAATCCTTCATTTTATCTGCTTTCAAATATTTTAGGAGATGAATAACAACTTATTGTCCTTGCGTAATTTTCCTAACACAATTATATGTAATATTATAATTCATCTTATAAGTCAAATTAATAAGAATATTTTTGTGTGACATTTCTGTTTCATCTATCCACATCTCGGATAAAGATTATGAATATTTAAAAAATTAGCCATTTGAATGTGATATCCTCTAATATTATATTCTATTAATTTATGCTTATTTAAATTATTATAAAAATGTTTAATCATTTATAAAAGATACTTATTATATTGTTAAAACATCATAGGTTGTTCGTTTGTGTGCCAAAAGTCGTGAAGCTATAAATTCCCCGGTGTCATTTCTTGCACTTCATAACCAAATTCGAAATTTAGAAGGGTATGTTTAAATCTGTAATTTGTTTTCTATCATTCGTGTGCTATTGCATTCATTTTTTACAAATTATTTTATTTCTTCCAGTCATTCGGAATTGCATAAACTTCAACAGTTAAAAGACGAAACTGGTGAATTATCCTCGGCTGATGAAAAACGATATAGGATGCTGAAGAAAGCGTGTGAAAAAGAGCTGTTAGAAGTATGTTATTTATTTTAAAAAAAAAATACTAAATTTAATGTATTTTGTTTAAATAATTTTAAAAATTTAAATGAGTTATTTTCAAATGAAACATTTGTACTTGATTTATTGGAATGAACTGTTGGACAAATTTTGTTAAGAAAATTTTACTATTTAATTTTAATTTGATGAAGGACATTTAAAATGTTTTAACATTTGTTATAATAGGCTGCAGATGTGATATGTTGCACTTGTGTTGGAGCTGGAGATCCAAGATTGGCAAGGTTTAAATTCTATTCTATATTAATTGATGAAAGCATGCAAGCCACAGAACCTGAGTGCATGGTTCCTGTTGTGCTAGGAGCTAAACAGGTACAGGTATATTAATTAATTTTTTTAAAAAATTCTGGTTTTATAGCTTTTGTATGAGTTAGAGTTAGTATAAAATTTTTATTATAATTAGTTTTATTGTAAAAACCTCATTTTTCGACTACTATAAAACTCAGGAGACATGTATCGCTGAAGGGTTACAAGCTTGATACTTTGTCAAGTTAGAGACCATCATTGTTATTAATGGCAAATAGAGTATATATAACAATCAATATATTTTATATGTGTGCAATAGTGATAAAACATTGACTAGTTAAAGTTATCCATTCATTTTCATCAACTTTTTTTAAGTTTGGAATTAAATATTTTAATCATGATTATTTTAAAAGTAAAAGTAGTACATTAAATGAATTAAAAAAAAATTATGAAATATATGTCATATATTTTAAATATTTTAATGTTATTGTTCTTGTGTGTATTTGTCATGATGTGCTATTTCAAAAATTTTGATTTTACTATTGTTACATTTTTTAAAAATCAGTTATCAATTATTCATTTTTTTTTTTTTTAAATATTTGAATTAGTTGTGTAAAAGCCCATAACATTAGAAATTATTTTGTAAATTCTTTTTTAAAAAATTTCAATTTAGAAAATTTTTATGAATGGTATATAGGAATTTGAGGATGTTAAAGAAAAAACACAGTATTATAATTAGCTTTATATTGAAGTGTGTTTTCTTTCCCAGCTAATTCTAGTTGGAGATCATTGTCAACTTGGACCTGTTGTGATGTGTAAGAAAGCAGCTAAAGCTGGCCTTTCTCAATCATTATTTGAAAGATTAGTTGTTTTAGGAATCAGGCCTTTAAGATTAGAAGTCCAGTATAGAATGCATCCTCAACTAAGTAAATTCCCATCCAACTTTTTTTATGAAGGCTCTTTGCAAAATGGAGTGTATGCAGGTAAAAATATGTTTCTATTTAAAATTAGATTTATTTATTAAATTATGTATTGAATATTTTGGATGTATTTTACGTAATTATTTCCTTTTATAAAGTGGTTCAACACATCTTTCATTTGTATGGTTCAGGATGCAAAATATTTTTATACTCATTTATCATAATGTAAAGTTTTCTCCCAAAAAAAGTTGGTTCTCTTAACTTTTTCCTTTTAATATTTAGCAGTCATGAATTGGTATTGGTTTGAATTTAAGTCTTCATTTTTCGAAATTATAAAAATTGCATTAATTTTACTGATTTTTCGCAAATGCTAAAATTTTTCAAAGACTTCTAACTTTTTCTTTTGGGAAGGGGAACATTCTAACATTAATTATTAGTTGACCAGTTATGGAGTAATATTTTTTCTAATTTGATTTTACTTTTTCCCTCTAGTTATGATGTTAAAGTATTCCTTGTTATTTTTTCAAAATTATGAATTCTCATTTATATTGATTTTTTTATGTATTATATATAAATTTTATATATAATTACAAATTAGTTTGTTAATAACTCAGATAGCAAAAGTTATTTTGAACTTAAAAGTAAATGTTTTTTCTTTAAGAATTCTTTAAATCTATCTTTTATTATTAATGCAACTCACTACCTATTGGGTTTATTCAGTTCTTGGAAACTGATATTATTTTTCAGCTTCGTGAAACCCCAAATTGTTTAACTGAATTTCAGAAAATAAGGAATAACTTACAAAAAAATGTTAGGTCAAGTTGCCCGTCAGATACAACTTATTAGAATTTCGACTCTATTCTCATCTGTTGTGAATGCTTGTAATGGCTCAGAATCTCTTAAAACTGAAGGTCTTGGTCTAATTAGCCATAATGGGTAAAAAATAACTGCTGAACAATAACCCAAGTCAGTTATAGAAACTTTTAATTTCTCACATCAACATCTATTCCCCTTTTTTATGATAAATTTATCAATTTTTTTTTTCATTTTACTGTGAAATTTTTAATTTTACAATTTTCCCTCTGTATATGAGCAAGACTATAATAATACATTTTAAATGAGAATTCATATGAAAAGCAGAAAATGAACTTTTTTCATTGTGAATTATTTTCATTAAAACGTAACTCCTTGTAATAATTAAAATCTGTGTTTCATAAAAACTGCCTATGTTATTTCTAAGTCTAAACCATTTTGATTTTAATAAAAACAGAATTGATTCTAATTTTAAACTACTATCAAATAATCAAAATTATTATTACTTATTGGAAAATAGTTTGTTTCTATTTTCATTATTAATCTTTTGAACAAGAAATTTCCATGAACCATTTTTGAATATGAGGTATTTGATACAGAAATTTAAATCAATTGATCGTGGCTAAATGATCATAAATGTATTCTCAGCATTCTAATAATTAGCATTGTTTTGTTATAATATTGCTAGCTTGCAATTTAATGATTGTTATTGTTGGTGCCAAAATAAAAGTACCATTTTGATTCTGAAAAGCAGCATATAATGATAAAAATGTAGAATTGTGCTTGATGAAATTAAAATTAAAAAAAAGTTTTATAGAAAATGAAATATGTATTTGAAAAATAAAACAATGCACTTATAAAACTGAAAGCACTAGCAAATTAATATGTGTAATTATGGTTTCAAAGAAAAGTATTAAAACTCATTAACAATAAACACTAAATGAGAGACAATAGCATCTCCCCATTAATTGGGGGAAATGATTTGGTGGTAATTTTTAGTTGAAAAAGATCACACTATTAAAAATTCATTTTAAGAGCAATTATGATACATTTTTAGGTTTAAAAAAAAGAATTTTAAATTTGCAGTCCTTTTGTATTGGCAGTATTTTTGCCTCATTTGGAGATTTTATTTGCTCTCCCTTTTAATGGAAAATTATTCCATTAGCGGACCACAGAGAATTTGTTGACGAATCCTTAACTATAAAAGAGAAAGAAGACCATGAATTTCAACAATTTTAACAGTTGAATGAACTCAAAGCTTCAATCATTTTATTATATGTGAAGGAACTAATAGCTTATCTAAAATTATTTGAAATGAAATGTTTGTTAATCTTTTCCATATAAATTTAATACAGTACAATTTTAAATGCTACTGTCTGTTCAGTTTCTTCTTTTGTCCTTTTAAACATACACTATATCTTTTGGGTTTTTTAAATCAATACTTCATATATTTGTTTGAATGATTTTAAACGTTACTGGAAACATTTATAATTTTTGCTGAAGAAAATATTAAATCTGTTTTAATTTTGTTCTATATTGATTTTGATTGATTTGAAATAACATCATGTTGATTATTTATAAATGATATAATTGTTTAAATTATACCACTACTTTCCATGTTGAAGATAAATTTGCATAAATCAGCAATAAAAGTATTGATAAAATTAAACTTAGTATTTTGTACATTTTTAAATCTTTAGAGGAACGAAAAATGAAAGGTGTTGATTTTCCTTGGCCTCAACCTGATAAACCAATGTTTTTTTATGCGTGTCAAGGACAAGAAGAAATTGCAGGGTCTGGAACATCATATCTAAATAGGTAAGAGCAGCAAAAAGAATTTGCTGAAATTGTATATCATTGTTATCTTTAATTATATATCCTAAAATATATATCTTAAATTATATATCCATTAAACTTTTTATTTTGTAGGACTGAAGCAGCTTTGGTGGAAAGATTAACCACAAGATTCTTGAAATGTAGTGTGAAACCTGAACAAATTGGCATTATTACACCATATGAAGGGCAAAGAGCATATTTAGTACAGTACATGCAGTATAATGGATCTTTACATGCAAAACTTTATCAGGTACTATTTACTTTTTCAGTGAAGCAATCTATAGCAGAGGTGGTGAACCTTTATGGATCATTATGCCACCTTTTCTGAAGGAATATTTTTGTTTTTTGTTGAAGTAGCCATGTTGAATAACTATTAAAAAGCATAAATATAACATAAACTTTTAAGCCTTAAAGAAACTCTGGATCATTAACAATTGTAATTAGCAATATTACTAAACCAAGACAATAACAAATGAACATGCTCTCTACCTTTTATCTTATCACTTTATAGTGCAGGCTCATTTGTGTTCAACCGGAATACTTCATTATGAGAGTTATTAATTAAAAGGTAAACCATTTTGATCTGATGCATGCCATTGGCTTACCATTCCTGATACAAGACACTTAATTTAAATTCTTTTTTACTGAATATAGTTTACATTATTTATTTCAGCTGTACAATAATTTCATTTAGATTTGATTCCTATAAAGATAACAAAAAATGTTTGGTTTCAATAAAATCATTTTCTGAGACTATTAATGAAAGTTGATGTGCTTCTCTTGATGTAAAATATTGAACTGAAATTTGTAGATGACTATATCTATATATTTATTTATTTTCTGCATTCAAGGATATTGAAGTTGCCAGTGTTGATGCTTTTCAAGGCCGGGAAAAAGATTTGATCATCATGTCTTGTGTTCGTTCGAATGAACATCAAGGAATAGGGTTTTTAAATGACCCAAGAAGATTGAATGTGGCTTTAACAAGAGCTCGGTAAATAATTTCTTTTGTTTGTTTGGAAAAAAGACCATGGTTCCTAAGTGATCTATGTTGGAAAGCTTAAATTCATGTTATAACTGATTTCTCCAATTAAATGTTTCAAAATATCTTAAAATTAAGATTGAATTATAAATTTTTTTTGTGGGAGATTTTTCCCCCTGAAATAATGTGTCATAAAATTTTATCTACAATTTTAAAAATGCTTTTGAATATTTTGATATTACGCTCATATATTATGTAACTTTTAATTAGTTACTTATTTAATGAAAAAATAAATTGGTTAAGAAAATCTGGTTTCAGTGGCAATTCTTAGTTTAAATAAACATTAAGTTTAAATGACAAATGCAGAAATTTTGAATAATTTTCTTTATGGTTTGCATGTATAATTTTAAATCTAAATTTGTCTTTTCATGAATAACTTATCAGTTATTTTAATTATTAACTCTTGATAAATTGTGTTTTGTTTTAAGAATATATGAATGGTTTATTTTTTAGGTATGGCATTATTATTGTTGGCAATCCTAAAGTTCTTTCAAAGGTAAGATAATTTTTTAAGCATTGATTCTAGTTATTCTGCTGTTATTAACTATTGATAACTTGTAAAATCTGCAAGGATTCAGTAAATTCTTTTTACTGAATCCCTGCAGATTTTACAACTTATTCTTGATGAAATGAAAACATTGTTCTTTTCAATTTTGTAGCAAGCTTTGTGGAATCATCTTTTGACATTTTATAAAGAAAACAAAGTTCTTGTGGAAGGACCCTTAAATAACTTAAAGGAGAGTTTGATTCAATTCAGTAAACCTCGGAAATTGACAAATACTGTTAATCCGGTATGTTTTGTTAAAATAATTTTAATATATTTTATAGTATGCATTAGAGGTAGTTTAATCGTCTTTTTTTATAGGGTTCGCATTTTATGAATACTGCCATGTATGATGCTAGAGAAGCTATGATTCCTGGGAGTGTATATGACAGATCATCACATTTGAATGGAGGTACAAGGACAAAAATTAAAGCTTCTTTAGACTAAGTTTTAAATTTCTTATAATCAGTTTCGATTAAAACAGTGTATTTAGTTATAAAAAATATTATTTTTAGGCCCTGCATTTTACAACAGACCTCATGACCAGCTATCTTACATTAGTCCTGAAAGGGCTCAAGGTGCTGTGGCCAATCTGCCTGTTCCAGTTGGAATGTTCTTAAATATGGCTCACATACCTCCTCGATTCTACAACCAACATCAGCAAGCTCTACAAGGTAAATTTTTGTTGAAAATATTTCATTAGGAAAGTAAATTATCATAAATTTAAAACTTTCAAGTTATCAGATGATAATCATTTCTTTTCTAATGTAGCACGCCAAAATCAAAGAAACCGCAATGTCACCAGAAAAGGTGGTGGGAGACAAAATGGTAGAGCAGTTTCTAATGGTGCCCTCAATTTATCACAATCCGGTTTCAACAGTCAGGCTAGTCAGGTAATATTTAAATGTTTATATAATTCAGTTGCATTTAGTTTTTTTAATTCCATGTTGAGTATTTATTTAATAATTAATTTTGTGAAAATATATTATTATGTAAGAAATTTTGCATATGTGCCTTCTACATGTGATAGACCCCAACTTTGACCATGTAAGGGGGGCAATCCCGGTGTTCCGAGCTGGGTGCTGAATGGTTAGCGCTTTTACCTTGGGTTCAACAGTTCGTGGGTTCGAATCCCTCCTTGGGCATGGATGTTTTTTAGTGGTTCAGAATCCACTTTAAACTGTAGGTCCCGGTCTAAATTAGCCCTCGTGTGCACAAAATGACAGTTGAGCAACAAACAAACCGAACCAAAGCAGTCTCAGTGCACAAATATCTAGCATGTAAATATTACAGACATTTTTGAAATAGTGTTTTGCATTGTAGGCATTATTTTATTGATTTCTCAATAGAAAAATCGCTAAAATTAAACTTAATTGTGAAATTTTTATGGTAACATCTTATATTTTGTTAGTGTAAAAAAAAAAAAATTAAAAAAATTACTTTTTAATAAATAAGAAAGTGTTTAAAAAAATTTTTGGATTATAATCTTACATTCTATTGCAGAGAGAATTAAAATTTTGTAAAATTAGAGGGATATAATAAATTTATGCAGGGTTCGCACAACTCCTGGAAACTCCTTTAATTCCAAAAAAAGTTTTTGAGAGCTCTTAAAACTCCTGAAATTTTGACATGACTCTTCGAAAAGCATGAATTACCCCTGCAATATTTTCTTACCTTGATGCATTTATTTTTTTTTCTTAGAAAATTTTTTGAATTTTTTTGTTTTAATATTTTAAGTTTCAATAAAATTGTCAAAACACTTAATTTAGTGTTTCTGGAAACATTGCTTAAGAAAGGCAATTTAAATTGTTTCAAAAACTGTAGCTGAATTCACTATTTAAAACTTTAAAGACAAATAGAATTTCAGACTTTAAAACTTCTTTTGAAGAAACAAATGAAAATAGATTTCAGAACAGGGTTTGGGTTCACATCTTTAGCAGGATCAGTAGAAGTGAAACAATGTTTTAAATGAGTAGATTTTTTAGCAGATATAGCTTGTTCTGGATGGCGGGCACGATCGATATTAAATTTTGCATTCTTAATTGTTGATTTGTATTAACCATTTCAAGATCTAGTGTAGCTACAATAATTTCATAATTCGATTTAATAGTATATATGTGAAGTAATATAACTAAACAAAATCAATATGTTGTGCAATTATAATGGGCAATTTTAATTGATTCTTTTTCTATTTGCTGCTGTTTTTTTATATTATATAAAATTCTTTGAATATTTTTAAATATAAAATTTTTTAGTTAAAACCTGCTTTCCATGTTTCTCTTGATGAAAATTGCATATAATTAAATTGAATCGAGATAAATTTGTTTATTAATGAAATAAAGTCCGAAATAAAAATTTTTTAATATGCCTGGTGGATTGTGTCTTTTCAATGACCAGTGGACTCTGGAAAAGTCATACGAAGATTGTCTTTTGCATGGTTTAGAAATAACACATGTGCCCATTGTCTGTTTTGCAAGAAAGACTTCTGTATTTCAAATATGAGTGAATCTGCAATTAAATCCTATGCAAAAGAGAAAAGGATATTTGTCAGAACAAGCTATATCTGCTAAAAAAATCTACTCATTTAAAACATTGTTTCACTTCTACTGATCCTGCTAAAGATGTGAACCCAAACCCTGTTCTGAAATCTATTTTCATTTGTTTCTTCAAAAGAAGTTTTAAAGTCTGAAATTCTATTTGTCTTTAAAGTTTTAAATAGTGAATTCAGCTACAGTTTTTGAAACAATTTAAATTGCCTTTCTTAAGCAATGTTTCCAGACAGTGCTATTGCAAAGCAATTCAGTTATGCTGAAATAAAGTGTGCTTATTTTAACAGTTTTTGGAATTGCATCTTAATTTTCCAACTTATTGAAATAAAAAGTTAATGTTTCTAATTATGTGCTACTGTTTGATGAAAGCTTAAATAATCATCTGCAGCAAAACAACTGGGCTGCCATGTAAGATTTTGGGATAATGATATAGTGAAAACACAGTATTACTTATCCAATTTTTTAGGTCATTCAACTAGAGATAAAGTGAATGATGTTTGATAAAGTCAATGAGAAGTGCTTAGAATTAGGAAAAAGTAGATTACTCCAGTTGTCAATGGATGGCTCAAATATGAACTGGTCTGTTTTGACTAAAATAGCTGATTTGTTTAAAAAGTGAACATCATTTAAATATTGTAAATGTCGGAAGCTGCAGCCCACACAATCCACGCAATGCTTACGACAGGGATGTTCATTTCCAGAAGTAGAGGTAACAGCAAGTGCAGTTTACAGACTATTTAAAGTCTCACCTGCTTGTAGGGATGAATTTGATGGCCTTGACCCAGACAGAAAATTTCCTTTTAAGTTTTGCAAACATCGATGGTTAGAAAATAAAAGTTTTCGACAGCTTTCTTGAAATGTTATCGTATCTTAAAACATGTTATTTATTCAAAACAAAAGATTTCCTAATTCTGGTATCTAAACTTTTGAATATTGTGTAAAAGTGCACAAAAGATGTGCTTTTTCTGCTAAATGCATTTTTTTTATTTATTGCTCAGGAAGTAGAACTTTTACAGACAATTTATTAAACTGATAAACCAATGGTGCCATTTATTGCTGGAGATTTTCATGCACTGTTGAAAAGTTTGATTCAAAAGTTTTTAAAAGAATCTTTGCTATCTGAATCTATTGAAAATGTCTAAAATTACTTATTATTTTATACAATGTTTAACTCAGTATTATATAGAATGTTGATTATTTAAATAAAAAAATTTCTGTTATAGCTGTAAATTCATTAAAGGCTTTTAAAATAATCATTAATAATTTTTAACTCAAAAATAGTCTCATTAATGTTTGTAATTATTTATTTTTGTTATTAGTAGAATTGATTGAAAAATATTGCATGTTCATAATTATATACATATTTAGTTAAAAACAATTTTTTAAAATAAAATTTAAAAAATTATTTAATAAATATTGATACGTCTTAGAAATTTTTGACTCCTGGAAAACACCTTTAAACTTCTGGTATTTGATTCTTGGAAATCTGTACAAACCCTGTTTATGATAAAGTTTCTTGATTATTAACTTCATTTCGATTATCATGTAATTAATATTTAGTGCTTTTTGTTGAATCAATTTTTAATTTTATTCAATATTTAATTAGGACATGATGGGTGGTTTTTCTCAAGGTCCACTTACTCAAGGTCAATTGAGCATGAGTCAAATGAGTCAACCAAACTATCCTGGCCTATCCCAACCTGGTTTATCGCAACCAGAGTTGTCACAAGTAAGTAGTTAAAATCTTTTTAGCAATGGAGAAAAATGTCATAAAATTTAGTGAATAATTTTGGTTGTCACCATAATTGCTCCAGATTCCAAACAACTAAGATACTTTTAAAATTTTGAAATAATTAAAATTTAAATTTTTTTGTATAATAACAGTTAATTTCAGTGTTTTAAAAAGTTAGTTTGAAATTAATTCTTGTTCTTGGAATTTTAATATTTTGCTTGCCAATCATAATGGCATGAAAAAAAAATTCAAATTGAAAGTTCAGAAGCCAAAAGTACATATTTCCAAAATTAATGTTTTTTATAAAGGAAATACCTAGTTATACACATAGAGCTATTTTGTTTTTCTTTTTTAAATGAGCATTCTATTCCCTGGAGTACCACTTTTCATTCTGGAAACAAATTTGTTTTTTAAATATATTTCAAAGTTAAGATTTTAATTAAAAAAGTTATGTTTTAAATGAAGTTCAAAATTTCCCTTCAAGCAGTGTAAAAATAATTCATTTAAAAGGATCGTTTGAGACAGCTTTTTCACAGGTTTATCATTTTTATAACATAATTAAGTACTGAGATTGCGGAGCATAAAAAAAGTTCCAAAAGCATATCTGCTGGTATAAATAGATTTAGAATTCACTGAAAATTTGTTTTTCACATAGCTTTCAAAATATTAAGTGTGGGTACTTATAAAAGATGTAAATGTGCGCAATGAATATTTTAAAAAATTGAATGTGATTTTTTTTAAAAATATTTTTTGAGCTTGCAAAAGATAAATTACATCAATTATCAAAACACGAGTGAAAGATGCTTTTAGAAGAATAAGAATAGTATTTAATAAAATTACTAAATTTGAGTTGCCTTATACACACATATTTTTTCCAAAGCAAATATATTAATCATGAAATCTTTTGTATGCAATCAAGCTGTTGATCACAAAGCAATTATTACTGCATTTTTGAGCAATAACCCTTATACTTTTACTTTAGCAACAAAAATTATCCAATTCATTCAGATATTAGAGTATGAAAAATCATCTTTGTCCAGACAATAATAAAGTTATGCAATGTTTATCAGAACTCTTATTGTGTAGTTAAAGCTATTAGAGAAGCTGTAAATAATAAATCAAATAATTTTTCATTAAATACTAATGAAGCTCCAAATAAGCTGGACACAAAATAAATGTGATTAAAATTTTTTATGTTCATAAGCACTTTCATAATTACGTAAAATACATAATTTATTAACAATAAAAAATGAGAATTCTAAAATAAAAGAGTTTTTTTAAATGAACTTATGATTTGTGAAGTAATAAGCAGTTTATTCAACTTTTCCTCAATTCTTGAGTGCATTAAAAGTTCAAGAATTTTTTATGAAAAATTACTATTTTTGTTAATTTCTGATTTTGAAATAATTGGAAATTTTTCTTGGAATATCTTATGATACCATTGAATATATCAAGACAAAGCATTTATTTGCTAAACTGCTGATATCAGCTACAAATTGTTTAAGCTAATTTTGAAACAAATTTAACTACCAGTAAACTTAGAATCATTGAAAATCAAATTTTTAAGATGTTCTCTATGTGGTTAGTTTCATAAATTAAGTGATGTATTGATAGTTTGCTGAAATATTTTTATTATATAAAGAATGCTCAGAATGAGATAAGTAATATATATGAGAAAAAGTCTATGTTTGAAATAGAAAAACAAATCTTTAATCAGAATTTTTTTTTAAAATATTAATGTTTGGTCTGCCATTTTAATAAATTCAGAAATGTCTTCAAAATTTGTAATACATGCTGAATTATATGATTTTAATTTTCTAATCTGTATTATTATAAAACTTGAATTTCTGCAGCTATTTCTTAATCAGGTTTTAAAAAAATCTCATGGAAGATTCTGTAAAGCTGTATGGTGACAAACCTATACTTGTTGGTATTATATGCTTATAAAATGTTGTAGATCTAAGAAAAAGTTGTTATTCGTTAATAAAATTATACAGACAAAGATTTCTCCAAATAACTTATTAGGAGACTGGATACTTAATGAAAAACTTGATGAATTGTGTGATGTTTTTTCATTAGAACCAAATTATATTAACTGAAGTGTAAGCTTATCACTTTTATGTATTAGCTTGATTCTATTCTACTTGAAATCTGAAATAATGCAATATAAGAAATGGGTAATGATATTAATTTAAGAAATAGGGATAAAATATCTAAAATTGATCTTATGCCTTTAAAATGACAAGATATTATTTCAAAATATAAATTTTTAATTATTTTAGGGAAAGCTGTTTTTACTGATGACAGGAAAATGTTAACACACATAATCAATTATTATTACTTAGTCATATTTTGCTAAAAATGAAAAACTATAAAACCACATGTTTTGTTAATTGAAAAATTGAGTATCTGAGAATAAAAAATAATCAGAATTTTACTGTGCTTAAAGAAAGTAAAATAGTTTTTAACCCCATGTGTATACGCATAGACACAAATCTACTGAGTGCTTTACATTCTTCAAGCATTAGAAATAGCTTCAGAATCTTTAAAATTTAATATTTTTTTTATTTTATCCATTTGCTGACTACTTGACATTACCATATTATATGAAAAGGATTTATAATTTTTAATGTATCTGTGTCAGTTTGTTGCTGAATGATATGTTATTTCTAATACTAAAAAAATTGTTTTTAAATTTTGTTATATGTAAGGCTTTAGATTTCAGTCTGTAAACAGGCAAAAATAAAAATAATAGTTGGAAACTAGATATGCTTAAATTAGATAATTAGCAGCTTTTTATTTTTTAAATGAAAAAATTTAAGATATAATTATATATCAAAACGTGAGGTAGGAACAGAGATTGATGTCATTTTGTGTGTTGACTAATAAACTGAGTCAAAAAAAGTGTGCTCCTAATCTATTAAAGAAACAATGATTCATTTTCCATTAAAAATTACTTGAAAAAAATGAATCAAAGGGAAAGAGTTGAAAAATGAAGCTGGGAAAGTAAAACAATTGTGATTCATATAAGGATTATAAAATACTGATCAAGATATATTTTATTTGTAGGATACCTATTTGGTGGATGACATGCGTTCCCAGACTGAAGGGATGCTCTCTCAAGATTCCACTTATCAAGGAGATAGGGCCTACTTCGCTGCATCCCAGGGAGGCCAATTCTCGCAGCCCTATTGAAGTTAAGGTTCAACATTGATCAGTGGGCTTGCAGAGCCACTGGTTCCCTAACACGAAGCAGAAGAGTAGCTCATACCTGCTACAGATGAAAAGAGAGAATAAAATA
This sequence comes from Latrodectus elegans, assembly GCA_030067965.1. NCBI lineage: Eukaryota > Metazoa > Arthropoda > Arachnida > Araneae > Theridiidae > Latrodectus > Latrodectus elegans. Next base: position 35,735,608 of record CM057822.1, on the reverse strand, counting down.
TAAAACAAAAGCATCCACAACTACCACAGATATGGAAAGGCGTTGATGGTGGCCTCTTAATTGATGGTGTTGATGTGTCCAGTAGAGATTCCTGCCAGCTGAAACATGTCTGCAAATGACCTGAGGTGGACCAAGATGAGCCCATTAAGTTTCTTAGGCAACTGATTATGAAAAATGCAGATTGCTCTACACCGCCCATGGTTGCCAGGCTAAGCTAATTGCCTTCAAGTTAAAAGGCTGCACATATAAAACTGCTTCAGATGCTGGTGTTTCTTGGGATCTGGACATTATCACATGGCTTGTGGTCATTGGCCTAAATCGTTTTATCTGTTCAGTTTCTCCTCATTGATCATTGTATATTTCTTATTTGCTTTGTGTTTTGCGGATCCTATTGTCTTTGTCCTGTCCCTTTTAATTTTTGTTTCTTTAATAAAAGTCACTTTCAAGGAAGTTTTTGAATATTCATAATATGTATTTTAATGTTTCATATGAGATATTGTGCTCTGTGTTTCCCTTTTAGTGTTTCTTTTTCTTTTTTCGCTAATGTGATATTTTCTGAAAAAGAATAGGCAGGGACCACTGGGCACTTAACAGTTGGACTTTATTCTGTTCTTGTCCCATTCTATTTGATGACAGAACAAAGAAAGTAGCTTTCTTTTAAAGGCAGTTTTAAAAACATTTAAAATAATCAAAACTGTGTGTGCTTATATTGTGTATAACTTGTAGTGCCGGTGTTTTATTTATTCAGAACACAGTTGTAATAATCTAAATCATTAGAAAATCTAAAAAGCAACTGTGCACATAGGGCAACAGCTATTCGAGCTATTAATTTGTGAAATAATTATTTCACATTACTGAGTCAACAAAATTAATTTTTATAATAAAGCTGGATGTGCTTTTAATTTTTTCATAAACATTTTTCATCATTAAACTTAATTTTCAAGTAAGTTTTAATATTTAATTTATATTCTCAATTTTTTTTATTATTTAATATCAAACATTTTATTCATGAGGACAAGCTTTTTTTTAAATTGACAACTGTTAAATCATTGTAGACATTTTAAAACATTCACATATCAACACTTCCATTAATACTTTTTTTTGTGCTTAGTTGAAATATTCATTTGTAAACGATATAATGCTCTCTTAATCATTATGTATGTTCAATAAATATGTGAAACACATTTGCTTTTATTAATCTCAAATTGTTATCCTTACTCATGTCTGTTAATATAAATAAACTCTTTCAATGTTTTATTCTATTGTTTTTATTTACTATAGATGCTTGAATTAACAGATTATCATATTTTGTTAACACTATTAATAATTTGTTAAACTTCGTTGACGGATAGCATATTTAAAAAGTAACATATTTATTAAAAAATTGAAACACAAAAAATTGCACAATATATCTTCTAAAAGCTTGCTTATACAAAGATAAAACTGTCTAAAAATTTGCTTTACTTAAATACAAAACTAAATTCTGAAATATTTTACAGCAAAGTTAAAAAAGGATATATGCTAAAGAATAGATTCAATGTCTGTTTCACGTCTTTTTAAATTTCTGTTACTCAGCAAGTTGTAACTATTAACAAGCTCTAAGGAAAATTTTTATTAACTTGTGTCCACCTTTCTTTAATTGATGTAATCTGAAAACTTAAATTAGCTGTATTTCTATTCTGAATATATAACAAAAGAACATAAAATTTTATGGTTTTCCATTTGCTTAATTCCAATGCTGAGATAGCAGTTGGATTGATTGCACCTTGGCCTTCAGTTCAATCCAAGAGTTCATAGTGGGTGTCTCTGGTAATTTGAAATTCAATTTAAGTCCTGGTCTAATTAGTTTATGTGTGCACAAAAAATAACCAATAAACAACCATTTTCCCAAATATTTATGTGATGCAAAAGCTTTGTTAAAACTATGTATAGAACATAAGTTACAATGAAAACATTAGAATGTTTTTATAAATTTACTAAAATCAAAGAATAAAATTTTATTTATTATATTAGAATTAATAAAGGTGGTATATATGATTTTAAATAATGTAGAAAATATAGGACTATGCAGTTACACAAAAAATTTTATTAATCCTACAAATATGTACAAGAAAAAATTCTTCCGATGTCATTCTTCAAATTAAAATCAAATATCATAGAAAAATTATGCTGTAGTAGATTCTTGAATCTTCAAAGCAAGATTTTTGAGTTTTCTAAAAGTAAATAACATTTTTAAACAATTAAGATAAAACAAATAGTCAAAAAATTTATTCTAACAAATAAAATAACACAGAAAAATTAAAAAATTGAAATCAATATATTTAATTTATAATGTTGCTTATAAAGGTAATTTTTGTGTTAAACTTTCTTCCTGAAAAATAATTTTTGTCATCTTTTTTCCAAAAGCATTCATTATTTTCTGCTAAAATAATTTGCAATTATTGTCGAGGTGAAAACAGATGCTTTTATTCGATTATATCAGAAAACTATTTTAAGAAATTATAACTGTTCAACCCCTTTTAAATATTACAGATGATTCGACAATATTTTGCAATATTTTATCAGATTAATATTAATTACTACTTACAAATCAAAAATCTAATTTATATGTTACTTTGGATTTTCAAAATGTTTACTGATGTGTTAATTTAAATCACTTTTTACTTCTTGGAATTGAAGTAATTGTAGATTTTATTATTATAAATTGTTTTGTTGTTGAAGTCTTGAATTTTAATAGTTTTTATTTGGAGTTTGTGGGTTGTCGAAGAAATAAAATCAGTGTGTACAGAATAGTCAAGAAGGTAATGAATGCTCAAGGAAATTTGAGTTACTACTTACAGAAAGTTCTGTAAATATTATCAACCTTTTGTAAGTTTGTTGCAGTATTATTGTGTCGGTGTTCGTGATTAGAACAAGTTCCGTTAATTTTTGGTAATATATAATTATAATAAATTATACCATTTAATGCTAAAAATATGTCTTATTCATGTTTGAAAAAAAGTGTTGAATTCAATTTCTGAGATCAATATGGAAGTACCGTCACATGTCTGCAAGCTTGACACTGATTAGAGCCATTAAATATAGTAATGTATATAAAAATAACTGAAGAATTTAAAAATATTGTCCAAATATAGTTATATTAAAAACAGGAAAAAAACTCGAGATAAAATTGTTAGATGTTGAATTAGCGCGCGGGCAAGTTTAGCTTCAAAAACTTAAATTATATTCCTTTTCTTATCTAAAGATCAAAGGTAATCTAGAATCCTTAATGATATCGACGATTACTTACTGTGAAAAAAGATTAAAAAAAACTCACGATTTGAATCATTATTTTTATTTTCAATCTCTCGAAAGAGCTTTTCAGGTAAAAAACGTTCGGAGGAGCTGAGATTTTATTAAGTATTTTGGATGAAAAAGCTAACAATTTGATAGTTAATATGACTGCGGAGGATTTAGGGCAGTACTCGAAAGTAAAGGAGGCAATAAAAAAGTTCTCTCCAAGCGTTTTAAATTACTTAAATAATGGACTAATTAATTAATAGATAATTACTTACACAAAACGTACAGTGAGTGTAAAAAGTATTCGTACAGTGCGACAATTGATTTAAAAGAGATCCGTTCATAAAAATTATAAACAAATTATGTATTTATATTTAATTAAATATTAAATACATAATAGAACATATTTTCATTAGTTTCATGTGAAATTTACTCAAAAATAATTTTATACAGGAATAAATATGTACAAAACTGTAACAATCCAACATCTGGTGGTGTAAAAAGTATTCGTACACAAAAAGAAATACAATATTTTTTAGTTATATTTTGTGATTGGTTTATCCATTAAGATGTAGTTAATTGATGTCATCTTGTAAGTTACTTAAAAGGTTCTTCAGTGGAAATTTTAATGTAGTGAGAAACTAGAAATTCTGTAATGGGTCGCAAAAATAGAGACAAGTGTTTCCGAAAGAGAACTAATTTTAAAGCTCCGTAAAAATGGTAAATCGTACAAGATTTCTGATCTGGCTGGTAGACCTTGTTCAACTATGCAGTCAATCATAAAAAAGTTTGCTACTACTGGAACGGTTCAAAACAGTTCTCGTACTGGACGACCACGTATATTGACATAATCTGACAGATGGTTTCTGGTACATTCATTAAAGAAGGATCCCAAAATAAGTGCTCCTATATTAAGATCAGAACTGAAGAACATGTGAACAGCAGTCTCCGTAAGTAATGTTCGAAATGCATGCAGAAATGAAGGTTTCCATGGCCATGATGCGAGACAAAAATTCTTTGTTAGTGAGAAGAATCGAAAGCTGCGATTGTCTTTCGCCAAGCAATACGTTAATGACAATCCAGATTTCTGGAAAAAGATTATCTTAACAGACGAAAGTAAATACCACATATTTGGATCGGACGGAAAACGAATGTTATGGAGAAAGCACAATACAGAAATGCATCTTAAGAATCTAGTGCCAACAGCGAAACATGGGAGTGGAAATCTGCTGGTTTGGGGGTGTATGAGTGCTCCTGGGGAGGGCAAATTAGTCTTTATTAAAGGCATTATGAATCACCAATTTTATATTGACATTTCAAACAATTATTTAGGACCTGGTGAAACAAGCATGGGCTTGAATGGTGATTACGTTTCCATGCATAATAACGACCCCAAGCACATGGCCCTAAACACAAGGCTCTGAATACTATATAATACCCCAAAGTTCATGAAATTTCCTCCTCAGTCACCGGACCTCAACCCCATTGAGAATTTATGGGACGTTTTTGATAAAAATATTAGATCAGGACATATAATTCTAATAAAAATGATTTGGAATCAGTTCTTAATCAAGAATGGTACACCATATCTAGCTCAATAACAGCAAAATTGGTGGAATCGATGCCAAAGAGACTCAAAGCAGTTATTCGTGCTAAAGGATATCCTACACAAGGTATTAGCTGAAATATTATGATTCTATTGGCCAATATATGCCTGATGTACGAATACCTTTTACACCACAAGATGTTGGATTGTTTCAGTTTTGTAAATATTTATTCGTGTATAAAAATTATTTTTGTGTAAATTTCACATGAAACTAGTGAAAATGTGTTATATTATATATTTTTAATTAATTAAAATGGAATTTATGTTTATAATTTTTATGAACGGATCTCTTTTAAATCAATTGTCGTATTGTACGAATACTTTTTACACTCACGGTATATTCAGTTTAAATGACGAGTGATTGCAATTTTTTACTATTAATGTCAGTTGCAAGAAATTAGTGAATTAAAGAGCTTATGTGTGCTAGTGATTTCAGATAAATTATTTAACACATTGGATAAGGAACTACAGTTCTATGTGGGAATCAAAGTGGCATAAAATTTGTAAAAGGCCCAAGACATGTCTAAGTGTATAAATATCTAAGTGTTATTCAGTCGGAATAGCAAGACAGATTGAGTCGTGGTACAATATCTATAAATCAAATTATATTTGTGAAATCTTTGTGTCTGAGATTAAAACTAAAAATTGCGTTACGTGCAGAAATGATTCTCATTATCTAAATCAATGTTCCAATTTTTTTTTTATTTTATTTATTTATTTATTTTTTTAAATTTAGAACATTGAAAGAAAATGATGACCGACATGAGACTTTGTAATTCAAGAAACAATTATAGCACAAGAAAATAAGTTGTGCCAGAATTGTTTCTTGAATTACAAATCTCATAGGTCTAAGCTATACAACGAAGTTAACAAAATTCAAACATAATTATTTACACTTTACAGAATATTTTGATGATAATTGACTGCAGCAGTTGATGAAAATCTTGTACTGCAAAAAGCAACAATTTTGAAACCCGGTCCTCGGGTATTTGATCCAAGGTAAAATAATCAAACAAGTAAAAAGGCTTGCTGTGACAAGCGCTAAGGATCTAGATTCTAAATCGGTTTTGCTGAGTGCCGTTACAATATAGGTGACAGAAAAGTTTGAGAAATATGCTGCGCTGCTCAAGTCCTCTTAGATAACGGTAGTTAGTCGTGCTAAGTATTTAAACGTTACGTGAAAAAAATAAACATAGAATTGCAATTTCAGGAGTGAATAATGCTACTTCTGTTGCGGATACCTCAATAAAAACCAAGATTTCGAATTGGAAAGGTAGCTATTAACAAGTGAATGTAGGGCTGGTTGTTAACACATAACAGAATTCGCTCCAACTTGAATTTTGAAAAGAGTAATCTGGTATTAGAAAATATAAAGTTGGAAGATGAAAATTTTAATAAATTAAGAAGTCGACATATGTGATGTCACGCAAGTGTTTCTTGAAACTGGCGAATTCCGAGTTGACGAACTCGATATTTCGTTTTTTGTGTGGCGGAAGTGTGGAAGTGAATAGTAATTCAATTGTTCATTGTGGCTTAAATTTAGGAAAACTAGATAAAACTATGAGAACTTTTTGGGAAGCTGAACATTTTAAAGTAGGAGGAGATCGGGATGAAGAAGCTCTTTTTTGTGAGAGTCATTTATAAAAACTCATTAAAGATGAACAAGGCACATGTAGTTATTCTTCCAGAGGATAAAGTAGTAAAATCAAGAAGATTCAACTTTTATGGATAATGAAAGATTATAGTTAATCTAGTAAATAAAAACAAGGAACTCGTGTGATTCTACTGAAAGTTTTTAAATGAATAAGAACGTCTAGATCACGCCTAGTACTTCTAAGAATTTAATGTTGCATTATGGCATTTTGAGACCAAGAATTACTTAAACTAAGTTTCATGTAGTATTCAATGCTTCTACTATCATCTCTTCAGAGTATTCGTTAATTTACTTTTTAAAAATTGCATCCATTTCGCCTATTTTACTGATGATTGGAAAACACAATTGTAATGACAAACTGACCAACAATATATTCTTTGGAAAGGATAGAAATAGTATGATAAACGTATATAAATAGTTCACTGTCACCTGTGGTACTAGGTCGACCTGATGACGAGCGTGCTAAAGCAGTTATGCATCGCTGAAGAAGAACGGTTACCCAAGGTAATAAAGGCTGCAAAAAGAGATTTCTATGTCGATGATATTCTAACAACTGCTGACGATGATTAGGAAGATGTAGGAGTGCTTCAGGTAGAGATGATTAATCTGGTAAGAGCTGGTAGTATGTGGCTTCACAAATGGAACTCGAATGAATCCTGTTTTCAATAAGTCAAGACCAGGAGTGATCAGGTGTCGTTTGACAAGTTAATGGCACTATAAATACTTTGGGTTTAAGTTAAAATCAAACAGCATAGGCCCAACACTTCTCAAAAGAGCAGTTAAAAAAGATTAGAGACAGTTAAAATAATTTGGCTTTTTCCAGATCATGAGCGCCGCATTCGTGTTGGTTGAAGACTTGAGAACTCTGACCTACCCTTTGATGTAAAACACATTGTCTCTTAGCTGGAAGTCACAATTTGATTGTGATTTTAAGTTATTATCATCTCAGAAATTTTTATTTGGCCCTAAGCATTATTACATAGTCTACGTCAAGGGTATTGAAGCTAAAGTGGCCGGGATATGGCAAAGCGTATCGTATACAATTGTGTTACATACTCTAAGGCGAAGTAAAGAGAAAACAGTCATATCAGGGAACACTAGCCTAAAGATAAAATAATAAAGAATGTGGAGCAGCTATTTTCTAAAACTGTATTAAATCTGTGTGGTTATTTTTGGATAAAGTTTAAAACTCAGAGAAATGTCTTTGTTTACGTATTTGTGTGTTTAGTTATTAAGGCAATATAGCTCGAGGTATTAAGTAACTTAACAACTGAGGTATTAATTGTGTCTTTATAAATTGAAGGGGTTTAAACTCACAATTATTTTCAGACAATGCAAAGAATTTTTATGGCACTACAACGAAGACAAAAAGGGTCTTTGCCTTATTCAAATAGGAACAAGTGAATGGCTATTATATATTCTCAGGAAATTTCATGGTGGAACATTGTGTGGGAAAACATAAGTTTACCTTTGTCGAGTTTCTTAGAATAACAACTCAGACAGAGACTATGTTAAGTAGTCTTCTTTCGATTTCAATGATCTCTTATCCAAATGATTTTTTGGTTTTGACAGCAAGCCATTTTTTAATTGGAAGACCAATGAATGTCCTTCTTCAATCAAATGTGTCAGATTGCAAATAATTGTTTGACCCGTTGGCAGCTTACTAGCGAATTGTCTCAGACTATATGAAAGAAGTGGTCATATGATTACTTTACGAATCTGCATCAGAGATTTAAATGGAAGTTTGAGAGTGGTAATGCAGCTCCAAACATGATTACGTTATTAAAGGAAAATGGTTAGCTATTGTGCGCCTGATAGAATTAACAATGTTACACTTAGAAGAAATGGCAAAATGAGAGTTGTCCAACTAAAGAGAACAAGAGAAGTATCTAATATTTGTATTTTGCCAATCTGTAATAACTAAATGTAAAATAATGAAATTTCTTTTTTCCAGTGAATTTATATGCATGTATGTATAGTCATTGTACTTATTTTGTTACATTTGAAACCCTCATGTTTCAAGGGAGAAGTGTAACCGAAAGCTAATTGAAAACGAAACTGAAGTGAATTGTTGATTTCCTTATTATAAATTGTTTCTATGTTGATGTTTTAATTTGAATTTTAATACAGTTTTTATTTATAGTTCACACTTCATCGTTAAGTTTAGTCCTGTAATTTTATAATAGGTTTAAAATATTTAGAGTATGAAAGTTAATTCAGAGAGAAATTTGAAAAAATGATACATCAGAGAGGTTTAGAATGAAACTAATATTCTTGTGTATTAACCAGTGCCTTTGTAAATATTAAATAATACAGTTTTATGACTGAATTTTCTGGTGGAAGAATGCACGTAAATGCAATCTGAAGTGAAAAAATCGGCGCCAACCCAATTAAACTCTAGCTTGGAACCTAATTAAAGTTGACATGATACAGGCTAATTAAGTACCTTAAATAATACTGAAATATACATGCATTTTATGTCCTAGTAGAAAATAAAAAATCTTAGGAGCAACACAATGTATTGTAAATGTTCCTTTCCTCTCCGAAACGACAGTCGATCAATACGAAGATACGTGATCCATAAGAAGAGATTACAGAGAAGTCTCTGTCATGCTAGAACTACTCATTTTCAACAAAGTCAGATTGTTCAATTGATTAATATCAAAATTTAAGTGCTAGTTATAAGAGAGGTAGCATCAGGATCTCCTGAAGAATGCTGGACTAAGCTTTAATGGAATCGCTGTACTAACTAACTGACGGTGAAGATGGTAGATCATGAGGTATTTTTTAAAATTAAGTAATTGCTGTCTCTCTAAGTTGTTACAAATTTACTTTTTATCAAGCTGTAATACTATGTTTTTTTTTAAACATTACAAAGCTTTTTTCTCCCTTCTAATGACATAGTAATGTCTAATGACATTGCATGAAAACTTATCATTGTGCTCATATTTGCCATATAAGAACACCATCTTTTATACCCTTCATATAAATATATCTATATGAAATTAGTCTGATCAGTTTGATTAGGGCATCATTGTCATTGTTAAAACTATTCAATATATATTTGCATAACATATAATTTTAATTTTTAATAGATGGGTAGCTGTAATTATAACAGAATACAGTTTTATCAATGACTTTCAACAGTCAATTAGAATATTTAGATTATTTGAATTATAATAAGTATGATACTTCAACTTGAAATACTGCTTAAATAAATCATTGAAATATTGTGTTGAAATCTTTAATTATGATATTTTACATTCATTGCCGGAAGGTAAAGAGTTCGAATCCTGATTTAAACTAAAGGTCCTTCATGTTCTCTAGATCTGCTGGAGCATGTTATGCAGGTCAAATCGAAATGTCCTCTAAGTGAAATACCTTTGGGGATTCTAATTGACTTTTCTTATAAATTACAAATATATGCAGCAGCTTCCACATTTAGCAATGGCCGAATAAGCATATATCCTCATGAATATTTAAGCTATAAAATTTAATTAAAATACAAAAGAAAGAAAATATCAATACAGCGTTTAAATGCAATAAGTACTGAAGCATTCGCCACGTCAATCACAGGACTTCAATCAGGTACTGTTCAGTCTGTCTATATTGACTGACACTTATTTCTTAAACAGCTTAAATATTTTATCCAGTGGTTGATAACTTCATAAGAGTCCTTTTATGGAGGTTCCAATCTTTTCCTAATATTGTTTGAGTGTAGGAAAACATAAGTGAATGCAATTAGCACCTTATTTACGAAATGATGTCAGGTTGACAGAATTGAAAACTGTTGCATTGTTTCCCTGAGTCTTTCCATAAACCATCTGTGCAATTAGTATTCTCCAGAATTTTCCTTCTACATGCTTGAAGACCCAACAGTATAGTCGGTAGCACAGTAGTCCACTGAGTACTGCCATGAGCCGTTATGGATGCCGATAAAATTTTTCGACTTGCATATTTGCAGGTAAGGAATTGTGCGATATCTTGTGGAATTGAATAACTTCATAAAGGCTTCGAAAAGTGATGACTAAAACTGTCTTTCTTGGTCTGTTGTCAATCTGTGGGGCAGTATCAAATAAGGAGATGCAGCTAGAATAAAATGTTCTTGCTACTGTTACGGAGGATATCTCTACAAGTCAAAATGTCTCAGGTCCCTTAAAGAACCAATCTTCACAGGTAAGATTGTAAAGAAAACCCTCTGATGGAGGAGGATGTCCTATAATGTCTATAAGAACAAGCTCAATGCAAGAACTAGGTGGTACAAAATTTCCAACGTTACTTCTTGTATGTAGAGATACCTTAGCTCGTTGACACTACAAACATGTGAGTCCACAGAATAATATCATGTCTCATTGACGACTACATATATCACTCAGTAACCAACCTCAAAGATGTTCTTACTGCTGGGTGCTAAATTATACAGTACTCAAGAAATTTGAAATACCTGGGACTGATGTTTGATCCCAAACTCAATTGGAACTCCCATCTCAACAATATTAAAGAGAACATTAATAACCTAAACAACAAAATTGCAAGAATCACCAGGGCGACATGGGGTGTCAAACCTCATGTTCTCAAATATATCTATTTAATGGCAATAGAGAGCATCATCCTCTATGGATGTCAAGTTTGGTATAATGGAACTGTTAAATTAAATAGAACTCTTCTGCAAATTCAAAGAGTACCATTGCTTAAAATTACGAAAGCATATAGAACCACCTCCACTCCAGCCCTTCAGATTCTATCCGGATGCGTTCCAAATTTTCTTAAAGCTGATACACTCAAGAAAAGATTCAAGCTGTGGAAATGCGGAGAAACAATAAAAATTAATCAACTACAACTTTGCAACAACAACGCATGGACTTACAAATTAAACATTGAACCTCCCTGGCTCAGAAGATATATAGACTGGAACCTCGTTCCCAATCATGAGGATCACTTTGCTTACACAGATGGCTCTAGGATTAATGGAAAAATAGGCTTTGCAGCAATTATTTTCCGAGAAAACTCTCTCATCCATTCCATTAAGAGAAGACTGAACAATGAAGCAACAGTTTTTGACGCAGAAGCAAGAGCAATTCTGGCTTCCATCAAATATGCCAGGGATAACAACATTATACTTCACATTCATACTGATTCCAGATCAGTTCTTTTGGCACTTTCCTCCATAGATGTCATCAGCGACACTATCACCGACATCAAAAATACTTTAAGTTTTATTCCTAATTTGATCACCTTCCACTGGGTTAAAGCCCATGTGGGAATTTATCACAATGAACTGGCGGACAAGGCAGCTAAAGAGGCTACAGAAGCGGATGAGATTTATGAACACATCAAATTTAGCAGGCAGCAAGTGAAGAAACTGCTGAAAGAATGGGAAATAGAAAGCTGGCAGAAATCCTGGAATGACTCTTCCAAAACAAGAAGACTTTTTGAACTTTGTCTCAAGGTAACCAGGAAGCGCCTCCTACCGGACTTCTTTCTAAATCAGGTCTACACCGGACATGGAGCATTTGGGACCTATAGACACAGATTCCATAATCAGTCCAAAATCTGCGACTACGACAACGAGACCTCAGATCCTGAACATGTTATCCTTCACTGTCAACGTCATGCAGACATCAGGAAAGCACATTTCCCTCCATTGTTCCAGAACATATCCATGAGACGCCTTCTAATGACTCCTGCTGCTCAAAGAGGAATAAGAGAAATCCTTCTAAGGGAGATCCAGCTCCTAATGGACGCCTCTTCTAGTGATTCAGACGAAGATTAAAGCTCATGTAACCTTTGTAAATATGTAAATTTGTATATAATCAAATGTTAACCATTATTATTATTATCACTATCATTATAACCATTGCATTCTAAACCTTGTATATTGTTATAAATAAAGGCTGTTGAGCCACCAACAAATCTTCCAGTCAGGGAGGTCACAATGGATTGCCTCCCGATTCATACTTTTGAGACTTTCTCCTTCATTTGAGACCTTATTTTGGACACTTAGCGAAAGCTGTCCTACTTTCTATATCTCTCGTACACTTTGACTGGATTATGAAGCGACGTTCCTACACCGTATACCCTCGGGTGGGTCGGTGCATCTTTAATCTTACTGCTGGGTGCTAAACTGAGCACAGATTATTAAAAATTTCTAGTCTGAAATATTCATGTGCAAATAGACAAATGTGCTCATCGGCATATCACAATTGAAGATGACTGGAGGTTGAAGGAGCATCAGGCAGTATGTCTTGTAATCGGACATCACTCTCTTGCTTCTCAGCCATTTTCTGGAAATCAAGAGCAGGGGGTGTATTAATAGCTGATGTATTAAATTGTTGAGTTGAAATAAAGAGCAGGAAGCTGTATTAATAGTTAATTGCTGTGATAACATTTTTAAGCGAAATAAGTACAGAAGCACTCCCCAGGTCAACCATTGACCACTTCAGTGATGTACTGTTTTGGCGCTACAATAATGCAACTTAGCAGCAGTATCACTGCATGATTTAAGTTTGTGTTGCCAACGCTACACACTTAACTGGTAATGACCATTTATGGGTTAGGTACAGGGAACTATGTCGGTGCTCACACAATGGCCTCATAAGAAAAGAATTCATATTTTCCTCTGTTAAGAAACTCCCCTTATATATAACATTTATACACCCAAGAATTGTGATGTTTACCTCACATACCATTTGTGAATCGAAATAATAATTGTTGTACATATTCCTCTATTTGTTTTGTATTTATATTTTGCTTGCTCAAAAATTAAAAGCTAATTGCTCTGTAAACGATGCATTTAGTTGGAGTATGGATTTTATGAACTACCACCTACAAAGATCAGGTCTAAATCCTATCATGTATATAAAGTGATATTTGTACTGACTCTACCATTTTGCAATCACTTAATTTCTATATTTATTTAATTTTTGAGATACCATTAAGAATTAAAAATATTAGTCATCCTAAGTTCACTATAAATCATCTTGTCTTGAAATGCAGTCTTTAGTATAGCAGGACGCTTTTTTAATATAAAAGTTGGGAATTTCAAAGCTTAGGGGCTTAAGCTTTAATATTCACCTATATTGTTTGAAGAATTAAAATAAAAGATTCAATGGCACGTTTCATGATTGCATTTTTAAGGGTAGAAAAATGAGGATTTAAAATATTTCTAAGAAATGATTTCATTCTCAGTTAAAATTCAGTTTTTTCACATTCTTTAAAAAAATTTTTTTTCCTTTTCCCCCCAACAACGAAGAAGGTTTTTTTTTTCTTTTGAGTTTGTTTAGTAAATTTTTTAAAATTTGTGGACATGGCAGGAATGCTTTTTAATATTATTACTGAGAAAATCACGAGAACAACATTAAAAGTACGAAAACTCAAAACCAAGTGAGAATTAGATAGCATACTGGAGGACCTCAACTATGATGCCAGATTTCTAATTTAATTGCATTGCATTGTCTCTAAATTTGTAGACATGCAAAGAAAGAAAAATAACAGGAAAGTAAGCCTCATTATATATTATAGAAAATCAATAACTGTAGTCCAAATTCAATTTATGTAAGTGGCTAAGGGATGGAGATGAGAAACTCTTTTAATTATTTTGTTCAATCGTCCAACTGAAGGTGGCACAGATGGTAGCATTGTATAAATAAAACGCACCATAATTTCACTAGAATTCTACATAACATTTGGAGAGTAAAACATAATTAGAGTAAGTCTAAAATTAAATTTTATAACACAATAGTAAAATATGGAGTTTTGTATGGCAGTGAATATTAGAAAATAATTAAACTACAGGAAAACAAAATTAATGCATTCCAAACAAAATGGTGGAGTGATTCTGCAAATTCTTGGGTGCAAAAAATCCCCAACAAGATTTTCTACAAAAAATCAAACTGTTGTTCCATTGCAAATGACTTTAACCCCTTGACTGACTTTGACGAGTCTGACTCGTCATTGATTTCCTGGGCCATCACAGACTTTGACGAGTCAGACTCGTCAAGCGCTTCTTTCGGCGGACGCCGTGCAAGTTACAATTAGATTACATAGTTGCTTCACTCGTTCGACGATTCTCATTTAAAAAAGCACACTGAAAGTAAGAGTTCAGTTTAGCAGAAGTCTCGCACGGTGAATGTTATACTAGCCAATATTTGAGTTTAGTAAAGATTATAAATAATCCCCGTAACATGTATAAGCCGGATGCATTATATGAAAGTGGGGATGATGGTGTAAATTGATGGTGTAGTTCAATTAAGCGAAATTAAATAGTTTTTTTTTGTCGCATCAAATTCCATTTAATTCGTCAGTCAAGGGGTTAAAGTGAGATGCTTGCAATGAATTGAATATATCATCAGAATATATCCAATTCATCACGAGCCATTCAATAGTTTAAACTAACTTATCTCACAAGAATATTGTTTACGAAGGCAACTGACAAGCACAGACGCCAAACTAAAATAACTTTTAGGTGGATAATCTGAAACGCAGCAATTTTAGAAGGGCCAGCTGGGAACTGGCCATAGAGGCTGGGAAAAACTCATGACCTCAAGAGCCATAGAAGAATATAACGAGTTATAAATAAGTAAATGTTCCTTAAAAAAACCAAACATGGGGACATATGTAGAATTACTGAAGTAAAAGCAGCAACACTGTTAATTTAAATGGTTTATAAATAAGAAATATACAATACATATAAATAATTTGAAGAAAATACAAAATCAGATTTATATAAAACTTAAAAGACACAATTTTTAATGTATATATCCAAATTTGATAGGAAAAATATGGAATCATTTTAAATAATTAATGAAACTTTTTTTTAAATTTTTAACATGTAATTTGTTTTTATTTTCCTTTGACTTTACTGTGACGCCCTATATTAAGCTTTTGCATTTCATTTTAGATTTTATAATGGTACTCCCATAAAAATTGTTTTCATGTGAGCATTACCAGACCTTAATGATTTTCTATCTGTTCTGATCAGCCAGTTTGTACTTTGTTTACAAATGAGCTTTTTGCCTGAATAATCCATGTAAAGATATTAAATGTTACAAATGGTAAGAGTATTTTATACATTACCTCATCAATTCTATTCTCATTCTTCTACTCTGAGATATGTCATGGGCTCTTCTAAGAATGTTGTTGGGAATCCCAGATAAAGCTGCAACATTTATTCCATAACTTTGCTCACTGATGCCATGTATAACATTATATAAGAAAGTTACAGTCTCAATGTCACTCTCATCATTTTCTATGGATAATAATACTCAAGTTTATTATAGTCAATATAATATTTTATCATAGAAATAAATGTTATGCGAAAATTGCTATGATAAGAAAAATAGACTTAGGAAAAATTTTATTTAAAAATATATTTCATTTTAATACAAAATTATATTGTAATAAATTTTTCATGAATTAATTACTGAACTACAAAAACTTTATAAGGAAATTTAACAATTCCTAAATTTTATTTAATAAAGAAAGTTATTTTAAATTAAGCTCTGGTGGAATAATATAAAAAAATTTAAAATATTTAATTTAATAATTATCCTAAATAAACAAAAAATAAAAAGTACTTAATTGTTTAGTAGCTTCTTTACTTCAATATAGTTAATTAAAAGTAGATTTTCATTATTACATAGTTCATAAATAATAAGCATCCAAAATTTTGCAATCCATTAGTTAATTATCTCATGTTTGTAATCATTTTGCTTCATATTTGTAATATACAGTTATCTTATTATCATTATACAGTTCATAAATATCGATTTAAAATTACATACAATGCACATGTTCCTTATCATACGTTTATTACATGTAGTTTATTAGCACTTTATGAATTGAATTAGATTAAGAAAATATTTACATAATTTTCAAAATTGTTCATTTAATCAAGATAAACATAACTGTGCTCTGATTTTTAATAAATATTTTGAAAATTATTTATTTATTTATTTATTATTATTATTATTATTTGAATACTAACTTTAATAGGAGACAATAAGTTCCTTGGAAATGTAAAAATAAAATTTTATATTTTATACACATAATTATGACTTATATGTGATATTTGATGTATATAAGTTTTTAATTTATCAAGATTTAACATACCAATAAATAGTTTTTCTTGCATATATAAGGATTTGATACAAAATATTATTTTTAATAACTATATGTTACACTTTCTCCATGATTAGTTCTTAATTTTCTAAAATGTTTTGATAAGAACTAAAGAACTAATTTCTTCCTTATTTTTTCTACATTCTAGGATCTAAAAATAAGAAAATTAATTTAAAATTATAATTAATGGTATTTTATTCATTATTTTCTTATATTATCTGATACCAACAGTTAACCCCTTCTGGTAAGATTTAATAATGAAACACTGTGCATTTAATTTTTATTAAAAAGAACTTATTTCATTTTATAATTCTTACATATTCTTAATTAATATCCATTTTTACACTAGAAATTTTAAACTAAATTAATTATCACATTCAACAGTAACTTTAGTTGCATGAAGAGTGTAGCTCGTCATTGTGCGGTTGGCATGAAACACCGATGACGAGCTACACTCGTCATAATACCGGAAGGGGTTAATTTCTCAATACAATATTGAATTTTATTTTCTACAAAAACAATAAATTCATTAATTATAAAAATTTTAAAACTTCTATTTGTTTTCAAAATTTTAAATGGAAAGATTTTTAAAAATTTAGTTAGGTAGAATTTTTTGTGGTAATACCAACATAAATTCATTAATAAAAAAATAGCAAAATATAACATTTTTAAGACATACATTTTTTGATAAAATTAGTTTTTCAAATATATTTAAAATGAGTTTGTAGCAATTGTAAGTTTTAGGATATAAAATGTATATTATTGCAAAACAATGTAAAATTTAGGATACATTTAATATGAAATTTTATTTAAATGTAATCATTTGAAAAATGCATATTATAATAATAAAAGTTGATGTTTTACCCACATAACAGTAAATTTCAATTTCAGCTATCAATTTTTTTCTTCATTCACAATTACATTCCCTAAAAAGTTCCATGACATTGTAAATTTTTTTTTAAACAGGGATTGCTAAAAATAATGGAAAACTCAAACATAAAAAAGTGTTTTGCTCCCAGTTCAGGTATGGGAGCATTTTTGATAGTTAAAAACACCTGAAACTTTCTTAAAATGTACATATATAAATTATGTAAGGCAAAGAGGGGGATACGATATCATTTCTCATGCAGAAATTGTTTTAATTTCAAAAGAGACACACAAGACGTTGCTATTGTTGCTGTACCAACACACAAGAAGTATAAGATTCCTTTCTTTCTGCTAAATCAGACCACAGGGGCTCCATGACATTTAATTCCGAAAGATGGACTAGTCATGGAAAGAGTGAGTGTCTTTTCCTGGCACAAAATCTGCATAAGGACATACTGCACCGAACAAATGTTTAAAATTCTATCAAATCAGAATAAAAGATGGAAAATGTTCGTTACAAAATTGGTAGACACAGGTTTGTTGCAGTAAAAATGTATAAATTTGAATCTTATTTAAAAATAAATTTCAAAACAAAGAGAATGTGTTATAGGCAATGCAAAAATCCAATAGAGCTTAAGAAAGCAAAGAGATTTGGATGAGGTGATTCCTTGATCAAGGTTAGTAAATATAAGACAGCGTCTAATCTAGTTTAATAAATTTGATGAAATAAAAATCAAGTCTTGTAAATTTAAATCATAGAAAGAATGTAATTGAACCTTTGTGTTCTTGAAACCATAGTATAAATTTGACTACAATAAATCAGGAAATTATCACCTTGGTAGGTGAATTCATCAAACAGAAACATTGCCAAATGCAGCTGGTCAGCCAAAAGAGAGATACAAGTCAATACTGGTGACCTGCTTATATAAAGTGACAAAGAGACCTACACCAAGATAATCCAAAAAAATGTGCCACTGTAGCTACTATTATATTGACTAAAGAGGCTATCGTTATTCCCTCTGGAACTCAAAAATGATGTTCCAAACCTTTACAGAACTACTTCACTTTCAGAAAGCTGGTCTGGGTTTGTTTAGTTTGTCTGTTGCTCAACGGTCATTTTTTGCACACAAGGGCTAATTAGACTGGGACCTACTGTTTAAAGTGGATTCCAAACCACTACAAACACCCACGCCCAAGGAGGGATTCAAACCCACGAAGTGTTGAACCGAAGGCAAGAGTGCTAACCATTCAAATGTCAGCTCAGCAAAAAAGCTGGTTTGGGTTACAGGGTTCTGTGAGGTTTTGAAGCATATAAACCCAACCAGTGGTGAGCAATAGGAAGAAAGTAATTTCATCAGAACGCAAGATATGTTTCATAACATGATCAGCAATCCAAGCTTTATCGTCCTTACACTACTATACTTGCTATTTTTTATCATTTTATTTTGACATCTGTCAAAAAAGCAATCGCCACTCAAGTCAAAATATTTTACCAATGGAATTCCCTTCAAAATATTTGGGTAGATATTGGATTCCATACATGTTCATTCAGCTCAGCACTCATTTTTGCCCCTTGTCTTTCTTCTTGTGGTCACTCTTCCTTAATATTTGCTTGTCCTTTACTGTGATTTTAATTTCTCAATCATGCTTTGCAGATGATGTTTTTTCATGATCGTTGTATGCTGCCAAGACCTTCAACAGGGTGCCTATAGATAACCCAAACAGGTGTGCCACTGAAGTTACTAATATATTGATTAGAGACGCTATCGTTATTCCCTACGGAATTCAAGAGCATTTTAATTTCAAGCAAATAACAACATAATATAATCAAACTCTTGAGAATATAAGAAGCAATGCAGCAAAAAAAAAAAAAAAAAAAAAAAACGGTATTTATGTATTTAATTTAATCTTTCACTATCACATATGGAAGTCACTGTTTTCAATAAGGCTTTTCTATTCTGAATAACCTCTGTAGTCTTGTTTATAGATATATAGCTAAAAACAAATTTCTTAGTCTTTTAACTTTTTAATACGTTAAATATTCAAGCAATAATACAAAGTAATTGTTTAATCATTTTATTAAACTATAGGTAATTATTATAAACTTAAAAAACTTTGGAAGTTAATTTTTAAATATTTTTTTTAAATTTTCAAGAATCAACATGAAACAAAAACACACACACACACAAAAAAAAGATACATTTTAATATTAATTGCTTGATTACGCTTAAACATAAATGAATAAAACTGGTAAAATGGTACAAAAAACTGAGAAATTCAACTGAATTCAAGCACAAATTTCTGTAAATATAATTTGCTTTTTTTAAATATAAAAGTAAACTAATTTTTTATACAAATTACACCTAACAGACACCTAATTTAAAAATTTCACTTTATTTTGGATTTGAATGTTATATTAATTATATTTTTCTTCTATATTTAAATAAAAATCTTTTTTCGATGCAGAAATTAGATTGAATGTTACACACATTTATTAACAAGATATAATGACAATTTTGCTGATATGATACAGATTATATTTATCAAAACAAGAATATTAATTATAATTCAACAATTGTAAATGTATTTGAAACTGGAGCATGATATTTCTAAAATATATAATTTATAAATGAATTATTTTTCTTTTTTACTTACTATCTTTCAAAATATAAGCCATGGTAACAGTTGAAATTTTATTAGGAAAATGGTCTTTTAATTCAAGGATTTCAGGATAATGAGTTACAAACAATGTGTGACATTTTATCTGAAAAAGAAAGTAAATTTATAGATCAATAAATACATTTTTGCACTTCATCAGAATTAAAAACTGTCACCATGGTAACTAAAATAGGATAAATAATTTTCTCAGAATTGTAATACTTGAAAAATATAGTGTATTTACGCAGTAATATTGTTCAACATAAACTATATTATCAGGTAAAATAATAAATGAGAATAAAAGTAAGCAAACAAAACTTAGCAAACATACTATTCTTCCACTGTAAAGTGGGTATGATGTTCAACACTTTTGAGGCAGATTAAAATATTGTGATTTCCACGAGAAATTATGCAACTTTTACATGCTTAAATGTTAAATATTCAGCAGTATAGTGTTTCTACCAATGAGACAGGAACTTAAAAATATAAAAATATTTTACTGTGGTTTGTAAAATGAGTTAAACATGAATAGAAATGTGAAACTACTGTCAATAAAAACCAGGAAATAAAACTACTGAAATTACATTTACAGATAAAAAAAATTGTACAACAAAAAAGATACATGATAGTTTGGCAGACTTGGATTATTTAAATTCTAATTTAGGATTTACTTTTTTTTAAATTAAAATAGTGAAGAATTTTAAAGTTTTTTTTATCATGTACAATTTGCTGTAATTATTTTTGTTAGAAGTAAAATCTTCAATTTCTATTCAATTTAATATCTTATAGTTGCAATACTCTTTAAAAAACATATGTATCAATTTTTTATGATTACTATACATATCAGTTTAATTAATAAGTAAATATAAGTATACTTGTGAATATTAGCATATTTTCAATATTTCTCAAGTACAATTACTGAATTTTATCAATTTTCTGAGATGAAAGTCCAATCATTATTACATATATTAAAGTTAAAAAAACAATACTATTTGTAATTTAATGTTACTCCGTGCTTACAATGATATGTTTTGATGGAAATTTTTACTTTTTTGAGCGATTTTTCTTATGTTCAACATTTATACAGCAATGACACACATTTCTTCTGGGATAGATTAAAAAATTTATTTTTAATTATTTTTATTCATTTTCTAAGAATGCCTAAATTATTAAAAGTGTTTTGCAATTATTTTTTAATATTTTTTTTGAATAAAATGTCAAAACGTTTTATAAAATTATAGAAATTACAGAAATTTTGCATTTTTTAAAAACAAATATTTTTACAGCATAAATAAAATATTTTATAAAGAAGAATATTTTATAAAGACACATTTATGAATAATGTTATGAGTTATTTTGTTATACAATGCATTAATAAAAAATTTTTATTAAAAATTAACACTTTAGACAGATTTAATATATATATGTCAAAGAGCAAATAAGAAATGCATGATTTAACTAAGCAAATCAAATATACACATAAAAATAAACAAACCAGCAATAGAACATAATGTATTTATGTTCCAATTTTACGATTTTTCTCCTAATGAAAAATAACTATAAGTACATATATAACAATGACTTACATTAATGTCACTGGCGCTACATAGGAATACTTTTTTTTATGAAATTGATAATTGGTACTATTCTTCATATGCTTGATTTTTTTTTTTTTTTTTTTTTTTTACTATATTAAAAATCTATTACATTTACTATCAAAATTAAAATTCTAAATATGCAATGAAAAACATTTTAATGATTTCTAAGGATTTAAGGTATAATAACATACTGTACTTTTCTGACTTCATATTAAAGCATAAGTAATTTGTGGATAAAATAATGGAACAAATGAACTTTTAAAAATTCTAAACTCGCTTATCAGAGAAAGAACGTATACATGAATTCTTGTAAAGAAATAAACTAAAAAACAATGTCTGTAAACAAAGCAATTCTAAAGTGTCAACATTTTTAAATTGAGTTTTAAGTATTAGAATACACATTTTAAATATAAATAAAAATAAAATAAAATAAAAACTAATAGGCTTTACTCTTTTTTCATACCCAATTCATATTAAATATATATTATTCATTACTTTAAAGTTTTTTAAAAATTATGAACATTTACTATAGATTACTAAATTTAGAAATATTTTAATCTTATATATGATAAGAATATTTTGAAATATCTGGTGAGTTGTACCAATTTATTCCACTTTTTAAATAATTGTGATAAAAAATAACATTTTCTTATCCATAAAATTTTAATTTACCACCATATGTTGAATATTTATTTATTTTTGTTTAAAAAAAATACAATCATTAGAATTAAAAATTAAGCACAGGTGTTTTGAAATTTTAGAATTTTTAATAGCATAATTTAAATTTTTACATTTAAAATAAAAATGACAAAAAATGATACTTAAAAGAATAAGTATGAAGTGAGTATAGTATGGTGAAAGACAAGTATTAAGGATTTTACTAACAAATTACCTCAGAAATAAGGTACTCTAGAGCTGCATATGCAACAGCAGTTCCATCATTAGTACTTGTTCCTCTTCCTAATTCATCAATAACAGCAAAAGACTTAGATGTTGCATTCTTCAAAATTTCTGAAGCTTCACACATTTCTACCATGAAAGTACTTTTTCTGTTAACAATATCATCATCAGCACCCATTCTAAAAATATTGCATGATAAAACAAATTTAAAACCAAGAAAGTTTATAACAATACTTAAAATCAAATTAGAATAAATATATTAATAATTTTATTTCATTTTAAGCTGAAAAAAGTTTTTAATTTTAATTTGAAATTAGTATAAAACAAAAAAAAAAATTATTTTCAGATACTTTCAAATAAACAAAATGTATTTTAAATAATAAAATTTAATGGCGG
Source organism: Latrodectus elegans (assembly GCA_030067965.1). Classification (NCBI taxonomy): domain Eukaryota; kingdom Metazoa; phylum Arthropoda; class Arachnida; order Araneae; family Theridiidae; genus Latrodectus; species Latrodectus elegans. Next base: position 35,712,531 of record CM057822.1, on the reverse strand, counting down.
AAAACATTATAAAATTTTATAAAAGCATCCTTTATTCTAAATTAAGTACTTGATATTTAAGTAGCATAAAATAAAAACTTAAAATGAACTTTTTTCTGATAATATAATTAGATTGAAAATTTACAAACAAAATTTCCTCAAATCTTAATTAAATGAAGCAGTAAATGATTGTAAACTAAACTAATAAATGCTTAACAAATGAATGAATGACAATTAGAAATAAAAAAAATCTAAGAATCTGATGGCAATATACAAACCTACCTTACATAAATGTTATCAAAAAGGGGAATAGTAGCTGATTCAGCTGGTACATAACATCCCATATGAGCAATTAATGCATTTGCAGCTGTTTGACGAACATAAGTACTCTTTCCACCCATATTAGGTCCTGTTACAATCATACTATTGTTTGTACTCTACAATGAACAAAAGAAAATATTTCAATGTGAACGAAAAGCATTGGTGCTTATATTATTCTATATACATATAAGCAGTAAGTTTATTAATTTGATTTAAATTTAAAATTGATAATTCACATTTCTATATTTCGATTCAAATTAGAATTAATTTATAATTGAAAAATTATTAAAAGCATTTGATCAATATTAACTTTTTGAAAGATTGTATAAACAACTTGAAAAATCGTTTTTCGTGTATAATGTCACTGGAAAATAAAGTTCACCTCTATTCCATTTTATTCAATAATTAATATATCATTTGCATCAAGAAAAAATTAAAAAACTGAAATTTTTACAGGGAGCATGAAAATATTTGAAATATATATTGAAAAATATGCTTACAGAAATTATAATTTATCAAAAATTTTAAAATTTTTTATTAGTTTAGAGTTATGGATGATTCAATCTTAATTATGAAATACTTATAAGAAAAAAAAAAACAATATTAAGCAAACAATTAATATATAGGCATGGTTATTTAAAATATTAGTCTGATATGATGAGTTACAAATTTCACAAATTAAAAAATTAAATATTCTGGAAAATTTGTGAAAATAACATTAAAATTGTACACTTAGTCTCATTTCAATAACCAAACAAAGCATGAATGCTTTATATTTTTCAGTTTAATTATTTGCCACATAATTTTTGAATAAGGAAATTCGTGTTTTCACAAATCTCTGTTGCTTGGTTTTAGATTTCTAAAACATTTATATCCAGCAACAATATCTACCTACTTGAAGATTTATTTATTGGGTTGAATTCTCCACAAAAATAATCAAAATGCATTATATATATATATATGCTTTATATTCAGAAGTCATGAAGTCAGTAGTTATATATATATATATATATATATATATATATATATATAACTACTGACTTCAATTCAACAAATTCTAATAAATCGACAATTTTTTTCTAGTGCTTTTCATCTAGTTATAATTTATTAATAAACTAATATAGGACATAAATTTAAAATTATATTTGAGCAATACCTCATAAGCAAAAGTGAATGATGCAGTACACTTTTATACCAGAAAATAAATTATTTTGCTTTATTATTTTAAATTAAATAAATCAATGATAATTACTTAATGTGATTATATTAAAATTATACAAGTTACAAAAAATGTTTCATATTTTTTCATTTAGTACTATTTTATTTGATATACATTTTCAATGAAAACAACAATTTAGCACTTTAAATTATGGGGAGCATACATTTATATAAGCAGATCAAAAGCTTTAATTTTTAAAGTTCTTTAAAAGTTTCATTTTGTGGTCGAGTAATTTAAAGTAAGCAAAAACAAGTGGAATTTTATGAATTACGAACTACTTAATAATAACTTACAAGACATTAAAGTGTGCAATAATTATTTAAAAATGAAAAACTAACATAACATTATATGTATATTTAAGAGAAAATTGATTAAAATTTACAAGTTACAAAAAATGAATTAATTTGAATTTTGCAAACCTGACAATATTTGAAATTTTAAAATCTTACAATTTTTATTATTTCTCATATTGATGATAAAAGCATAGATTTACAATGAAAATTTTGTTCAGAAATGAAACAATTCTGTTATACTTCTATTTGTAGAAAACAAAAATCAAAAATAAAAGTTTAAGCAAGCATAAATATTTTTTTATCTTATAAAAAATACAATGAGTTATTTGTTTCAGCTCATAATCTAATACATAAACAAAGAGAAAATAAATAAATATAGCCTAAATACATTTTAAGATTTTTTTTAATTAGAAAAGCATAATGTTACCAATTACAAAATAACCTTTTTAATAAAATATTCAAATAAATAAAAACTACTAAAAATGTTTCCTATTTAAATTAACATAAATTAATAATGCATTTGCTCTATTAAATTGATTATATGCAGTAAATTTGATTCTAATATCCATTACTTTCATCAGCGTAGAACCAAAACAAATAGCAAAAAAGTACACTTTCATTACAAAAAATACACTATAACAGAAAATTTAAGAAACTTACATTCATAGATATATCATTTGCAACAAATTGTTTCCCTTCAATCAATTTTGCTACAACAGGATGTCGACCCTGTGTAATATTAAATACTCTATCTTCATCATCAAAGACATTAGGCCTATAATTTAAAATATAGTAATATTATTATTGCATGTTTTTATATCAACTGAATAAGTACTGTCAACATTTCAAAATAACATTTAATGGAAGCAAAAGCATTTTTGATAAATTTCAATTTAATTTTCCAATGGAAAATTACTTAATTTCATATCCTAATTATTTTTATACAACTACTTTAAAAAAAAAATAAAATAAGGACTGCTTTGATGGTTAAATTTTACAATCTTTTATTGCTACAAAGTTAAATACAAAAATAAATGATATAAATTCTAAATCACTTAAATTTCTAAAAATTAGGAAGGTTGGTAAATTTTTGCCTTTTTATTATTAATTTGTCACATACATGGAAAATATGCTTTTGATTTACAATTTGAAAATAATTATTTTAATTAGTTTAATAATTAAAATAAAATTAAACAATTTAATCAAGTGGTTTTTATAAATGACAAGCTCACTGCTTTCAAGCTTTCCCAAGGGGTTTAGGAGAATACTATAACAGTTACAATGGATAAGTGGCCATTGTGTCATTAGCTCTTGAAGAAATCAGTAAAGGTAGTATTTTTTATTGACTCTCAGGGCACCATCAAATCATTCTTATCAATTACACCTAGCAATAGTGGGTCTGTTTATCTTTGTCAGTTAACTATTATTTCTTTACTCAAAGGGGGACATAAAATAGTGCTGCAGTAGATACTCAGCTACTGTGACAGCATTGGTAATAAATAAGCAGTCTAAAACCTTGTCCAGTCTTAAAGTACCATGCTGTTAAAAAGCTTATTAAGAAAATTTTTTATTCCTATTGTGAAAATGTTTACAAGGTATTCATGAGAAGGAAAATGTGGGCTTCTTTCCTAACAAGGCCTATCCCATACAACATCCACAGAGCTGTGGTTGTGGCAAATTTTTGCTTTAGAAATAGACATGATTATTTGCTAAAGCACCTTTACTGTTTAGGTTTAACAGACTCTCCAATTTGACTGGTGACCACCTCTTCACTCAAACTTGACTTTTTGATATCACTGCTAGAAATACTAATGACTTTTTGTTTGCTTAAAGATTGTATTGAGCTGCATGATAGACACTGATGGTTGAAAAACCGAGGACAGGCGTAGGATAAAACAGTTTGGTAACATGAGTTTTAGGAAGTTTCTATTGAAATTTACAGTCTTCTTTTTAAGTTTAAACTGATAAAATATACTACTGTAATTTATCATAATATTATCTAATGAAATTAAATTAAAAAGAGAAAAATCTAAAAGTCTTTGCTTATGTATTTTTAGAATTATCTTTTGAAGAACTGCTATTTTCATAGCTACTATTTTCATTCTCACAATAAGAATCTTAATTAATTTCATAGAAAATGTTTATTCAGTAAAACAACATGCTAAATAAGTATCGTTTTTGTTTTTAAAAAGTAAAAAGTTCAGTTTTTTTTCTATTAAAAGTTGTACATCACATTGTACTTCTTTTTTTAGATATGCACTTAGATTATATTAATTTTCTCTGAGAATATAAAGATATACATTTACTGAAATTTTAAGTTTACCTGCAAAATCCTTCTTCTTTTGACACTTTTGAAAAACTTAGATAACAGTCTAATTCAGCTAAGTGCAAAATAGCTCGTTTGTATTTGTAGAAATGTTTTCCAAATTCACTATGAAAAAAAAACACACAATATTATATATAATAATAGAAATTACTTACATTATTTTTGAGTTTTTTTCATGTATATTATGGATTATATATATAGGTATTATATTTTCAATATTTAATTTTTTTAAATATTTACAATTATATATTAGATATAGCTTTGGAACTAAAATTTAATAAAATTCAGAAAGTGGAGTTAATCAATTTGGCAAGTGAAACATCTAATTGTTCTTTATGTTATATAATACAGATATTGAATTGTAACATTCTCAATACAAGTTTCTAAGCAATTTCGCACATCTTTTTTCAAAATATTTTATATTTGCCTTCAAAGTAGCAGGAAAATAAAAATTAATATATTAAATGCAAATAACACCTATATACAAAAGTTTCATACCAAATATCAACTTCATGGTTTCAGTGATTCCTGAATTGCATGACATTCCTTTTATATTCATGCAGCAATTTACATAAACTAGGAATTAAGGTACTATATTGTGATATTTCCTTCAAAAGGATGAGGTTATAAATTTCTTTAAAATTTATAATGTTGGAATTCTCTTTAATTATCTTCATACATTTTAGAAATTTTAACTTTATAATTACAAAAATTAGTTCTTTGAATTAATTCCTCATTTACATTTAAAATATAATTAAAATTTATTTTGCTGAATTGACATTTTAATCTATTAAGACATTTAGTATTAAAAATCATGATTATATTTTTTACTCTATTCACAAGAACTATCAATAACTAATAAGCATGATAAATTCTTCAAAATGATATCATATACATAAAAACATTTTTCAGATATAGATTCAAATGAATGAAAAGTTTTTACATTCACCTGATTTTTAAGATTAACAATATCTTATAAGCATAGTTGATCTTTTAAACTGATATGAAACTTGTGCATATAAGAAATTGTATGGTTAATTATATATTAGTAACATAAATGCAAATTTATATGGGATCTATTATCATTTAAAGATATGCATTTGATACTTTTTTTATTTCTAATTTTACATGATAACTTAATATAATGATAGCTAATCTTACAAGATAACTTGAAATAAGTGTTCTAAATATTAGTTTAAATTTACCCTAAATTAGAATTGATAACAATAATTATTATTCCATTTCCCTTTCTTTTTTAAAAGTGACAAAGATTATTATAGTTAAATAATTAAAATTTGTTAAGGCTTATAAAATGACAGGTTTCATTTTTTTAACTCTTCAGAGATTAGAACTTTCAGCTAAGCATTTTAATCCCTTAGAGTTATAAGCTACACAAGACCTCCTTTTCAATTTCTATAAACTATAAAGACCATGGGATAGTATTTTTGAGCCACTTTCAAATTGTGTAATAATTTATCTATATTCGGCTAAAAAAAATGGGCCAACAATTATTTATATGCATAATATATGGCAAAAAGTTTTAAAATGATATATTCTTTGGCCCTTAACTTTTTGTATAACACAACTTCTTATCTATATAAATAATTTTCAGTTAGTCACCTTACATAAATATACGTAAAAATATATGTAAAAATAACAAAAGTAAAAATATAAGAAAAAATCATCACATTTTAAAGGATATCAAATGCAAATGTGGAAAATCAAAGACTTGATAAATCTGATATGATTCAATTTCGTCAAAATTGAATAAAATAAACCTAATATTATTGGATGCTCAAGAGTTTTGCTAATTCAGAAACTAGAGCAGAATTTTAGACAGAAATAGGGGGTTCAAATATTGTCCTTGGCATTTTTTATTTTTGTTATTTTCTTTAAGTATGTGATCAAGTTTTAAAATTTTGATAATTTTATAGAGGAAATGTTCCAAAGTATGTGCTTCATATATAAAACATCCATATGTGAAATTTTGCTGCTAACAAATTCAGAACTTCAAAATTAACTTTTTGCAACAAAGAAAAGCAGTTGAAGATTGATAAAGGCTTTTGTATCACCTAAGCTCAGAATAACCAAAAAAGAAAGAAAAAAATCTAAATCTCAAGATGAATTAAGCCAGAGAAAGTCTGTCACTGACTCAAATAAAAACTTTGCACTAATACATAAAGAAATGCCTACTAAATAAGGAATCTCAATGAGTAAAGACATAAAATGTCATCTGAATGCCACAAGATTGTGTGTATAAGTGTCAGCAATAATCATTCATTTAGTCTAAGAATAAAACTATCCAAAGGAAATTTTTTAAGGAGCATGAAATTTGAAGGACCAAATATTGAAAGAAAGTATACTTTGAAGAGTTGAATCTAAATTCAATTTATTTGCATGACAAGATAGATATTATATTTATCTTCCCAAAAGGCGCCAGAAGAGTTGATTGTACAAATGTTCAACTAAGAAACATAAGAATAAACCAGTAATTGTATTTTTATACTCATCAAAATGATTACAGGTACAAATACTTATAAAAATATTTTAGAAGATCACATGCTGTCTTTCTTTTTTTAAAAAGATACTCCATGTACAGATATTTCAGCAATGTATGGATATTTCTACGAGATTCTAACGTCTCCAAAATTGTAATAAAGTGGTTTACAAATAGGAAAATTATTTTTAGGGCAGATGACCAACAGTCATCTGATTTCAATCCAAGTGAACACTATAGGAAAAATATTAGAGTAAAAAAATTAAACATAGAAGCTTTTTTTGAAGGTAAAATTTTTCTAGAATCTCTTTAATTGGAATTCACAAAAATCCCTAGACTACTTAAGAAAGCATAATAAATTCTATAACCTGATGAAATGCAGCTGGTCTCAAGTAAGGGAATATGCAATTAAATAGTAAATATTAATGTTTTTTTAACATAAAATCAACTTCAATAAAAATTTTGAAAAGTCAAAATGTCTCAAATCTTTTGTTTAAGAAATTTTACAAATTTTCAAATTATTTTTAATTTAAATATATATCTTAATCATTCATTGTTATATTTTGTTTAATTTTACAAAATAGTAAATATGTATAAATGAAATTCTTTAATATGAATCTTTACTTATATAAATTGTTAAGACACACAATTTATTATTTCAAATCTTATGTAAATTATTTATATCTGCTGAAAAATAAGCATATTGTTATTTTTATGGAACTTACTTCAGGTAAATATTCCAGGCTTCATTTGCATATATTACCATTAGTTCATTCTGTTTTTCAATTTCTTTAAAATATTTTATTACATCTGGAGAACGGAAACGTGAAATCTGCTTTGTACTAAAAAATAAATAAAACGGCTACATAATAAAACAATGTTTCATGACATAATTTATTTAAGAAAAATGAATCTTTTACATTCTGTTACATACCCACTGACTTTCAACCATTCTTTTGGAACAAGACATAGATTACTGTTGGGAACTTCTATAAGATACTAAGCAATCATTTAGTTCAATTGTTGGATGTAATTAATTATATTACTAATTGTGAATAAAGTATAGAAATAGTATGGGCATTTATTATTATAGAATTATGAATGGAAATAATTATAAGTTAAAAACATTAGTTTAAAATTACATTTATGAAAATGTAATTTGGCTTTCATACTTCTTTTATTTGATAATAATTAAACTAAAGAAAAAAAAATAAAATTGCTAAAATATGCATAAAGTTTTTTTTATAGATTTTATAAATGCATAAAAAAATATTTTTATTATTTTCTAGATTCACTATTTTTTTTAAAGGCAATCAACAGATTTTTTTGAGTGTTTATTTCAAAATAAAACTTTCATCACTTAAATAAATGCATTTAAAAATATTAGTTCAGTAAACATTAAAGTAGCAACTGCATATACTTTTTGACTGTTGTTATGGAATCAGAAGTGCATTTTTATAGTTCAAAATTGACATTCAAATTTTCAATATTTGAACTAAATATTAGATAAAACATCTCTGCAAGAGTAATGATTACTAGCCTTGAAATAAAAACATGCTACAAATTTTTTATAAACAAAATCTAGATTTAATTACCTTGACATCATGCTCTTCTAAATTCTAAATGAACATGTAATTATGACTATCTTTCAGTTAGTATGCCAACAATATTTTGTGTTGACATGGTATCTAAAAGTTTAGAATTTTTTTTAGATAATGTGGAAAATTAGTATAAATTCTAAAACTAATAAGTTTAATTTATTAGTGAAAATTAGAAGTTTAATTTATTAGTTTAATTTATAAGTTTAATTTATTAGTTTATAATTTATAAGTTTTTGTGGTGGAAATTTTTGTTAAAAAAAAAAAAAAAAAAAAAAAAAAAACTTAATTCTATTGTGATGTCTATTTATTTTAGTTTGAAGTGACTTTTAAGCTACAATATTCATACTTCAGTGTTGAGCCCATGTTTATTCAGACTGTTTACCAATCAATTTGGCATTAAAAATCATAAATATTTTAAGACAAAATTAAGACAATAAATGGTTAGTATTTAGAAAATTTCCTTATCAAGAAACTTTCTAATATATTTTGGGAGCAATGTATTTGTCATAATATTTTGATTAGCTCTTCAAATAAAAAATAATTGTGACAAATCCTTAATTCTCATGCTTGAAGAAGAACTAAATTTTAGGCAAGCATTTTACAAAGAAACATTATATACACAATAAAACAGGAACACTGATTCATATACTTAATACGCATGTTAGATATTTCCCCCTAAATAAGCAAAGAGGAGTATTTACTTTTAAAAAAAACTAAACTTAGAAGCAAATCAAGATGTTTTGAAAAGTTAAAATAAATGACATTTTCATCTTTATGAAAATGCCAGCCAATGAGAGGAAAAAATTCTCAAGCCAAAAATTATACTTAACATAATAACAAAAAGGGTCAATTACCTTAAAGGGTTTTTAGTTTTGCAATAAGAAACTGTTACCAAAACAGCTAAAAAAGTATTCAAAATTACACAGAAATTCTCAATAATTTTCAAAGAAATATCGAATCAAAATATCAAACAATGAAAAGCAAGCCACCTTAAGTAAAATGCTTAATAGGGAGGGAAAAAAAAACTTTAAGAAGTATATAAAAATATGTCAATTGCTCTAATGCAATAAATAAATAAATATATAAATAAAAATAAAAAAAAATAAAAATTGTGATTAGATTCAAATTTTTAACTTTCCTCAAGATAAATTGTTGGTTTCAATGTTTTGAAATTCACTGATTTTTAAGGAAAAGACAAATTTACTCACCTATTAGTTAAAATTAAAAAAATTAGGGTGTAATGTTTCACATATAATGTTAAAAATATGAACTAACCAAACATTACCAAACCTGTTTGGAATCAGTAAATAAATGTGGACAATAATTCACAATTAAAAAAACAAAAGCAGTAATGAAAGGTACTTGAAATAATATGATTCAAGAATAGATTCAAAATGAAATTTGAAGTGTAACAAGTAACCAGACTGTTAATTACACAAAAAGGAATTTTAATTTATGAATAAAATCTGTGTACTATTGTAAAATTTGAAAAAAAAATATCAAATTAATTTTTTTTATAAATTTGGACTTTTTTGTAGAGTGATATTACAAAATTATAGGAAACTTTATTCATAAAATTAAATGAACGAATAAATTAACTAAATGAATTCATAATATTAAATGAATGAACAAATGAAAATTAAATTATTGTTTATAACAGAGCATAATATATAAACTAAAATAACTAAACATTAGTTGCATAATATTTTTATATTATTTATTATTTTATATCCAGATTTGTATTTTTTAAGCTAATATGTGCTATTTAAAATTACATTAATTTTAAGAAAATTATTAGATATCTGATTATTTCTCTCTTTTTACATCATGCATAAATATTAAATAATACAAGTACATTAAACTAATACCTTTTGTCCAGCCACTGTTGCATATTTCATATTAAATATTCGCAACGTCTTACATATTTCTGGTTTCAAATCATTCAGCTTTTTTTCTAAAATTGATAAAGAATTTTTGCATTCCATCAATTCTGGAAACATAGATATATCTTGGAATATCTTAGTTTTATCTCCTTCTCTATATAAAAAATATCTCCATTCAGTGAATTTCAAATTGTGAATTTTGAGGGTAATAAAACTTAAATGTTTTCAAATTTTAAATAAATTTTTAAAAACTTTCATCATTAATCTAAATGTGATACACATTAATTTAATAAATTAATTGTTTAAACTAAACAAAAATTATATGCATTGTTAAAACAAATCATTTTAATCATCTGTACTAAGCTTTAAAAAGAAAAATGTAAAGATGTTTATACAGATTATTATACTGGATAATAATCTGTATCAATAGTTTAGCATTTTTGTTTTTTAAGCTGATTATACATCAAAAATGTTTCAGATACATTATGTCTGTAAAGCTCTTAAATCAGAATTAATTACTTCAATGATAAGATGCTTATTGATTTGAAAAAATTCAAATATAAACATACCTAGCAGCATCAGGATTAATGTTCAACATGTATTTATCTACATCAGATAATAAATAGGGAATATCCAGTAAAATGCTTCTAATTCTAGAAGCTTGAACTTCATTTTGTATTTTGCCAGTTACAGCAACAAGCTCAGTTCGAATCTTTGATAGTGCTTCTACAAGTTTAAAGAAGTCATAGCAGCTACACTAAGGAAAAATTCAATAGTACACATAAAAGCGAATTAAATAAATAATCAAAATATATTATTCCAAAATATAGAATTCTTATGGAATTATAAAATTTTATGAAAAATCTATTAGTTACTTTTTAAATTTCATTTCTGGCTGAGTACTGTTTTTTTTAGCTGTTAAAAAGTAAATTTTTATAGTATTTAAGCAAAAAGTATTTTTAATAGTTTTTTTTATATACTTGCTAATTAATTTAAAAATAAGATATATTTCTTGAAATTGAAAAAACGTTTTGTGAAATATTTTCTGAGGAAAGCTGCAATTAAAGATGAATTATTGTTCAAGTGTTTACAAACTAAATACATATTTACAAAAAAATTTTCCAAATAAGTAAGACATCATCAAACAATAAGATAAGTATAGCAATTCATGCAAAAAAAGTAGAATAGTTTTTCTACTGATTTTTTGTAAGACAAATTAAGGTATGACTTAACATTATACATTAATTTCATCAATGTTTTCATATATTATTTTGAAAATTCTTTCTTGAAAATAAATTTTAAAGCATTCGATAAGATATTTGATAATATATTTGGTAAAATATCTAGATATCAATTTTTTCAAAAGTAATTAATATTTGAATGCCACTGTTTTAGTGAAATGATGCCAATCAAAATTTTGAAGAAATCTGAAAAAGAAAATATTTGATTCCTAATTATGAACTGCTAATATCATTTTCATTTTATATTTTTTTATTCTATAAGCAAATTTGTTCATTCTAATAATTTATTGTTTTTATGATATGAAATAACTTTTCAGTTTTGCCTTTTTTAAATTTTTAATAAGCTGAAATATTTATATTTTTCAGTTTTTTTAAAAAATTTAAGTTACTATTTTATTAATATTAAATTGATATCACATAAAAATAAATTATAAAAAAATTGATATTGATACCACAATAATAAATTTATATAGCATTTGATACACAAATTAAAATCTAATTTCAGCACAAACACTTTTACTTTATTCTTAATTTTAAATTTCAAATTATGAGTACAAAATAGCATATTTTGAAATTTAATTTAAGGAAAACAGCTTTTAAAATATATTGAAAACCCTAAAATTATAAACCATGTAAATAAATATGAAATTAAATATTTAATAAATAATTAAAAACTTCAATTTACCCTCTAATACATAGTTAATTTACAGATACTATACACAATAGTAAATAATGAAATGAATTCTGTTTTAATAGAAGATATAATTTTACCTTTTGATAAAAGGTGGAACACAGAGCTCTTTCTAAATCAGGAAGCTTATTTAGTACTTTTTCAATAATGCTGAAAACTATAGATTTTGAATGCAAGATCTCAGAAACAATATTCAGCCTTTCTTCAATTTTTCTAAAAAGTTTGATAAAAGAAACCAGTTAGAGAATTTTACTGTTTCAATATTTTTTTAATAGATTATGTAAAACACTCAAAATGTACATAAAAGCTAAATATTAAAAAAAATAATAATAATAAATTAGTAAAAGCATTTGAGAGGGGAAAACAATCAAAACTTGAGATTCAGAAACATCATTATATCAAGAAATGTTCCACATTTAACAACAACAAGAAAAATTTTAATAATCTTATCTATTACTTCAGACAGCTGAATGCATTTATCATACTTTCTGAAGTGTAATGTAATGCCAGCACTGACAGATTTTAACAGGAGTAAGATTAGAGGATTTAATTTAGTTGTGGCAATGGTCTTTCCTTTGATACATAAAAAGATTTTGTTGCATGTTGTAGGTTCTCATAATAAAGTACATACAAAGAAAGAGGAAAATCATTAAAATATAACTGCATACAACATCTATTTCAATTGATAATGATAATTGGTTGTTGAATGATATATATATATAAGTATATATGTTACCATTATATAATTAATAATAATCTCCCACATACACAAACGAAAAGTCATGTCAGTTAATATTTTAATTAAAATTATCAAAAGAACAATTAATGTTTTAAATATTTATAGTACCATATTAATGCTCATCACTATTCACAAAACAGTGATGACAATATATAACACTTTTAAGCAATGATAATAAGACACAGTTCACTAATTTTAATTTTACACACAAAGAAATAGCAATCAACAATCATGTTTGAGGAATAAAACTACATGTTGTTATTCATTCCAACAAATGTGAATATAATAATCATTAATAAAAGTAATAACTGGAAAGTTATATTAAAGACTTCTTTTTTTAGTTTATTCATATGTAATTAGTATTTCTTGCTACAAAAATCCCTGTTTGGGAATTATAGAAATAAATGAATAACATTAAAAACAAATATAATATTCTAGATCACAAAAAAATTCTGCTTTGAAAAGATTTTTTTTATCTAAAAATTTATAACAGTAAAATTGATCTTAAACTATATGGTTGGTAAATTAATTAACTTTTTAAAAGTATTCTGTAAATATTGTGGGGTAGATGTTTTACAAAATAATATACTTCAAAAGTAAATATACTTTTAACCCCTTCCAGTAAGATTTAATAATGAAACACTCTGCATGAAATAACCATTTAATTTTTATTAAAAAAGACTTGTTTCATTTTATAATTCTTACATATGCTTAATTAATATCAATTTTTACACATTTTTACACTAGAAATGTTTAACTAAATTAATTATCACATTCAACAGTAACTTTAGTCGCATGACAAGTGTAGCTCGTCATTGTGCGGTTGGCATGAAACACCGATGACGAGCTACACTCGTCATAATACCGGAAGGAGTTAAAACATATGCATAAAAATATTTGAGTTTTATTATTAAATCACAGATGCTTCTAACACCATATAAGTTTATATATTTTTTTTCAAAGAAAAATATTTATCATATCTATTTTGATCTTTCTGAATCTGTTAGCATCTGAAATCTTTAGTCTTCAGTTTTTCTCATTCAGAAAATTCAAATGATATTTTAAAAAATTATCTTGCTGTAATTATTTGGAATGAAATTGTCAATTGTCATAAGCATGTCTCTGTTTGTGCACAATTGCTCTGCACTACTCTGTTTGATTTATACCAAAAGGATACAGACTTAGGACTCAATTAGCAAAAAACGCTACACCCAAAAAGAATATAAGAAATGATAAAATTGTTGACAGGTGCAATGTAAATTGAACTTTTAAGTAAAAACAATTGCAAAGCATAATGAATACAAATGAAGGAACTTTTATTGAAAATTTTTCAGATTATAAAAAAGGGAAATAAACTAAAAGAAAACTTGTTATTGTGCAAAGATGATCAAATATTAAAAGATGTTTTTATTGAATAGAGAGGGTGAAACAGATGAAAAGGTAAAGGCTGATTTTAACTTGTGCATTTCAACATCTGCACTAAAACAAATAAGAAACTTTGAAAGAAGTCTGGATAAAATTAGAAAATACTTTCAATCAGAAAATATTGCAAGAAAATACTTTGTTCAAATTTCTTATTGAGCTAAAAATAATTGATTCCTATAGTGGTTTTAATGATGAGCAAGATTATCTGTCAAAATTCTTTGACATCATCAATAAACTTTTTTAAATGTATACAAATATCAATGAAGATTTAACAATAATGCTATACACACAAATGAATACAACAAAAATTTCAAAACTTACCTAAAGATAAGTTCAGGAATTTTTTACTGTATAATCTCATTTGAGGTGAACTCCTATAGTTTGATGCACTCTGCATTAAATGAAGAAATACTCTAGAGTGAAGGTTTAGGTTTGTTTATCGCTCAACGGTCATTTTTTGCATACGAGGGCTAATTAGACTGGGACCTACGGCTTAAAGTGGATTCCAAACCACTAAAAACATCCATGCCCAAGGTGGGATTCAAACCCACGAACTGTTGAACCGAAGGCAAGAGCGTTAACCATACGGCTGCCAGCTCGGCTCTAGAGTGAAGGGAGAACTAAGATAAAAGATTGATATATACTTTTACAGCCTCTTCAATGAACCATCTTAACACCCTGGAAGAGGAAAGAGAAAAGCAAATATACCAGTGATTAACTGGAAAAGTGAACCTCTATAACCTACAAAGCTTCAAATGGGTCATATTTCAGCTTAGTGCAGAAAACAACAAATACCCAACCAGAAATAAGTGAATGTTAATTTCCTTACAAACACTTCCTACATTGCAAAAGCTGAATCAATTTAAGTAAATGAAAACAATATAAGACAGATTTGGTACTTATATATTAGATATGCAATTCATCTTTATAATGACAATATGAAATGTGTGAGTATTAATGACACTGATGTGACAATTGTAACTCTAGCAAACTGATATACATTGCTGCAGACATAAATAGTAATGGAAAGGAGTATATTTATCAAAAACTTAAGTTAATAATAATGTCTAAATTGTAGGAATTAATAATCTTTTAATAGAGAGAGTTCCTGAATTATATATAAATATTTTTTGTTGCAAAATTGTGTGGTCCCAGTTATAAAGTTAAACCAGTGCTTGTTTGATATTTTCTTCATTTTTCAATTTTTTTTTCTTTCAGAAAATTTTGGTGAGACAAAAACAAGTGATAATCAGAGAGTGATAAGTTCAAAGAATATAGTGGAATAAAACAGAATTCTCCAGCATAATTTCTAATTTTTTGACAAACATTGGTCCTTGAATATCTCACCATATACACAACATTTTCTTTTTTTATATAAGTAATACATCCCACTTCAGTTACTGCCCAGTTCAAGGAGGCTTTGATTTTGTTCTGAACAAGCAGAGATGTGCATAAGATGACTCAATCAACAATATCCTTCTGAGTTAATTCATTTGGCACTCATCTTGAATATTTCCACACCTATCTAATCATCCCAATATGATCAAAAATGATTTGCTGAGCTGAATTAGACCTTTCTGCCTAATTTCCTATCTGATGTTCTCAAAAAAAAAAAAAAAAAAAAAAAAAAAAATCTTGCTGTAACATAATTTTATCAACATCATTGTTAATCTCAGATAGTCACCCAAAACATTACTTATCAGAAAGGTTGAAATCACCTGTTTCAAGTGTTTTGAACCATCTCCTGCATGTCCTTTCAGAAATTATACCTTAACGAAATTTTTCAGTAAAAAATTGTACGCTTCTGTAGCATTTCTCTTTATTGAAGTTCGAATTTAAAATATAGTAGCATAAATGAACTATATTAGTATCATAAGTACTATTGCTTCACATTTAAAACTAATGTGAATCAACTTCATTTTAGCTAATTTTCGACAACAGTATGCAGACATTTAGCAATAAAAATAGATAGCAGAACATGCAAAAAATAAACATGATTACAGGTTGAAAATCGTTGTCATATAAATAAACAAAACTTTCTGGTAGACCTAAGAGAGAATATAGTAACTCTGTGATCAAGGCAGTTCAATGAAGTAAGTAAATTGGTAAAAATTGATGTATTTTATGATATTCATAGATGATTGCTAGTGATATTGTTTGGTTAAATTTATGAAATGTAAAAGTAATTCTCTTAAGGCATTCAAAGAAATTAAAGCTCTACAGAAAAATCAATAATCTATCAAAATTAATTCTTTTATAAGTAATAATGCAAAACTTATAAACAATCAATTGAATAGCATTTTAAAACTAAATGACATTTATCATAGGTTAAAAAAATAGCTTTTTATTGACATAAATAATATGGAGTAAGTGAGTGCAATAAAACACTAGTTGAAATAGCATGTTGCTTTTTAACCTAATCGATGAAAACTTTCGATTTATAGTCAAAAACAATAAATATGCTGAATTATGCACATAACATATGCCTAACCAAATAGCTTAATGGGAAAACAGCATGAATTGTGGACCATGAACCAAATAAAACCAAATGTCACCTATAACCAAATAAAACCAAATGTCACCTATTTTAAAATTTAATAATGTTTTTCTGCATATTGTTTAGAAAACAAGCTGAAACATACATATTCTATAAGACCAAAGAAAGGCATATTTGTAGGTTACTGTGAAAATTTAAAAAAGTTATATAGTTTCTGAGAGAGCGAAAACTAGTTACTACGAGAATCATCAACTTTTTGTTGAATGCAATAATATATATATATATATATATATATATATATATTATATATATATATATATATATATATATATATATATATATATATATATATATATATATATATATATATAAAGAAATAGATTATTTGAGAGGAATAACCCTACCATGGCTCTAATTGAAGAAAAATTCTTTGAGAAAGAAATGGTGTCTTTTCATGAAAAATCATATCACAAAATAATGATAAAAAAAATTTAAAACTGAAGGAGATGCAATACACAAAAGCACTTAGTCCTCCCTCCCTTAGGACTTCTACTTCAGTTTACAATCCTGGAATGGATAATCTTTTTCTGTGCAATAGAAGACAATATGTGAAACAGAACAAAGGACACCATAGTTAACAAAAAATTACTCACAACTCCAATGTGAAAGTCCCTTTCAAGACTGCATTAAGGAACTTAACGCTCTTTCAATGGCAGGTGACACTAGTCAGTGAAATGAAAAATGCTTTGTGAAATGACACTTTTGAAGTGATAGATACTCCAATATTGAAAAATGTTTAAGCAGTTGGTTTATTTTTATTAACAATTTTAAAATAAAGAGAAAAAAATCAAACTTGAGTTATTGCAAAAGGCTTTATCAAAAGCCAGGAACTGATTTTAATAAAATATTTTCCCCAGTTCTACTGAATACTTCAGTTTATTTTATGGCATCTCAATGTGCAGAATTAAAATTAGAAATTCCCCAATTTGATGTAGCAACTGATAGTTAAATAGTGAATTAATATAAAAGATTTATATGGAATGTCTTGTTATTTTGAAAAAAATACTTGAATATTTAATTATAAATAAAGAACCTAATAAATAATCTGTATGATAAAATCTTTAGAAGTATTACTTTTAAAGAAATCTCTCAAAGTAAGGCAAGAAGATGTTGGAACTTTTACATTGAATGACAAGTCAAAAGCAAAACCTATGGTATCCTATTGATGTTAGTGTTCAAATAAAAAGAACAAAAATATGTGATGAAAGAGGCTTGCCTCATTGTGAATTAATTGATGGTTTAAAGTATTCATCTGTTTCTGCCTGACATTTCAAATGCTGTTAGAACTGAGTTGAATTGCAATGAAACAGGTGCTACAATATTTGAAAATGACAATAAATTATGAACCAGATTTTAACATAGAAATCAGTTATTCTATGTTTTTCATTTCATCAAATTTAAAAAAAAATAATTAATAGTATCAGGGTTAAATTACATATTAGTGAAATTAAGTCAACAGTATTAGTAAAATTAAATATCATAAAATGTATTTTTAAAGAGATTGATCTTTTTATAACAAATACTAATATTTTTCTTAATTCAATTGTTTTATTCAATTTAGAAACAATACATTTTAGGTAAACTTAATGATTTTAAATATTTTTCCTACAATTGAATTACTTCTGTATTTATTCAATTTACTATTAAATAATCAATAATTTCTTTCCCACAAAATTCTTATTATAAAGTATATATGATCTATTCATAGCTAAATTATAACACTTTATTATGGATCATATCATAAAATTTATATTAGTAAAGGACAAAAATCAGAAGTTTATGATGGGATATTTTTAAAGAAATTCTATATTAAAGGAAGGATTATTATTCTTCCTTTAATATAGAATTAATTATTAATTTAATAGAAAACTACTTCTTTATAGGATTTGAACTTAAACATCTGATATATTTTGCTAAATTTAAAAAAATGTTTAAAAAATCCTATTTATTCCATTAAATATAATAAAGAAATTTTCTTAGATATTTGAATTGTTTTATTTAACCAAGTATGTATGATATCTATTTACATGAAAACATAAATGTGTTTCCAATATTAGCAATTCATAAGAAATTGTCTATCTTACTCTAAATTTCTTAATGGTTTTGAAACCCATGATTTTAATAATCTTTCTCCAAATTTTGTTGCTGTTTTATTTAACACCCAGAAAATGCTTCCATATTCTTTAGAGCTTGAATTATTTTTTAAAACTTCCAAACCTCTCAATGTAGCAGCTGTCAGTATCATCCATTCATGACTGCATAGATGTTCCAGATTTCTATAACAGACAATTAAATTATAATAATATTTTGTAATACAGTTTGATATTACAAAACATTAAAACTTACAAATTGATAATTAGTTTTAGATATCAATTTATAAATTTAGAAAGGACTATATTTATGGAAAAAAACAAAAATATGAGAGATAATTAATGGCTTTGGTGTTCAAAAATGTTTGGACAATGTGATTGTAATGCCTGTTTTTTAAAAATTGTGTATGTATGCAAATTGCATAAAGAGACATTTTAGGATAAGCAAAATGTTTGCATTTATTTAGGAAAAACTAGGATTAATTTTATTTATCATATAGATATAAATATAAAAAGAATAGTTATTATATATGTGATAAATATAAAGTGACAAAAATTATACTTATCTGTTTTAGTGATATGCAATGATAATGGAAAATCTTTGGGGGAAAATCAAATGCCAGAAGTTGAAAGGGGACACATGGATCAGGTTAAGAGAAAAAGATAATTTTTCTGAATATTTAATTGTGAACAGATATAAATGATGAGAAGAAAGGTAGTTTCACAGTTTAACAATGTAAAAATGTTGTATCCCTGATTTTTCCATGTAAAGCATTTCATGATCTTATGGTATTTTTAATGAAGTTTTACAGCAGGATTTTCAAACGATCAGGAGGAAGCCATGCACAATAAATTTTTTCAGAAGCTTCACAAATGCAAAGATTTAACAGACTACATGTAAAGTAGAACGGGTGAAGTGTATTGAAGAAACTTGGCACACATGAATATGCTAAGCTTCATACACCAGCAGATTCAGAGTAATAGTCTTTGAAATGAATAAATTCTTTTTTTTTTATTCACATGTAGCCAAATCTAAGATTAAACAACAGAGAATCGACTAAATTGCAGATTTATAGCAAGAAAGTAAACATATATTTCAAATAAGAAAAAACATATTTTGCCAAAATAAATAATAGCGATTTTCTCTTATGGTGAACCATGCAGAAAATGTAACAAGCTCTTGGGCTTCAGCAGTTGAGTGCTAAAAAAGCAGGGAAATTCTCTAATGACAACAAGGAAGAGGATTTACTGCAAAGTGTAGTAACTCCAAGGATAGGAAGTAATGGCAATTGAGTAAACTTTAGTCACACATTGGTGCAAGGGTCATAAAAATTTTTAATATTAAATACTGAGTTCATGTGTGACCATAATCATGTAAAATCTAATTATATAAGGTGCACTTAATAGAATGTTTTTGTGTGAGGAAACTAAATGGCCAAATCGGTCACTGTTGTTGTGTAATATATTTTATTTAGTTTTATATTTAAATATTTTTAATAAATGTTATTTCCAGTCATAAGGTTTGTTACATTCATTTTAGTAGAACTCTCCCCCCATACATCTATCTTATTCCACTGCTTTTATAATTGGCATATCTTCACAGATTAAGAAGTAGCATAACAAAAGGGTATTTCATAAAAGCAATATAGAAAATGCATAATATTGATATTGTAAATATTCATGAAAATTTTAATTGCTGTTTAACCTCGCACTTACATTAATACGGACTTAAATTAATAACTGAAAATCAATATCTATTAGATTAACTTCTTAATAAAAACTCAGTTATTGAAAATTCATATCTACATAATACTATTACATGAAAATTTAAAATTCCCATTGTCAAGAATTACCCATCAATCACAACAACATAACAACATTATAAATATAAAAAAATCAATAAAAATTATTATTAAATGAAAGTAATTGTAAAGTATTGCACAATTATCTAGTCAATTTGAGGAGAAGTCCAAAAAAAAAATCACATATAATCACATAGAACATAAAGTGATATGATTCTAAATTTTGACACAGTCAATTAAATCTGTAAATAATAAAATTAAATTTACATTATATTTTTTTGAAAAAATTCAAAGTATTTTTTTTTAAAAAAAAACTTTTAATTATTAATTTAATTTATATTAATAATAAAGAATTTTTTTTAAAAAAACTTAGTAATGAAATAGAAATTTTCTATAATTAAGATAATTTCTTTCAATAATGACATAGAAATTCAACTTCTCTATCTCATTATTAATAGAAATTACTATTTAATTTCTAAATTGCTGATATTTTAAGTATGTTGGAAAATATTTTCCCTCTTTCTTTCCAAAATTTAAACAAATGGTCAATTGAAAAGAAGGAAAAGAAGCTTCAAAACTTTAAATCATCTGAGACCCAAGAATTAGCAGGTATTCAATATAATTTTTGAACTTAGTACTCTTTTTTTAAATTGAATGTTTCTAAGTGAAGTCCTTAATCTTAGATGCATAATCTTAGTGCTTGAGAGGGCAGGCAAACATTAAGGCCCTTCTTCCAAAACTTTAAATTCATATCATGGACAGACATTAGTCAGGAAATGAGCTTGTTTACAACATATCCAATATTTGCTAGTATAGTGCGAAGAATTTGACAAAAGGAAGAAGACTACATATCCACTCAAGACAATAAAAGAGCACATGCTGCAAATTATATTCTGATCTTCTGCCATACAAGGAGTATTTGATTGCTATTCTGGCTTACATTACCACTACACCTCTTTCTCTAATTCAAAATATCTGATCAGAAACAGGACAGCCACATTTCTCTTGCTATTACGATTAAATGAAATATTACAAAAACTTAAAACAGCATGCATGGAATAAATATCTATCAACCAAGCCCAGTTTAACTCCAAGACTATGTAAGAGTCATTTTAGCTAGCACAGATGGAAATTGTTTCAACTAACCTCAAAATTACAAATATAATAATTTGTTTTCCTGCTATACTATTTAAGTACATTAGGTATATTTTTCAACTCATTTTTCTTTATGGTGTAACAATTTTAATAGTTTGTAGTGTATTAAGCAATGTAAGCTTTAAAGAATGAAACTAGTATTTAACTTTAAACAGACTAGGTAAAAATCTTCTACAATAAACAAATATTCAAATGTATTTATCAGTAAACCTTTTTTTAAAAAAATTGACACTTTTATGTTATTTAGGAAAAAAATATTACCTTATATTTTTAAGGATTTTTTCTAGTTGAAAATTTGACAGGTAATCAATTAAAGCTGAAAGACAAGAAATAATTATTGGTGGAAAATCCAGAATTGATTGCATTGCACTTTCCTTTTCAAGGGAATCCTTTTCAATGTCATCTTTTTCTCCATAAAACTTGCAAACTTTCTCTAAAGCTTTTGAATAATCAAAATAATCTACAGCGAATTTTTCAATTCTTATAGACCTATAAAATATTAGACATTATGTTAAAGATATATACCAGAATTTCTTAAATATAATTAAATTAAATATATATTTTTTACTATTCACATATTACATTTTATCAAACAGAAACATAAATATTAACAGAATAAAATCCTTTTATGTTTCTTAAACTTTTGTTTACATAAATTGACAAATGAATTTGACAAATGAAAACAAATGACAATTAAAGTAAATTATAAAAGCTCTCAAATTTCTTTAAAAATTAATTACAATTATTAAAAAGTTTTAATAATTAAGTTTAATTTAATATAAGATTACATTTAAAGTTTAAGAAAGTAAATTATAACTATGCATATAAAATTTATTACTTAAAAATAATTTGCTATAATTGATGCAACAGATTTGAAAGTTTGTTCAGTTTTTTGTGTATAACAAAGTAAAAATCTAAATTTTGAAGAACTTATTTGGATTAATTCATTGAAAATTGAAAACAATAATCATTAAGTGTTTTATGTTCAATAAAAGATAATTTTATTACAATGTAATGAACTTACAAGATACAAAGAAAGGATCCAATCAAAGCAAGCCAAGTATATTGTGCAAATCAAAAGGTAATTTCCAATAGCTATAGAAAATCCTTCATAACACATGTTTAGTAAATTTTTATAGATAAAATATATTACTCTTCCACAACAAAGAAAACTAGGATAATTGAAAAGTAACTATATTTGCTTTAACTATCCTTGTAAGAAAATAAGGAGAGGGCAAGGACTATGCAATGATAAATTTATTTATGGTACATATAAAAGTTTTAAACTCTTTATTTTAAAAATGCTTTCAAAATGAAATAGAAATTGTAAAATCAAAAGTTGGAAAAGAGACTTCAGGAGAAAAATTTACCTTTCAAAACTATAGCCATTTATAAGGCTTTCAGTTTCTTTGCTCAAACAGGATGGAATTAAAATCTCAGATGGACAAAGATGGTGTAAGCTACTTTCAAGTTTATTTCTTAAAGCTGAATCATCATCAAATGAAGAATACATAAGTTTTCCAGATGCCAATTGTACACCCTGATATATAATAATATTAAGTTTTCATTGAAATAATTTCTATACATCATTTAATTATTAAATATTCATGGAAAGAAATTTTTTTTATAAGTTATCATGAACTAAGGAAAATTAATTAATACAAAAATTACTATTATACCTAAAAATATGGACTAAAATTGAAACATATAAATCAATTGCAAGACATGAACAAGGCCTTAACAATGAATTGAAGTGATGTGATGTGATATTTATTTGATATTTACTATACTTTAGTAAAATATGTCACAATACTCTTTAGGGAATTATGGTCACAATACTCTTTAGGGAAGAACACAATACTCTTTAGGAATTGTTTTTATTATCATTTCATTAAATGTTTCAATTAATATTATTAAGTGGAGCTCTTCAAATTTTTTTAACATAAACTTCTTACTTAGATTCCAAATAATAATTTATCAAGTAACCTTTTAGTAATTCTTTCCCTTTTATAATTGAAATCTTAATTATTAGAGCTAAGAGAGGGTTCAATAAATATTTATGGTAAATAATGTACAGTCCCTAATAATATTTATAAATATGAAAACTACCAATTAACATTAGCAATAACAATCTTTATCTAATTAATCCTGAAATATACAATATTAAGAAAGCATCATAATGGCTAGTTTGTTATTTTTGAAATAAATAAGGCATGGCAAAATTTAGGAGTAAATTTTGTACACAAATTTAAAGAAGCTAATCACAAAGATATATTCCAAAATATAATATACTTGTTGAAATTGCTAAAAATTTCAATTAGACCCAGTTGAAAATACAGAAAAGCTGTTTGCACCAGTTTGGGAAGGGCTACCAATTGCATTGGTGGAAAGGAGAAAGATATCTTTTATAGAAGAACAGAAATAAAATCTGCTTTAAACAAGAAATTTGAAACAAAACTGAAAGTGATTGAGGCATTTTCTCTAACAAAGAGGAATTTCAAAATATTTAAATAAATATCAACCACTGAAACATTTTTGAGAAGATTCAACAAGTAGATACTCTTTTATGCTATTATTTCATGCAAAAACATCTTTGCACATTTTTTTTTAAAAATTTCTTTAAATTCAAATTTAAAAATAAGCTTGCATTTCTATTTTTATAATTCATTAAATTCTGATACTTCATGATCAATGTACAAAACATAAAATTAAAAATTCTATGTTTTTTTTTAATGAAATTAATTATTCAAATTTATGATCCAAATAAATATTTAATTTATAAGGTTAGTCAATGGATAGCATTTAATAATTATTTCAAAAAATTCAATGCAATATTCAGAGTGAACTATAAAGATAAAATACATAGTCAACTTCGTAAATTTTGATAATATATAGTAAATTTAATTAAGGATACAATTATTGGGACTCTAAAAATACATGATTTAAAATTTATAAAATTCTCTAATAATGTACAATTATAACAATTAATAAAAGCAAGGAAAAATTCTAAAGTTACCACAATTCCAATTGAATATCCTTTCTTGGTCTTTGCTGGTATTTCTGAAACACATACTAAACAACTGGAAATCAAATCTGGATCATAAATGTCACTATTATCTGACATTTCATCACAGGTTGACATATGAAACTGTTTTATTGATTAAAGATATTTTTTGATAAAATTAAAATCTATTTCATTAATTTTCAAAAGGATTTCACAAATAAGTTTTAAGTCAAAACTGTACAATATACAATTCATTATATTTAATTGCGTAAATATTTTCCCACAAAAATTTCCAAACATTTTTATAAAATTGTAAGAAAACAAATTAAACAATTTATAAATGATGGATAAAATCGTGACATCTGAGAAAAAAAATGAATTATTTATAGAATTCTGTTATTTCAATATAAATTATTTGATATATATATTAATATAAATATAAATTATGTTATTCAAATAACATAATTTATATTAATATAAATTATGTTATTTGAATATAACAATTTTTATATATTTTAATATTTCAATATATAAAAATTGTGTTTTCAGCACTTTACATTTGAAACAATCGATTGATTGCTGAGTGATTAGCATTCCTGACTCCTAGACTGTGGATCCTGGGTTTGAATCCTGATTTGGACATGAATGTTTCTTTCTCTCTGTGTTTCTTCATTATTTCTTCTGAGATGATGTATGAATATGGCCCACCCTATAAATGGGTTTGTGGTGGTATAGCATGCTATTCACCTCCAGGACTTGGTTCACATGTGCCCATTAAGTAATATCCATGCAATCCATAAATGAATAGCAGTTTTCAGCCTTGTTGTGAATTCACAAGGAACTTGCAGTTATTATATTTATCATACATATAGACATGCCTGATATACAAACATGCAGGTAGGCATCAAAATAATTTATACACCTGTGAATAAAAGTGATAGATACCAGTATATATACAATAGCAAAATATGAAACTATCATTTTTTTATAAAGAAAAAAAAAATATATATATATATATATACATACATACATACATATATATATACATACATACATATATATATATATATATATACATACATATGTATATATATATATATATATATATATATATATATATATATATATATATATATATATATATATATATATATATATTCTGATAGCATGTGGTAGCTTTATTGAAATCTTAGATTTCAATAAATGAATTAACATAGTAAGATTTTTTTTTTCAAAAGCATAACATGTTGAACCTTTAAAGTTTACAAAGAACCAAACTGTTGTAGTCCATCTAGCAGGAGCAAATGTGACTAAAACATCCCAACTTTTAAACATTTCTAGAGATACAATATCTAAAGACATGACAGCCTATGTATAGCAATGCAAGAAAAGCTCAGCACAGCAAATTAGTGGATGGTTGATTTGTTTGTTAATCAACAGTCTTTTTTTGCACATAAAGGTTAATTAGACTGAGACCTACAGTTTAAAGTGGATTCCAAAACATTACAAACATCCCTGTCCAAGGTGAGATTTGAACCCATAAACTGTTAAACTGCAGGCAAGAGCGCTAACTGTTAAGTTAATGGATAAAAACAGAAGCTCAATGAAAGAGACAGAAAGGAACTGGGGGGAACCTATTGTAAATGTCTAAAAAGAGAAACACTGCAACAAAAGTGACTGCAGAACTCAATAAGCATCTAGATATTCCACTGTCATTGAAAACAGTTAGGAAAACAGTTAGAAGGCATCTTCATAAACAGAAAATTTATGATAGAGAAGAAATTTCCAAGCTATTTGTCACAGATGCTAATGCTAAACATCTACAGTGGTATTATATTTATGAAACTTGGTGGATTCATGAATGAAAGAAAGTAATATGATATGATGAATTGTGTTCTGCATTTTCCCCAATTTTATATGTATGTACATGTGTATACATACAAAGACAAATAACTGTTTTTATCAGAGATGATACAGCATAATAATGGCCCTCTTAGCTTATCAATCAAAATGGAATTTTTATGCAAGCATAAATTTTTCATTCAATTTTTAAATGAAAATATATATTCTATTACCATTATTTATTAATAGGCTGCAACAATATGGAATATAACTGCTGAGTAAGATACAAATACAACATAATTTGAAAAACTTACTATTGTTATTATTTTATCAAGAATCTATATTTTACTTACATCATTTTGAAAAACTAAAATGAAAATTTTATACAGGAATTTTCTTAATTGTTTCCAAATTAGTTTTAATAATTTAAATTTTTATTAGAATTTATCTGCGGAACAGTAAACATAAATAGGAAAGGTTGAGTTATCAAGAAACTGAGTACATTTAAGAATAAAATATCAAATTTGATAAAAAAATAAAATAAAATAAATGTTCTTTGTAAGTTCTTAGTAAAATTTTTTACAAAAAAATTTTTCTAATAAAAAATTTCAAAATAAATTAAGAAATCATTGAAAACCACAAGCGATATCAGTAAAGGATATCTTCTCCAATAAGAGTGGCTTTTGTGTAAAGTGCACTAAGTTCTCTAGAAAACAGTTCATTTTTCTTTCCACTATCTGCTTTTAAGGCAGCAGTTTCTGTTTGCTTAATCACTCCAACTTTGTATCCTTTCAAAACTAATTTTCGAACATGGTAATGCATCCGTTGAATAGGAATTATAGCAGACATAAAGTTATGGCACATGAAACATGCTATATTGAGTACTTTGGATGCAATCTAGAATTAGAAAGAATTGATGTGTTCAGAGAAACAAGTATCCTTAAGAAAGTTATACATAAGATTTATTTTAAATAGTTTTCTTGATAGGAAATTATTTTATTTTCAACTAATTTTATAATAACATGAAAATACACAATGATAATTTAAATATAATGTACAAAACTGTGAAATTCAAGTAATTAAGAATAATGTTAACTGGGGTAACTTTAATGCACACACACATCTGTTGATAAAAAATTAATATTTTAAGTAGGTACATTACTTTATTTAAAAAAATATTTTAGTTATATTTTTGCATTTGATGATATTTGATACTGTTAGTTAAAGAAAAATTTCGTAATGTTATTCAGAAAATAGATATATTTGTGAATATACATGTTAGCAGTATAGTGTATGATAATAATTAACAGAAAAGAAAATTTGTGTAATTTTATCTATCACAATAGTAGAACTTTTATATAAATAATTTTAAATGATAAGCTATTGAATTTATTGATATGAATTCTAAAAATAAAAACAATGAAATATTCAATTTACAGAAAAATGATTATCTCTTTTCCTCAATAAAGATTACTTTAGTGAATTCACAATCCTCAGATAAATAATACAAGTTATTTAACAGTTAGAATATTCTATGGAAATTTTTTTTATATTAGCAATTCAGATAAATTAACAATTAAATTTCCAAAAAGAGATTTTAATAATGATAAGAGTGTTTTAAAAGAAACTTAATCACATAAATTAGATGTTTAAATTGGAATTCTAATCAAATGAATGATTACACTCTTTTCTTTTTTAATTTCAAATGGACATAACTTACATATTAATTTTTAGTTTTTTTTCTTTATTAATTTTAGTAAATGTAGATTAAATTTTGATTTTGTTGGCCTTAATAGAATGCGACACAAAAATGAATAATGAACAACAAGTTTTAATATCCATTTTTGTTTCAAAAGTTTTGGGACAATATACCCTCATCCATAAATATTAAAAATTAATAGATAAAAACATAAAATAATTCAAAATAACTATGTCAAGATTATTTTTAAAAACATTACAAAATAATGATCTTATACTAAAAAATTTAGTAATTTTTAACTCTAAAAATGAAGGAATAAAATGGCAAATCTTTGGAAAGGTTAGAAAAAAGCCAATCTCGAGCCGAAATTTAAAGAGAATTCAATTTAATGGGTCCAATTAAAGAAAAAATAGTTTTAAAATACTTATGCTTAGAGGAAAAACTATGAAAAGTTGTGAAAGGGAGCCAAAGAATACTGATATTTGTTGTCTATAAGGAAACATAATAGGTTGCTATAGCTCCTCAGCTATCTTGTGACTTTTGAGCAGTTATAGGAAGACACATTTAGCAAATTATTGCTTCTTAAAGATTTAATGTGAGAAGGTTGTTTGTAAAAACACCTGCTGTTTGCACCCTGATTGCATTTGTGAAAATTAATTAGCCAATAAATATTTATCAAATGTTGATTGGCTATTTAATTTTCAATTTAAAACCTACAGTAAGTTTTGGACACCCATAAGAGCGCATTTGGAGAATACATTAAGATATATTTATGGAAAAAGTGAAACAAGCAGCCACAGAAACTTAAAATTCCTTTATTTTTAGCAAGAAGTCATAGTGTGTAGTCTGTAGATTTATGAAAGCCATTTACATTCTAACTAAATAATTGTTTACTCAATTCCATAACTATTATTTTTTTATCTTCCAAATCTTAACTTGGTTAATGATGACAAATGACACAAATATGAATTATAATTGTGTTTAATGTTAATTTATTTATATTATTTTTATTTTAGTTAATCAACTTAACATTAAACTTAATTTTGTTAAAAAGTGACTTAGTCTGGAAATTTAATTTGATAAATAGTGATATATATCAAATCAGGAAAATTTCATAATTATTAACAGCAGTGTAAATAGATACACATAAAATCATTAAGTTTATTTAACTTTTTAAAGACATATGATTTAAATATTTCCTATTTTATTCAAAGTTTTGTATATAAAATATAAAAGCTTTATTCACAATACTGGAAAAATTTTAACTAATTTTCGAACCTCAGCATCTTCACCAAAGAATCTGTATTTATAACCACATTCAATGAGTAAGACTGCATCAGGATATTTTTGCTTAAATTCAAGGTATTGCTTTTCCAATGGTGTATATCTAAAAGATATCTACACATTAATTACCTTTTGGAAAACGTGTTATAAAATTACAAATTATAATCATTATTAAAACACTAAAAATATTTACAAATTTTAAAAAGAAAAAGGAGAAATGTTTAAATTAAATAAAATACATAATTATAGATACAAAATAACCAGTTTGTTAATACAATTAAAATAAATTTTTCAAAATATATCAAATTTCATACATCTTTTAGTTAAAAAAACATTTATTTAAATAATAAAAAATACAATGAAATATTTTTATTAATTCTAAACAAAGATTTACTTAAATTATTAATAAAATATAAATAAAAAAACAACATTATAATTTTTTATAATCATACTATTATTGAATTGTTTCTAATCTACATTACAAAATTAAAAAGTAAATGGTGTACAAAATAAATTAGAAATTCTTATTAATGAGTGAATGAGTGATTGTTAATAGATTAGAAATAGATTCCCTAATTAGAATAGAAAAACTGAGTAAAAATAATAAATTAATTAATAAGTAAAAATAATAAAAACACATGATTTATATAATTTTAAATTTCTTATGACCTTATAGTTACCTTATAAGCACTGTGATATTATTTTACTTAAGATATCACTTATAAGGTATTATAATTACCTTATAAGCAATGTGAAACAATTATAAGGTGACATTTATGCATACCACAGCTTTTAAAAATTTTAGAAAAAAAATTATTAACAGGAAAATCTAAAATAAAGTTCATAAGTGCAAAATAAAATATTTACAAAGGCTAAATTTTCATTAAGTTTTGTATTTTACTTAAGAAAAGCAACATGTGTTTTTTTATCACTGTTTTACAGCAATATTTTTGTTATTAATAAAACATGAGTTACATTGAAATGTAAATGTATAGTAAAACTAAACCAGCTAACATCAGTAAGACCAAAATCCACAAATTATTTATTTTGATAAATTTTCTTCTTAGAGGATAATATTTTCTATCTATGCAAAGAGCTGCTACTCAAATATTTTTATACATATTTCAATGATCATAAATTTTTGAAACTCCATCAGTTTTTCTTGCAAAAATTCCACTGTAAATATGACAGAGCCTCCTTTTATGACAGACAATAGCACTTATTTTTTTCTCTAAGAAAATCATATCAATAAGTTGTTAAAGTGTTCTTGTTAAAGCATTTTTTTCATCTAAAAATATGACAATTTTCTAAATAATGTTTAGGTACAGATTTGATAATGATTTATTTATTTATATATTTTGGCATAATGATTTATGTTTTGTTAAAATCAAATTTCAACTAATTAAAAAAAAAAAACTTGTAAAGTTGCAGTTATTAAAAATTTCTAAAATAGTTAATTTAAAAATATAATATTCACATGAATTTGTTGAGAAATATTTTACAAAACAGCAAAAAAAAAAAAAAAAACTATATTAATCAGTTAACATAAAGTCCTCTTGACTGTTCTCTTGTTTTATTTAAACACAAAAACTAATATTTATAAATTACCCTTAACCTTCTCCACATAAATTTAATCTTTTTCCAATTTCATTTTTGTTTAACACAATTCCAAATGTAGTTTTAAGAAAGAAGATAGTTTGTTCATCAAACTAAATTTAAATTATATATTTTTAAAAATACTTACATTTATAAATAGTGCATACCATTTAAGGAAAATATAGTCCCCATTTACCATAAAACTATTTCAATAATGATAGAAGACAAACAAAAAAGAAATTGCATTTCTAGCTGTTTTAATAAATAAAATAATATACAATCAAGTTTGTTTACAAAAGTTTTAGTAAATTAATTATTAAATATCTTATTTAACATTATACAATTTTTATGTATCATCATAATTTACTTTAGAAATACAATATTTTTAATCACTGTGCATTTGTCATTAACACAAAACCACAAGATGTTTTTTAAGTTAACAAAATATTTATATTTCATTTTGATATGAAACTTTAAGCCATAAATTACTTGTATAAATTATATACATAATGAAAAGTGCATGATACATATTTATAGTTATTTACTATAACCTAGATGTTCCCCTCCTTTTAAAAAATGTATATTCATATACATTAATTCTCAAATTTACCTGAATTCTTCAAGTAAATTTGAGAATTAATATATATGAATAGATTAATAAAAAAAAGATAGATGAAAATATATTGTAGGTACAAATCTATAATTGTATCAGTACAACAGCAATGTCAATGGATGAATAACATACTTAATTAACAACATTAATAACATACTTATTATTAATTGAAGTTATTTGGTTCTAATTCTTATGTTTTTAAAAATTTTCCAGAAAATTTTACACAGTAATTTTTATAATAAATTTCTTTCTTATATTATACTATAAATATGAAGAAATTTAACTTGTTGGATACATATAATTTTTAATTTACATTAGAATTAACTTTTTAATAATTAAATTGAGTAGTTACTTTTTAATAAAAAATTAACATCATAAAAAAATCAATGAAATTCAATCTTAAAAATAGTTTGTATAACAATTGAGCAACTCAAATCACCAGAAAACTAAGCTCAACACATGTTTGAATTGAAATACTGATTTTCAAATGAATATATAGATATGTCCTGCAACAGAGGTAAAGAAAAGGAAAAAAAAAAAAAAAAGAAAATACTTTAGCAAAAAATAAAATTTGACTAAGAATTAGTACTCATATGCATGTAAATTACTATTAAAAAAGATTGATTTTATATCTATACAAAGAAAACATTACATTATAAAATAATTAATTTAGTTTTGCTTATACAGAGTAATGAACCACCTAATTATTTGACATTACCTATTTATTATAATAAATAGTGAAATATATGCAAAATAAAATTTGATTGTATTACTTTATGGAACTGGAAGACAAGTCTACTGTTTTCTTTTTTGCACTTTTTTGTTCCTCTGGTGCAACAATTTCAGTACAAGATTGTGGTTCTACAATTGATGATGTAGATTCTATTTCACAAGGATGTTCTGTGACTATAATTTTAGCAGGAGACTTCAATCTAGTATCACATTTAGAAGAATATGACTGCAAACGAGCAAGTGTTGATTCATGCAGTTGACATTTTTCCATAAAAGAAGGTTCACTTGATGCAGAGAGGAGTTTTGGAATTTTATTTGAAGAATCATTTTGCTGGGGAGTAAAAACATTCTTACTCAAGAAATCTTTAAAAATAAGGGTGTTTAATATGTGAATAAAAAAGTAATATATATATAATGCCAATGTTTACAAAACTACAGTAAGTTTTATACTAAAATAACAATTAATTAAAAATCAAATCAATGTAAATTCAGAAATATTGATATGATTTTAATGCATTACAATTTTTGTCACAGTTTTCAAGAAACTGCTATAAATAGTTTCGAAAACCAATCACAATTATTTAACATAGTATATTGATATTTAATGAAATGAGTTCAGAAAAGAAATCAATTTAGTTCTTTCAAATAAAGTAAATTTTGATCAATAATATCATAGCAAAAGTTTGAAGTGATACTCAGCACAGAAATTAATATTCAATGTAGAGTCACATTTTAGTTGCAACTTACATCATAGGAAAATTTGTATTATACATATTAATTATACTAACAATGCATGAAAAGCCTGCACTTGGTATGTTATTTTGTAACTCTACAGTCACTTTGCTAGCAAATATCCAGACTTTTAGTTAAAAGTGGATGCTAAATCACTACAAACATCCTAGTCTAAAGTGAGAATTGAATCCATAGACTATTGAATTGAAGATCAAAATGTTATGCATTCAGTTAAAAGTTTTAACTTAATTTTGATGGAGAAATGTTTATTATCTGACTGGTCCTCCAGGAAATCTTGAAAAGACCTGAGCAAAAATTTGTCCTCTTCATTGACTGTTAAACTGTGATGCACACAATCTTTAGACTCTTCCCACAATCGCAATCATTGAATTCAAATATAGACATTATTAAGACTCTTATGTACATTGAAGAGATTTTCCTACAATGGATCCCAAGCCACCTTGGCTTATGAGAAAATGAACATCAGATAAACTTGCAAAAGAAGCATTACTCATTCCCTTCTCATCTTCAAACTAGAGATACGTTAAATTTTCCATCAAGCAAAGAATTCTCAGTCACCAAAAAATTTCAAACAGAGCAGTGGCTAGTGATAAATCATAAGAGGGCCTTTTAATATCTTGCCGGTCAAAATATCTTCCAAGAGCTACTGGAGATTTGTTTTCCCATTTATTGAATGGACATGACTATTTGCAAGCACAATTGCACCAACTCAAACTTCTTGGCTCCATCATTGTATTTTGTGTAAAAATAGTATTGACATGGATGCCAAACACACCTCTAGGATTGTTCTGCTCTTTGAGATATCTGCAATTTTCCTTCATTTAAGACACTCTTCCCTCTTGGAGATACTTCATGCCCATATATTTAAAAATTTCTATAGATTATAGTATACAAAACCACTTCATTTTATGCCAAGCTTTTAGAAGAGAAATACATTTTTATTTACAATTAATAAATAACAAGATTCCTCCTCACAAAGATGTTTTTATTAACAACTTCCTTTAGAAGGAAATTATTCATTAAGTGGATTGACTCATTTGGTTTTGTGATTTGAATCTAAAAAAATAAAACCACTTTGATAGGCAATTTGTACATCAGAAATCATGTCTATATCATGAATAAATCAAAAATAAAACTCTTTTGAAAATGGGATAACCAAACAGTTTTCCCAAATATAATTATGATCAATCCCATCACTAGAACTCTCTTAAGGTCATGAGTGATTGCCTTTGATTGTAATTTACATAAATGGATGCTGATAAGTATTCTTTGTGTTCATTATTTTATCTGTTTTTTACTTTTTTACAATAAATAGAAATTTATCAAATGCACATTTTTCTCATCATTATACATGTTTTACAAAAGTTTGCTTCTACCAGCAATATTTTATTAGTTATATTTATTAACAGACAAGTCAACAATAATGTAAATGCTTCAGAAAGGTAAATAACAATTATGCTAATAAAATCCTTGTGCCTAGACATTCAATTTCATAAAATTACTCCAAAAGTATCTTACGGTACTTTCACTTGAAGCTACTGATGAATAGGCTGAAAGATGGAGATTTAAATTAAGCAGGATATATTCCCCACAAATTGCTAAAAAAAATCTGGAATTTCAACATTAGCAATATAATTAGTTATCCACAATATGAAAGATTTGCAATTCTTCTATAAATATGTTGACCCAAGTTTCTCCACCAAAAAATAAAAATATGATAAAAATGAAGGTGAACAAAAGATAGATAAAATGAATTTCCAAAATATTTTTCAGAATTTTTATTCATAAATAGGGAATAAAATCATCATAACATCAATGGGACTATATTTTAGTTCATAAAATCATCAATGTTTGTAAATAAGATGTTCATATAAAAAAGCATCCATTGTACAACAAAAATGTTTTTTCAATATAATACATACTTCTTGAGATAATACAAACCATGTTTTTTCAATATGTAGAATATTTTTCATGGTTTTGATAACTAAAGTTGACAGTAGTAAAGAAAAGTTGATAAAGCAGATTTCATAGCATACTACAGTATTTATTTTTTGTAATATATAAAATATATTGCCTTTTTTAAGTGTAGCATTTATCTTTCTTTAAACGATTTAAAGCTATGAAATTTACATAGAAATTCTTAAACTATTTAATACATAGTCTTCGGTCTGATGTATCCATACAAATGTTTTGAAATATTTTAAAAATAACAAGAAATTTAGTTTTTTATTATCTTTTTGCTATAATATTGTTACATTTTTTGTAACTTTCAAATTTAAAAAATTATATTTTTTATTGCTATCAAAATTACTTGATTGTATCAGAAATAAAAATTTGTTTTCAAAATTGTATGATTAAAATATTATAAAAAAATCAATTTTTAAAAAAATTAATCTAAATGAATTAAAAATTTACTCACATCATTTACGATCGTTCTTTTTTTGAAAGGATGTGATTCAGATATGTTATGAAAATATTTGGAAATAGGTTGATTACAAGAAATATTACTTTTTACAGTCTTTTTATGCTTTCTGGAAGACATTTCAAAAAATCTTGAGCTGTGAGCAAAGTAAATGCAACATACTACACGATAGAGATTCTTACTCAACTGACTAATGTCTTTTTTAATGGGTTGTTTTGTTTACCTTTTGTTATTTCGCCGATTTTCTGTTTCTGCTCGCCAATTGATCGCCAAGTAAAAAAGAATTCGGTGCTCCGAGTTTTTTCGTGAATACATTGAGAAGCAACATTGATGTCATAACATGTGACTTTGTGACGTCATTGCTCTATTGAACCAATCAAACTACTTACATCATATTGAATTATTTCAATAAGTTTTCTTCACTGATGGGCAATATCTGTTTTGTGTGTCTGTAATATTATTAGAACTGTTTATTTATCAAGATATTATATATATATATATATATATATATATATTATGTTATTTCTTGACAATATTTTATATTTTCATTATTTTTTTTGAAAATATTTAAAATTATCATCATTTAACAAAGCTAATATATATTTCTTAATCTAAATTTAATCAAACTCATTGTTTTAAATATGATATAATTACACTTTTAAAATAAATATTAAAGATAATTTTTTGTAATAACTATAAATCTTTAAATAAAAATAACTATAAGTCTTTAAAAAATAACAAGCAAATAATCACCACAATTCAAATAGTATTAAAATAATATTCAATGAATTTTTTTTATCAAAAACTATAAACATAATAATGGATTCCTGATTGTTTAAAAATATAAGCTAATTTTGCAATGATAATTATTTTTTACTAAATTTCTTTATATGTTTGTGTGTGTGTTGAATAAAGGACGTCATCATCCACTAGTAAACCAAAGTAAATTCGTGGGAAAACTGACGCTGACGTACTAGAGACGTCAGAAAACGTCACAAAAATTACATTCCGCGAAACATTTTATGTATTCGTGAATGTTAGAAGTATCTGGCTAAGTAGAGAGGAAATAATTAGGTGATAAGCCAAATTATTTACTCTTTTCTCTTGCTTTCTATTTTTTCTCCATTGATAATAATGTTTGCGATTAATTTTATCAACTTTTTGAGGATGGAGATAAATTCATGATAAATATTACAAAAGATCATTAAAATAAATTTTGAATAATAAATATTATCTTTTATTTAAATATTTATTAATAATTATAATATAAATAAAATTCATTACTTTATTAAAAAAATAAACCTTTTTAATTCAATTTTACAAAGTCCATAAATTTTGTGAAATTATGTAGATCGAATATATTTGCAGGACTCAGAAAAAACAGAAATTATTTGACATATGAAAAAATGCTCTACTCAAAGAAAATTAAACATGTTTTGCGAAACATTTTTAAGAAATCTGCGACAGGT
The DNA here is from genome assembly GCA_030067965.1 of Latrodectus elegans. Lineage (NCBI taxonomy): Eukaryota > Metazoa > Arthropoda > Arachnida > Araneae > Theridiidae > Latrodectus > Latrodectus elegans. Next base: position 35,675,298 of record CM057822.1, on the reverse strand, counting down.
TAAAATTTGTATTAAATTTAATAAATATGGATTTTTATGAGGAACAATTTAAATAAAAAATCTAATTTTCCTTATTTTTAAATTCTGAGGTTGTTTATTAATAAAATAATTTTAATCCTATGTTTTAAAATTTAAAAAAAAAAGTTTTGTTAGTAATTAAAGTAATGCTTATAAATATTAATTTTATTGACAATGCATGTTTATTTTGTGTGTGAGTGAATGCATATATATATATATATATATATATATATATATATATATATATATATATAACAATGTGTTTGCTTGCTTACAAGACTTGGACAAGCTAAGCTCGCTATGTCTTGGCAATGCGAATTTATGTCAATAGGGAGCGTCCTTCATTTTAACCATAGCACCACAAAGGTAAAAGTACGTCTTTGCTCTATTTTAAATCCTTTGATAGATGGCACCACTAGAGGATCCACTCCTTCAATTTTGACATTAATCTAAGGGGGAGGAAAATTTCTCCAGACCATTGCACCCATGGTAACTGCTCAACGACTGATCACAGGACTTTCGATTCCACAAATTTAATGAGCACGTAGATCACATGTACTCGGTGGGTCTTTGACAGCATTGGGAATCGAACCCTGCCCTTCCAGATGGAAGGCCGATGCCCTAGCCAATAGGCTACCACGGTCCTATAAACAATGTAAACATGTATTGTTAATAAAATACTTATAAGTATATAAATATAAATATATGTTTATATAGTTTTGATAAATGAGCAGTCATAATTTTATAAAACTGATATTACCCATCAATCAAAATGAGATTTCAATATTATGTAAATAAAGTTTTATTAGTTTAAAAGCTCAATGGTATACCATATCGAAGTCTTATTTGCGTCACATCGAATTCAGTGAGAACTCGCTGGTTTAAGGCAGTGATTCTCAACCTGTGGGGCATGCCCCCCTAGGCGAGCATATCCAAGAGAAAAAGTTATTTAAAAAATTTATTAAGTGACTGAAAGGAAAAAGCACACATACAAAACAAAATACATTTCGACATATTTAATTATTAAGTTAAAAGAACTTACTAAATTGTGTGAAAACAAATTTAATAATTATTTGTGACTTCCTTGAGTCTGTCTTTCAGAACAAAGTTTTCGAAGGATGGATTAATATTAGAAATAAACACTCTCAGCTCTTTTTTTATATTTAGCTGAGATCTATATTTTGTCTTCAAAGAAACCACCGCAGAAAATCAGTTTCACAAAGGTAAGAAGTTGAAAATGGTAGTAGACTGTGAAATGCTCTTGTTTTGAGTGCAGAAAACTCATCATCCACTCCTGCCCAAAATTAAGAGTGATTTATTACTCAATTGTCTTTTGGTTTCGCCGCTTGCCGTGACGACTATTAAGGTTTTTTCCTCTTCAATTGAGAGTCCTACGAGAGTATTTTGAAATGGACCCCACACCCACTTGTAACTTGATATCAGTCGTCGTCAGCAACAAAGTACTTTTTTAAAATTCTTTGCTAGTATTGATAAATGATTTTCATTGGTTACAAAAACAACTTTTACATGTTTGCCTTGTAAGTTTTAATAAAATCATTCAAATTTGCAAATATTGTTAAGTTTTCTTGCTTTAAATTTCTGCTCCACAATTGCAATTTCCTACAAAAAGCATTAACTATATCACTCATATTCAATATATGTGTATATGCTCCTTGCAGTTGAAGATTCAAGCTATTTAATTTCTCGAATATGTCTACCATGTAGCTCAATTTCATCACAAATAAACTATCATGAAAATACTCAGCTTCCGTTCTGTTTTCCTCTTCTAGGAAAATGGCGGTTTCTTCCTTTAATTTATAAACACGTTGCAACCCAAAATTTAAGTATACTAGAGAATATTTTCTTGATTTTATTTTCGGAATCACGCTCGTCTGTATACTTGTTGATGCTTGTCTATCATTTAATGCTCGCTTACGCCCATTTAAAAATGTATCCATGATTCTGCATAAGTTTGCTGCCGTGAATATTTAATATGGTCAACTGCAAATATACGAAAATATATATAACATACACATTCAGAACAGATTCAATGGTGATAGAAGGATCGACTCAAATGAGATTGCCTGGAATTGAAATTAACGTCATGGAACATTCTCGTTCTGCCTATGAGAAAACAATTGTTCACATCTGCGCACGCTCCTAATTTTCCTTTTAATGTGACCAGACAAATTCCAGACAAATCGAAAGTTCTCGCAAAACCGTGAGAATGCCCGACATGACGGGACGCAAGAGCAATAAAAAGGCATAGGATTCCTGTTTTTTCAATGCTGAGGATCAGTGTTACAAAATGTCAATAAATTTCCGTATTCTTGGTAATTTGTAAAGTTTAAAATTAAGGTTGCAGGTTTCTGCGTCAAAATACTCAAAATACATTATTTTTGTATACATTTTATTGTATGTGGTGGGGAGTGGAGCTCGACGAAAATTATGATGGAACATTGACCCGTGAACACTATAAGTTTGGGAGACACTGGTTTAACGTGATACCGTTGAATTCGTTCTACTGACCATCAGAAAGCATTATTGGGTGTAATTTTCGAGCCTATTTTCATCTTCTTGATATTTCGTGTTTTCCATTTCTTAATTTTTTGTCAGATTAGTATTTAATTAGTAGTAAATAAAAGAAACTGGTATTTTCTATATTCTATTTCACAAAATTTTTATTATATTAAATTCCCAAAGTTTATTTGAAATTTTAAACATTATATGTCAAATCTACAGAATTTTGGATGTTTTATGTCAGAAACTATATTTAACATTTCATGCTAAAAATCAATGAAGTAGTGAACACAACTATTGTGATCGGATATAATAACTCTTAGCACCTTCATTGAAAAAGATGGTAATATAAGAAAAAGTATAATATAATGTATAGAGTATACTATAATATAATCATATGAATTATAATACACGAAGTATAATGTAAAAAAAAAAATATGCTACAAATATCAGAATGCAGTACGTTCTTTAAAATAATATATTATTTTAAGCCATCTAATCTACAATTTTAATATGTAAAGTAATAAATTTAAAATACATTATTTTATAGACAAAATTTTAATTTGAAACAAAATTCATTTCTAGATTCATATATATATATATATATATATATATATATATATATATAATTAAAAAAAAAGCAAAAATTTTAAAATTTGAATCAAATTAATATGTATTATAGATATAAGTAGATTTTATTTGCAACAGTTATTATTGATTATTCTGTATATATTTTGTTGGTTTTCATGAAGCGAATCAATCAAGTTTTTCTTCTACACTCAAAAATACTAAATAATCTAGGTGGTTTCGCCCCATGATCCCATGGTTTATCTTAACATATGTAAAACAAATCACTACCAAGCAAAATAATCTTTCATCTTTAAATAGATATACTTTTTTATACCGAAAAATTGAGCTCTAATGGTATGCTAGAAATAATTGCTTATATGATGACATATTTAAAAATAAATTGATTCTTATATACACATTAAAATTTTTACTACAATGGCTTGGAAAACTATAAATATTATTTTTCTAGTTTAAAATCTAACTGAAATAATTAAAAAAATTATATTGTCAATTAATAATGAAACATTTTATTTATGTAGAATTCTAAAAATTGATGATAGTTAGAAATATTGAACATATCCAATATGTTTATTGCTTCAACAAATTTTTCAAAAATTCCATAACATAACTTCAAAAATTTTGTTATTTACCGCAAAAATTTATATTAGGTGAGGCTTTGCACCCTTAATTTAAAATAACAATATCTTCTTAATAATTTTACTTCCAGTGAAAAAATGCAGTCAAAAGTATCAAATTTCAATTTTTTAAGAAATTTCAAATTTAAAAATAGATTCTGAAATTATATCATGCAGATCAGTAATATAAGCAATTATTTTTTCTATGAAAAGCATAAATAATTTTTTTATAGAGACGGTTGCGCCACGCTGTTGGGATGTATCGATTTCTTACCCCTTTCAAGTTCGCTAGATGGACATAGATAGTGTACACATAAATAGTGTAGGTATTACAATAAATCACTAAATTTTTCAGTACGCATTTATAAAAAGAGATTATTTAAAACAAGATGTCTTGTGTGTAACCAAAATACTGTTCATTATGTCACAATCTTGTGGTACGACAATTCGAAAATATTTCCAAGAATTTTGAGTCGTAGTCTGCTTTATGTATTACATTTCACCAAAATACAACACTGTATTTTGGTGAAATGAAACCAAAATACAACACTGTATTTTGGTGAATAAACCCCTTTCTTTTTATTTCTTTTTTTCTATTCTAAGCAAATTTTCAAAATAAATTGGTTACGATGCATGTGCCCCAATATTTTTCTTTCTTTTTCCATTAAATGTTTCAAAATTTGTTTACTTAAACCATTTGTCATAATAGAATTAATATAATTAGAACAGTATCACTATTTTAACTCTATTATAATATGACCAATTTAAGATCATATGAAAAACGAAAAGTATATAAATTTAGTATTAAATTTGATTTTTTTAAAATTTTGTTAAATTGTTAATTTTTTATCCAAAATTTATTAAGAATTTTTCTCAGACTTTTTCAAAAATGTGTACTTATAAAATAACTATACTAAATTTTCAGAAGCATATATATATATATATATATATATATATATATATATATATATATATATATATATATATATATATATATATATATATATATATATATATATATATATAGATATAGATATAGATATATAGATATATAAAGAAATAGGAGGTTTTAAAAAATAATGTCCCAAAGCAAAAGTCAAGGAATTATACAACATGCATAAGTGAACTTTATTCATTAGAAATTTACCTTCATGCAACTAAATTTTTGGATATTCAAATTATCAAAGAAAAAAAATTTAAGTTGCACATAAAATATGGTAGAAATGATAATGTGAGTTGACATTCTAAATTTTCTTTAAGTAAATTTTACATCATACAATCTTTTAGATCAAAACCTAAATTACATCTCGTTTGCATCTTTAAATTTAATGTTAATTTGCATATGGAAACAAATTATTATGTCGGAAAATTTTTAAAATACAATGGGAAATGCAAATTTAACAAATATTAAATTCAATATTAAGATTCATTATAAACTTATTTTACAGTACTCTTTTGTTAACTTACATAATCTCAATCTCTTATTAATGGAGAGTAAAATATCTTTACTATCATAGTCTTACTCATGTAAGCATTTTAAACTCAAATTAGATTCTTTATTTTAATGTAAATTAATCATTAATTTTTGCATTTATATACTGATTATTCCTTTTGAACTGCGCTTCGTAAGCAATCACGTTTTGATATTTTTTAAAAATGGGATCTAAAAAAATTTTAGTGATTTTATGGGAAACAGATTCTAATATGAGTGATTTTAGAAATATTTTAAAGACACTTTTGCTGAAGAAAGACAAAACGAGCCTCATTTTGAAGGAAGCCAGTTGCACCAGGAATGAGCGGCATGTTCAATCGAATTTTTTCTCTCTTATTTCTCCTCATTTCTCATTGTATCTAGATTTCAATAAAGCAAGTTCCAAGTCTTCAATAGAGCAATCTCAGCTTTACATTATGTCTGGACTGTCAGAACCTGGACCAGCTAATATTTTTCTTTAATTCACAGACGGACAGAACAGCAACACCAGCTCACTTTATTCAAGCTTTCATAATAATGAAGACGTTTGGAAATGACATCATCAGAAGCAACCATTTCAACTGAAATGTTTTCTGAAAAATTAAAAAAGAATCTCAAGCACAAATTTTAACATTATAATTTTTTTCCCAAGTTTTTTGACTTTTTCTTACTTGTTTGCCATTGAATTCAAAAACTATAATTTTTATAAGGTTCATCCAAAGAAAAAAAAAATCCAAAGAAAGCTTACATAATGATGAAGACAGTGGGAAAGGACAACATCAAGAATGAGCATTTCAATTGAAAATGTCTTTGTAAAAAGTTAAAATCACAAGCACACACTTTAACACATTACAAATAAAAATTTTTTTCCCAGTTTGTCATTGAAGACCATTCTGTTGATATTTCTTGTTTCTTTTCAAAATTTGTTTATTGTTCAAATTCAAGAATGAAATGAATATATTGCAATGTATTTAAAACGTTAACTGATTTTCTTGTTCTCTTGATTTTCAAGAAACTTCGTTTAGCACAAGAACCAAGTCATTTTGATCAGATGCTTGCTCCGTACCACTTTATTCATGGAACTTGCAAATTCCATCAAGGCACGATTCATATGTTAATGGAAAGATAAAGTTTTTTCGAAGATGAACTCGTTAGTTCGAAAATAAAGAGATAAACGTTTTCAAACGGACAAGCATTGCAAGACGTTCTATGTTGTTCCTTTTCTTAATCAAAATGGGAAATGATTTGCATCAACATGGACATTAATGGCTTTATTCACTAAGAAAACATTGTTTGCCCAGAGCTTGATTGAATCCATCGTCACATTTATCTGAGTGACGATGAATCTGAGTGACGAATCTCTTCGTCACATTTACCTGATTCGTAAACTGATTCACGGATTAAAGTTTCGAGCCAGCTGCAACTTTAAATATTCTAAATGTCGACTTTGGAATTTACAGTTACGCAAAATTACTACCTTTTTATAGACTTTAAGGCAGCGTATGACAGTATAAAGAGAGAAAAGCGCTTTGAAGCAATGGCTTTGGAATCCCAACTAAGCAGATTAAATTAATTACAGCTACTCTTTGCAAAGTGTGAGATTAAAATTCAAAGCTTTCACTGTGAACTTTTTATCTGAGACCTGGTCTGTGCCTTTTGCAATAGAAAGAGGTGTAACTACGTCAAGGAGATTCTTTTGCTTGCTTGTTATCCAACTTAGCGTTAAAAAAGTGTATCAGAGACAGTAGATTATATCGAATGGGCAGTTTTGGGGAATAGGTCGCTGCACATTTCGGCCTTTGCAAATGACATTGATATATTATTGGAAGCCTAGTAAAAGAAATTAAAGAGGCTTTTTTCAGTATTTGAGTTTTCCTAAACAAAAATGGGCCTCACTGTTAATGAAGATAATACCAAATGTATGGAAATCTCACCCCCTATTAAAAATTATTCTAATCTTTAGCGCATTAATGGGTACACATCTGAGAAAGTTAATGAACTTAAATACCTTTGCACAAGAAATTTACAACAAAATAAAGTAGGTAATAAATGCTAATTTGGCTGAAAGGAATTCAAATCTATTATGATCCATAAAACTAAATAAAAAATTTAAAATATGCTTATAAGACATGTTTTACTCTATGCTAGTGAAATTTTGGCCCTAAATAAAGATACATAGCGATCACTAGATATGTTCGAGAGAAAAATCCTTAGAACTATTTTGGTACAGTGCATGAAGGAGGGTACTGGAGAGACATATACAATTTGAATAGTATACAACCTGGGTTGTATGGACAACAGCAGATTATACAAATCATACATAGTAAACGATTGAGATGGCTTGGCCATGTTAACAGAAGCCCAAATGATATCTGCCCAAAATCTTAACATTTAAAAAACCTGAGCTTATCCGGGCTAAAGGAAGACCACCTTCTAGATGGTTGGATGATACTGAAAGAAACCGAAATACTTTAAAAATCAAGCATTGGAGAAAAGTCTCTAATGATGAAGGACGTTGGCCTATTGGAGTGTAATCGAGGCAGTTATGACTGTAAAGTACTGTTGTGCTTGTGAAGATGAAAGGAGAGGAATTATATTTGTTTCAATTTCCGCGTGAAATTTAGTGTCCATTTTTATATACATCACAAAAATTGGTTTTAAATATGAACGCACTCTCTCTTGCGGAGCTCTACCACAATTAAGTCTTACATGACGTCAATTTCGTAGTCCGAGAGAAAGTAGACAGGTATGCTGTCTGCCTTCTATTTGACATATTGATTACTATATCCCAAATTCAATACTGCAGAAACTAAATAGCGTTTTGCTTAATATTTAAACAAAAAATATTTATAGCCAACTGTCAAATTTTTTATTGACAAAATAAAGTTTAAATAAAAATTATAATATATATATTTTTTTATTACTGACTCGGAATCTGGTTTGATGAGTGTTGAAATGCGGAAATACGAAATGCTGTCTGCTAAATTGTAAACGTAAACAAGCAAGAGGTTAATTTTCATTTTATCTGTCTGATGCCTGTGTGGTAGATTAATTGTTTGTAATTATGGGTTCCAATGCAGTCACTACTATAACAATAGGACTAGCTATATTATTAGGTGTTGTATACTTAAAGTATGATGGTTCAGTGCATGTTAATAATTTTCTAACAAGTATTGGTATGCCTAAAAACTATTTAAAACACATATTTCTTTCTTCGAGCAAAGACGAAAATCATATTGAAAAATCTAAGGATGTCAAAAAGGATAGTTTAAAGTTGAAAAATGGTAAAATACTTCTTACTGCCGATGAATTGAAGCAATATGATGGAGGCCCTGACAGCAAAGGATTATACTTAGCAATTTTAGGAGAAGTGTTCAACGTAGAGAAAGGAGCACAGCACTATAGACCAGGGGGAGGATATGCCTTTTTTTCTGGTTTGTTTTGTCATTTATGTAAGCTATCGAAATAAATATTTTAATTTCAAATTTACAGTATTCTGTATAATTTTGCTATTGAATGAGTTACATTGTTTAATTTTAGAACTAAAGTAATTTTAACTGTCTCTCAGTTGTATGTCATACAATTTAACTTGAATTAAATTATTATGTATTATTTTAAACATTTATTTAAAAATTACATTACAAATTAAAAAAAAAAAAACTTGTTCAAACGTAAATTTTTTAAAAATTTTCTATTTAGGACGTGATGCTACTCGAGCTTATATAACTGGTGATTTCAGTGAAAGTGGGTTAATTGACAATATTCTTGATTTAAGTGATTCTTCTCTTGCTAGTATTGAAGACTGGATATCATTTTACAGAGATGAATATGAATCTGTTGGTATGATTTTAATATACATTAATATAAAATGTAAATTTTTTCATGAAAAATATATATAATTCTTTTGTCTCATGTAACTTTTGGTTTGTAATTGCTTAGTATTTTGCTGCCTTACTTTGTAAATATATCTTTTAATTATATAATGATAATACAGATTTTATTAGTGTTGTTTTCACGAATATAACTCACTCTCACCTGTGAATGTGTCCAATAAGAGCTGTAATTCATTTCTAAATTATTAGTACTATGGAAAATTATATAGTAGATATATCTTTAATAAATTTCAATAATATTATATATTCATACATGTATTGAGATGTACATTGATTAAACTAAAAAGTAATAAAAACTTTGAAAATTTAAATATTATTTAATTTTTACTTAGTAATAGTTTAGGTTTTCTAATTTGTTGCTTTGCACATTATTTACACAAATATATTTCAACTCTTTTATAATTTATATTTTCTATCTTTGGTCAAATATATTTTAAAATTTTAACTTGAACTGAATTATAAAAATAAATTCTAACATTATATTATCCTAACATTAATGATTATCATTACTTTTTTTATTTAAAATGCAAAGCAAAATAGATCTACTTTTGAAAAGGAAATTAATTGAAAATATTTGTTCAGCATTTCTGTTCAATAAAAATATAGTATTGTGTTGTCAAATTATTAATACTATAATTTTTAACGCCATCATCTCTAAAAAATGGAATATATAGCTATTTTTTAAAAGTGTTTTTTATGATTCTGATTGATATTCTTTTGCAATAAGAAAATTGTATTTATACCTTGATAGATGTACACATGGACATGCAGAATAACATAAAAATGTAATCAAAATTATAAAGAAACAGAATAAATTTTTATATGTAAATTGATAAATGTCTTGTTTTTTTTTTGTTTATTATTTAATAATACTTGAAAAATGCCATCATATTCGAAAGTTAAAAATAAAATTTTTTCTTGTATAATAATAGGAATCTAATAAGAGTTAAAAGTAAGAAACAAATTTTGTAATATGAATTAGAGCATGGGAATTCAAATTTAACAAAATAACCAAGAATAAAATATTTTGGCAAATATATTCAACTATTTTTTTCAAGCTTGAAGTTTTTATTTTAAGTTATTCTTATAGAGCAGCTAATAATAGTCATATCAAAACTCAAGGACTACATTAATATTCATTGCTACTAATAGTTTCAAATGTCTAAATGAATTTAAGTTTGAGGTAAGAAATGAAAAATTAATAAGACTTATAATTATATGAAATTAAGTTTGTATTTGGAAATGCTATTTTAAAAATTATTTTCAGTAGCACAAAATCAAGTGACATTGCTATATGAATTTTATCACTGAATTTTGAACCGAAAAATTATTAGAAATGAATTCTGATAAGCAGAAAAAAAGTCTGGAGAATATCTTGATAACGAAAAATGTTGCTACTTGTAGAATAATAGATAAGAAACTATATGAATACAATTTTATATTTAAATGAAACAAGATAAGATTTTTGATATATTTTTAAATATTGTGCATTGCATAAGTATAAATTATTCATTTTGAGCTTTCCCGGAAAAAGTGTTTTGCTAATTTTATCACTTTAGATTAAATTGTATTTAAATACAGTTATTGCAATATTGATATGCAAATTATCAAAGAGCAGTCACTTTAGTTTCAGTAACATTCAAAATTTTTGGAAAAAAGTACTGTTTAGTGTGTGTGTGTTTGCTTTTTCTGTGATTTCCTAATGACATAGCTAAGTGACAAAAGAAAACTCTATTTTATATAATTTTAAAAATTGTTTTTAATCAAAAAATTATAGACTGAAATTTATTTTTATGGAAATAAGGTATTTTGCATAAAACGTTTGATCTGAGTTCAAGACTAAGAACAAAAGTTTTCTGCAAGATAACATCAAAAAGAAATGAAGCTTTAACAGAAAAAAATATACAAGCATTGTTTTTTCTTAAAGTTCCATTTCTTTTACTTTTAGAAATCAAATTTTAACTTTTAAAATACTCAAGTAAAGAATGTTCTTTGATTTTACACTCTAAAAATTATCTTTTCTTTTCCAATGCAAATTTTAACATGTAAAATGTTTATTTAATAGGCCATGTGATTGGAAGATATTATGATGAAAATGGTCAACCTACTAAAGAACTGCAACTTATACAAGAGAAGTTGAACCATGCTAAGGAAAATAAGTATGTGGAACAAAAAGTGAAGGAAAATTTTCCACCTTGTAATTCAGAGTGGAGTAAAGAAAGAGGAAGTAAAGTTTGGTGTACAAAAAGAAGGTTATACACTTTGATTTATCTAGTTGTGATTAGTTACTATTTAAAAATCCTTATTAAAACTTTAACATATATGTATAGAATATGCAATAAAATTTTTCTTAATGGATTTTTAGAATCTTCTTAAAAATTGATATTCATTTTTTAAGAAACTGATTTTTTAAGATAAAAATTAGCAAATTTATAAATTCATACTAATAGTAATATTAATTGAATTCATTTTTTAATGGATTTTGACAAATCAATGCAGGCAATATTTTTTTTATCAAAATTAATAGGACATAAATATTTTTAACTGCTCATAGTATTTCAATTATGAATTTAACATTAAATAAAGAAACATTAGTCATATTTTATAAAATAATAATTAAAAATAAAAGAAAGGACCATTTTACTTAGTTTTAAAAAATGAATTAATATTTAAATTTTATTATTCTAGAATTAAAATTTATAAAAGTATTATATTCTCCATTTGCAGTTTTATACAGAAATATAATGATTTTTATGTATACCTTTCTAAATTGCTATTTTTGTATTAATTTTATAAAAATATTATTCAGTAATATTCAATGCTTATAGTTAAATAATTTTGTCATTAGTTTATCTCGATTTAGTATGTAATTTATAAGTGTAATGTGTAGGTATCTCTTCATTGATATATCTGTTAATCTTAATTTAACACTAAATTTTCTGTGAATGTAATTTATTTCTTTTGAAATTATTCTTTAACTCTAACACACAATAATTTGATTGCCAAATAATTCTGCTAGTGTAGAGGAAATCATAACTTTGAGCAATGTATTTAAGCTAATTTTGAAACACATTAGAGTATTAGAACTGCTAGTATAAAGAGTGTAGAAAAGTGAATAATTAATAATAGTAGTTTACATTAGAATATTAGAATAAATCATAATATAATTTTATCAATAATGACAAATTTATATTTTACTTTAAGAAATTCTGGGAAAAAGTGCTGCTATTCATAATTTTGCTTTAGTTGTTATTTGTACTGGATGCACTGAATAAATAGTTCTTTTTCAGGCTAGTGAGTGTTAAGCTAAGAAAAATATCTACATTGCATGTATGCTGATTTCTATTAAAATACACTTGTCAAAAATTTATTTTTTATGACAATTTGCTTGCAATAGTTTTAGCAATTTGTCTTAATCATTTGAGGCAAAAATTTTAATCAGGGAATACTTTTACCTATCTAAATAAGAGATGTTTAAATTATCATATTTAAGAGTACAAAATACACAGTTTAATTGATTAAGGAAGGTAAAGCTGTTTGGTAGCAATGCAGTTAAAACAGCATAGTAGGTGATGAGGCTAGGCATTCTTAATTTGAATGGGTTAATTTTACTTATTTTCTTTTTTTATACAAATTATTTATACTAATGAATATAAATTTTTAGTCATAATGACGGTTTATTATGGATATTTTTTAAAATTGCTTTTTATATTTAGTGTAAATTCATATGATTAAAATTTTTTGTTTACATTAATTAATATTTTTCATTTTTGCATTTTAAAATTATCCTTAATGATAACTGCTGAAATTGATGCTGAAGAATTATGGGAACAAAATGCATTTGATGAAAATTATTTGTTTTATATCAATGTCAAATTTTCTGTAATGCATTAAAAATTAAATGCATCTACTAAACCCAATAATATTTATTAATTAATATAGTGGAGGTGTAGACCGTTCTTGGGTTGGTGTGCCACGAGAATTGCATATTAATGGAAAAGATCCTCGCTGTGTTTGTGTGAAGAACTATGGGCCACCCTCATCTGATCTAGATACTGTTAATCATAATGATCGTGGTGACTTGGACCATCCAAATTTAAAGGAATATCCTGGATGTTCATCATCGTCAGAGTCATGTTCAATTGATCATCCATAATATTTGCAATAAATGAATTTAAATATGTGATATAGAAAGTCAAGCCGCCCAAACTGAAAAATTTGTTTTATAGTTGTTTTATTGTGTAGTTATACATATTTACCTTATGTCAATATATTTTATGTTTACTTAAATTACATCATTAATTTCACTGATTACATATTGATTACATTTAAAAATTAAATTTCAATGATATTTTGAATTTTTGAAAAATTAATTTACAAAATTCTATACATAATTTTAGTCAATAGTACTTAGTAAATCTTGAAAAAAAATTTTAATAATTATTTCAAACTTTAAGCATATAAAGTTACAAAATTTTTCAAAATATAATATTTTTTTGTATTACAATTTATTTTATTCTATAAAATGGAAATTTTAGAGGATTTTATAGAAATCTGAAATTTTTGAATTATGAAGTAAGTAACCTGCTTGCTTAAAGTGCATTATAAAAAGCATGGTGAAAAATCTTTGATGGGAAAGTTATGTCAAGTTACTTTATATATACTCATACTTACATATATTATTTCTTATATCATTTACAATTTTATAGTTCTAATAACAAGATTTTTATATATGATTCAAAAACAAATAATAAATCATAACAAATGGTTAGAGATTTTTTTAAAAATTAACTGAAATTAATAATTTGTTTATTTTTGTAATTTGTTACTTTTCCAATTTTCTGGGAATGAAGTAATATTAATTTGCTTTATTTTATTATAATAATTTATTATATAGATGAACTTAAAATGATTTTTTATGTACAGTGAAGTTTTAACTCTTGTCCTTCTCTTTGCCTTATGTGACAAACATATAATCTACATATTTGTATTTCTGATGAATAATTTTCATGAATCATACTATTATTCAAAGTATTCTAATTATATAAAGTATATTTTGAATGATATGTTTAGCTTTTATAACATTTTCCAATATTTTTGCTATGACTGTGTAAAAAGATAGTTATAATACTTTGTTATAGATTAAAATTCAGTAAATTTTCCAATTATCAAATTCTAAATGAAAATAAATTTATGGTAATTGTTTTGTATTATTGTATCCAATATAATAAAGATTTATGCATTTGTAAATTGTCTAATTATTTGTTTTAGGGACTGCTAATTTATAATTATTAGTTATATTTTATAATAATATCTTTATTCAAATTCTATTTATTTTTCTGCATGTAATTTTGATGATATGTAATATAAAAATGTTCATTTAAAGATTTTATTCAGTTAAGTTATGTATACTTAAAGAATGGAAAGTTAGTAATTCATCTAATTGTATATAGACGCAGAAATCTTGGACTTTAAAGAATATCAAGTTAAATTTCGGTTTAATTTTATTTGTTTACCTTTTATTGACAGTTAAACAATTATTTATTGTTGAATTATGTGATATATTTCATGTAAACTAGATAGTTTCTTCTAAAACATAATCTAGTTTGTTTATTAAGTTTTATGAAATTAATAATTAAGTTTATTATGTGGAATTGTTATTATTAAGTTTTTTGTATAGTTTTTATCGAGCAATATGTTAAAATCTTCATGAAATATGTAAATTTTTTTTAAAAAATTAATTTCTTAAAATGTAAAATAGCTACTTTTTCAGGAAGATTTTAGATGTAAATGATGTAAATGCATGAGGATTTTTTAATACCATTTTTTTAAAGTTTTTAAAAAGTTTAAATATTAAAAACGAGTTTAGCGCACATATGTCACTAGTGCATTAAACTGAAAAAATACAATAACTTATTTTTCTGTCACAAATTATTCTAAAACTATATTAACAAAGTATTTATGTAACATGTTTACTTAAAATATGTGTAGTGTATCTGTGTCTTGAAGAAATTTACACTGATATTTTATTTATTTAATTATATCATTATCTTGTTTGCTGTTATTTAGTATTAGTGAATAAAATGTTTTATGCTTGTAAATTGTTTATTCTAAACATTAGAAATTAAATGTAAGGAGGATAAATAAATGATTTTTTAATCTTTTATTTTTGAAATTGGTCCTTTGTTTGAATTTTCTTTTTTCCCTTTTCTATAATGGTTTTATATATAGTTTCTTGATAATGTTAGAAATAGTTTACTTATTAAGTATTTCTAGAAACTAAATTATATTTAGTTTTTATGATAAAAATTATAGAAAGTAATGGAGAAAAATAAATTAACACATGAAATATTTTATTTTGCAAAGTGAGAACCTTGCTGTTTTGAAAAACTGTTGATAGGACTGTTTTGGAAAGCAGTGGATTGCTGTTCTTTCTAATTGGAAACGTTGTATGTGTAATCAAAAATATTTAAAACAATATTCGGGATGATATTTGTATTCTCCAGCGATTTAGATGATAGTTTTCACAAAGAATATGGAAATATGCATTGCCTTAATAGTTTCTTACCATATGCATTTGTTTCACTTTTATATTATACCAAGAGCATTTGAGT
The DNA here is from genome assembly GCA_030067965.1 of Latrodectus elegans. Taxonomy (NCBI): domain Eukaryota; kingdom Metazoa; phylum Arthropoda; class Arachnida; order Araneae; family Theridiidae; genus Latrodectus; species Latrodectus elegans. Next base: position 35,659,577 of record CM057822.1, on the reverse strand, counting down.
GGTTTGGCCATAAGAATAATTTTTTTGTGTGTTTGTAAAAAATTTTATCATTTATATATTATAAACATCCGTAGAAAAAATATTTTGTTGATTTTCTGATATCGCGTGCAATGCTGTGAAATTTCATCATATTAATTGCATACTTAATTTTTTAAAAACTTATTTTTAATGTAAGAAATTGTGTTCTTATGATTGCAATTTAATATTTATACAGTTAATAAATATTAAATTAATTGAATATTTTAATTACTGTAATCAATTCAAGTACTCAGACTTTATCATCACTTACTTAGACTTTATGATCACTTTATAGATTTCAGTTATTAAAATGTAAAAATAAATTTTCATAAAAATTTAATCAAAAAGTGAAGGATTAATATACATGTTTCTGAAGTATTGATGTAGTCTTATATTGTTATGTAATCTTTTTTACAATTTTTTTTGAGATTTTCAATTTTCTTACTTTTGAATCTGAATATAAGATTTTTATTGAATGAGAGTAAGCCTTTAATATTTGTATGTATAATATAATAGAAACATAAAATATACATAATATAACAGAAAAAAAGATCTATTATACATAATACAATAGAAAAATAAACAAATTTCAATTGTTATCTAAATTATTTTTAAAGTAAATGTTACATATAGAGTAATTTTTAGTCAATTAAGTTATTGAATAGTATATTTTATCCCAGTTAGAAGTTGAAAGAAGTAGCAAAAAATAGTTAATTTAAAGATTTCAAACACTTCTTTAGATTATTTTTATACATTTAAATTAAAATGTTTATTTTCAATTATATTTTTGACGAGTTTTTGAAATATTATGTGCAAGTGAAGTCTTTATTTTTTTAAAATTTCTTTAGAATTAATAGTAATATTTATAAATAATGTTTTGCAGTTTTTGTAGAACTTTGTTCAAAAATGAAATTTATGTGTTTAATAATATTAAAAAAGTTTTGTCATATCTTGCAAAAATTAAAAAAATTATACAAAACTGAATTGAATCAAAATATATTAATAAAGTTAATACATTGCTATCTAACTATACATATTTATCTTTTAAGCATTTCTTCATTCATTTCTTTTAAAAAAATTTCTTTGTTAATTTTATATTTATTTGTAGTAAAATTGTTTTATATTATAATTATTTTATGCATGTGTTTTTATAATTGAAATGCATGAAATATTTTTCTTTATTCTTTTCTATATTTTTTGAAAACTATAATTGATTCATCTTCATTATTTAAATTATTTTTCATAGATATTTTTTTCTATAATTTATTGGATTTAGTTACCAAAAAATTACAAATTATATAGATTGGCCAAGTGAATATAATTTCTAGTAGTCCTGAAAATTTCATAAATGATTTTGATTAAAATCAATACTGAATGTTTTACAAAGCAATAAGATTATGATCTGATTTTGATATCAAACTTTGTAACTCATTAACAACCATAAGTTGAAATAAATTATAGTTAAATTTTATTGATTCTAATAGTATATATGGAAATATTCTGAAATAGAATCTGTTATTTTGTAAAGTTAATAATTTCCTCAAAATTAGAATTCGTTCCATAAATTGATATTTAAAGACATTTTTTGCAGTTATTTTCGTTTTATTCATTTGTCAATTAAACAGCTGTAACTTATTAAAAATAAATTTTGAACTTAATTTGTATGCTTTTATTCCTTTGGTCAGGAATACAAATATGGTCACTGTAAGCCTTGACTGACATATGGCCTATTATGCCACATGCTTAGTTTTTGGTATGCAATCTGGAATTATTTTTGAAAACCTTATATTTATGTATGCTGAAATAAATGAAATCATTTATGGGAAATGTTCTTGCATAATAATTGAAAAGAATTTGTTAATGATTAAAATATTTTAAGTTATTTTAACATTTCAACTTTACTAATTTTTACACAAGAACGGCGAGTGTAAAATATATGTATTTTATAACATGTTAAAAAAAATCAAAAGCAAGTTTATTTTTATATGAAAATATATACTTGCAACTTTTATGAATACGTACAACATCAAAAAATATTCGATTATTTAAAACAACTATTTTGGAATAGATAATAAAATGCATAAAATAGAATAAAAATACAATGCTAAGTAAAAAGAGTACTATGAGAAATATAATATTTTGGTTAATTAATAAATTAAGAAAAGTTTCAGTTTAAAAAAAAAACGCTCTGAGATTTTTATAAAAATACTAATTTCAATTCTTACTGGCAGTTTTATTTTTTCACTATTGGTGTATATTAATGTTTTACGAGAAATCATTTGAGAGACTTGAAATATTTAAACAAGAGACAGCATTTTATACTAAAATATACTTCATAAGAATGAACGTAATATAAAAGTATGGAATTAAACAAAAAATTCTTTATTGAACTCATTATCTTTACAGACGATTATCTGACCAAAAACAAAAAGCAGATGTTCCTTAGTCTGAGATATACTCCTCTTACTGCAATGATTGTTCTGCACTATCTCCATACTTAGCACTAGATTTCTAATATTTCGTAACGTAAGAGTGCTCATTCCCCAATCGACATCTATTTCAGCTTTTTGGTGCTCCTTAACTCAAAGCTTCTTCCTAAATCACACACATAGTTTATAACATTTCAATCTCCAGAACTCGGGTCAATCCATTCGAGTGAGATCTTAACTTTTAAGTAGTTGCTTAACACCAGGAATCCGTGTGGCCATGCACTGTGATCTATAAAGACGAAGTCTACTGCAATGACGTTTTGGAACAGGTGCACATTGGGAAGGATCAACTGATTACGATAGCGATCTTCGTTTACATAAACTTTTGTAAATGTTGATCTCAGTCTGCCCTTGCACTATATTATCTCCTCAGAATTTCCAAGATCACATTAATGGTCTCTTTCCGTGGTATTACAGGGATGAAACTATGTCCCGACCTCTCCAAATCAATGCGTTGAGAATTACTTATGGCACTGGAATTACTTCATCCTCAAAGATAATATGACTCCATCGATGTGAGTTCCAGTTTTGTATTCCTTGCACTACTTTAAACGGTGGTGCCAATAGCCAAATTTAAACCATTTTGCAGCGTTAAAGACAGCAGGTGAATAGGCCTCCAAGACGGTGAGTAAACATGTCGCTTTTGTGAAAGTATTTGGACGCAGTAAACCTTTCCACTTGCCTCGTGGCTGGACACTATTACTGAGCAATGTCACTTGCAGACTGGTTTTGGGCTGGTTGCTTTCAAGACGATACATCACTCATATCATGCATTTGTTTCATTGAGGTGGCCATCACCAACTTTTCTGGCAGCTATACCTATAGTTTAGAAGGCTTTCCAATTGCGTGAAATGACGTTTTGTTGATTCCGAATTTTTCATCTACAATGATACACTATGCCTACCTTCAACTTTTCTCATTCAATACAATTTAATTTTTTTAATTTTTCATTATATAAAAATTATTTTAATGCAATATTTTCAATTAGATATATTATCATGCTTATCATCACACAAATACTTAAAATATATAGTATTTTTTGTAAATACAAGATAAAGTTCTTTAATTTAAATGCAAAATAACATGACCTACAGAAAGTGTAACCTATTGTTAGTCCTCGAAGTAATCAGATTGCAGCACCTTCTGCCAACGTGTCTTTAGCTGTGCAATCTCCTTGCTGTAAAACTATGGTATTTTGGACGCAAAGTAGTCGCCGGGAGTGCTTGGCGCAAATCTGCTTTATTGATGAAGGTGTTTCTTCGAAGATGATTGTCCAGGGAATGGAAAAGTTGGTTATATGATGCTGCACGGTCAGATGAGTAAGAAAGAGGGCACAAAGTCTACCATTTAAGTTGTATTGTATTACTATCCACCAGCGTTACATGCAGTTAATTTGTATACTTATTCTCATTTCATTCAATAGTAAAGCGAAAATGGCAAGAACTTTTTTGTTTACCTTATATATGCACTTGATGTGAAGCATTTTGCACAGTTTAAAAAATATTTTTTCTGATTGTTAACGCCTCTTTGAATTTCTTATTTCAAGAATAAATGAATTTCTCTGTATTTTTTATTTTAAAATTATTTTAAGTATGCGTTGTTTGAAATTCTGTTATAGATGAAATTTAAATATTCTTATATTATTATAATATTAAATATAAATGAGATATAATAATTTCGATTATAGATGAGATGTATATTAGTTACATAATCGAACAATATTCAAGTTGTGATATTCTTATATTTGAGAGTAGAGCATATATAAAATGAATCCAGTAATTTATTGCATAGCTACTAGGCACATTTATTGATCAAATTTTTTCCAGTCATATATTTTTGATTATTTATATAAAATCAATAAGGATTGCTTTAATCTAATATACATATAATCATAACTATTACACGCTTAAAATACAGTATCTGGTCAAAAGTATCCGGGTACCCCCTAAAAAATTGGCTCTGGTGGATGACGTAATTTGAAATATAATCGGAATAAAGCTTAGTGAGTTTGATTGTGATAGAATAGTGAGATGTTTTGTGGGAAATCAGATCGTGAAATTGCGGATATTCTACAGAAGCATAAATCCATTGTAAGTTACGTAATTGTGAAATGGAAGAAATGTCGAGGTAGAGTGAATCTGTCGAAAAACAAAGCAATAATAATAATAATAATAATAAAAACTTAATGAACGCAGCCGCAGAATTTCGAAAAGGCTAGTGAAACAAAATCGCAAATCCTTGTAGATGGTAGTATTATTTATTAAATTTAATGAAGCAAGATTGATAAAAATGCTAAGCTTAGTTATTTTAAAAGGACTAAAATTTTTTTGCCTCTATAATTTTGTAATTTCTTAACATATTAAATAATACAAATTATATTTTTTATCATTATTAAGTTATGTGATTTCCTGCAATTATTAAATACCTGATTACGAAAATTATATCAGTAATTAAATAAATGTCAGTTTGTGTTATTCTGTTGTGAATGTGTTACTTATAAATTTGCAATTTTATTTTAAATAATTTCACGACCTTTTCATATATTTTGCTAAAACCTCTGTACCATATATATTTAGAGCTAAATGGAATTTTTCATTTAAAGATCCCAAGAAAATTTTTTTCCAAAAATTTTTTATTTCTTTCATAGTTTTTCAATACAAATTACTAATTACATTAAGCTACCTTGTCTTTAATAATAATAATAGTAGTAATTTGGATATTTTTACAAATTTTTATTCGGTGGAGTTCCTTCTACCCGTATCAATTTTTTAAAATTGTTTTTTATTTCATATAAATTGTAAAAACGGGATTTATTTTAAAAAGTTAAGATGTTTGAAAAAATATCCCCTTTTCTTTTATTTCCTTTAAAATATAAAAATGTATTAAATAATAATTTGTTTTTCATACACTGATGATAAGCATATAAAGACTATTTTATTTTGCCGATTCATTTCATCTGTGGTTATAGTTTCTACTAAGAAGTATTGGACAGCCATGCCATTGAGGATATCTACTGTCTTGATCTAAGTTATGTCTTCTGTACTTATATAAAAATTGCTTAGGAAACAACATCGGCATTAGTCACATGCAAGATTCTATGAGGTTTAAATATTCTTAATGTGCAAAGCATGACCGTTGAGTGACAGAGCACCCCGACCAACTCGCAAGATGCCTCGGAATTCAGAGCTGTCTGATTAAGAATAAAGCGTAATTGTTGGATATCATAGAAATGGCTGACCCTTTTGGATTATATCTAGTGAGTTACACATTCAAAAATCGACAGTCACTTTTATGATTAAAAAATGGAAGGTGAGTGATGACTGTTGGAATGGGCTTCTGACTCAACAGATCCATGAAATGAAATAACATCGAAAGATATTTGGAAAAATCATATCAAAGATATGGTTCCCCATTTCAGGAGTTTAAGTAAACATTCGAGCGCGTTTCGCTTAGTACCATCATAAAGCAGTGTTTCTCAATCTTTTAGTAATCACAGCCCAATTTTTAATCATAATTTTCAGCGCGCCCTCCTCATCCCCACCGCATACAATAAAATGTATACAATAATAATGTATTTTGAGTATTTTGGCGTAAAAACCTGCACTACAACCTTAATTTTAAACTTTACAAATTACCAAGAATACGGAAATTTATTGAAATTTTGCAACACCGATCCTCAGCATTGAAAAAACAAGAATTCTTTGCCTTTTTATTGCTCTTGCATCGACCCGTTATGTCGGGCATTCTCACGATTTCGCGAAAAGTTTCGTTTTATCTGGTCAGTTTAAAAGTTAAGTTAGGAGCGTGCGCAGATGTGAACAATTGTTTTCTCATAGGAAGAACGAGAAAGTTTTATGACGCCAATTTCAATTCCAGACAATCTTATTTGAGTCAATCCTTCTGTCGCCATTGAATCTATTCTGAATGTGCAGGTTATATATATTTTTGTGTAATTGTAATTCACCGTATTAAATATTCACGGCAGCAGACTTATGCAGAATCATGGATAAATTTTTAAATGGGCGTAAGCGAGCATTAGACGATAGACAAGCATCAACAAGTATACAGACGAGTGTGATTCCGAAAAAAAAATCAAGAAAATATTCTCAAGTATACTTAAATTTTGGGTACCCTAATACTGAAGTAAATGAGAAGAAAGGCCCCTGTGTATCATTTGCTCAAAAATGTTGGCGGAAGACAGCGTGAAACCTAATAAATTTAAACGACATTTGGAAACGCTTCATAGTGAGTACGTAAGCAAATCCAGAAAATTCTTCGAATTAAAATTAAAATCATATGAAAAGCGAAAATCATTGTTTAAAAAGGCTTTGTCTGTGAAGGAAAAAGCTTTAATAGCCTCTTAAAAAGTTTCATATAAAATAGCCAGATGTAAAAAGCCTCACACCATTGGTGAAGAGCTTATTTTGCCATCCGCAATTGAGATTGTAGAAATTAAGTTTGGAGATAATTTTGCAAAACAATTGCAGTCTACAACTCTTCCAAATGATATTGTTGCTCGTCGAATTTCTGATATAGCTGAATATGTAGAGTGTCAGCTTTTGTCGAAGTTGTGTGACAAATTGTTTTCAATACAACTCGATGAGGCAACAGATAGTTATAAAGATGCTCGTTTCATTTCTTATGTAAGATTTTGTGATAATGTGTCAGTAGTTGAAGAATTATTTTTCTGCAAACAAAAAGAACTCAAAGCAACAGCACTCGCATTATTTGCTATATTAAATGATTTTATGAACGAGGCAAACATAGAATGGAAAAATTGCGTCGGAATATGCACTGATGGTGCTCGTTCTACGTCTGGACGATTCCAGAGTATTCAAGCACTTGTGAAGCTAAAATCACCACAGTGCTTCTGGACACGTTTCATGATCAACAGAGAAGCTTTGGCTTCCAAAGAAATGACTCCTGGTTTGAATATTGTGTTAACTACGGTTGTAACCGTAATAAATTATATAAAAAATGAGATGCCTGAAATCAAGAATTTTTTCCACACTTTGTAAAGTCATGGGTGCAGAACATTCTGCGTTACTATTTTATAGCGAGGCAAAATGGTTATCACGAGGGAAATTTTTGCAACGTGTTTATGAATTAAGGGAAGAAATCGCCGTTTTCCTAGAAGAGGAAAACAGACCGGTAGCTGAGTATTTTCATGATAGTTTATTTGTGATGAAATTGAGCTACATGGTAGAGATATTTGAGAAATAAATAACTTGAATCTTCAACTGCAAGGAGCATATACACACATATTGGATATGAGTGATAAAATTAGTGCTTATTGTAGGAGATTGGAATTGTGGGCAGGAAATTTAAAGCAAGAAAACTTAACAATGTTTGCAAATTTGAATGATTGTAAGAAAACTTACATGTCTGAAGAACAACATGTAAGAGTTGTTTTTGTAACCATTGAAAATCATTTAGCAATGCTATCAAAGAATTAAAAAAAATACTTTCTTTCTGACGATAAACTGATATCAAGTTACAAGCGAGTGAGGGATCCATTTCAAAATATTCCCAAAGGACTCTCAATTGAAGAGGAAGAAACCTTCATGGACTTCACGGCAAGCGGCGAAACCAAAAAAAAAAAAAAAAAAAGTGTAATAAATCACTTTTTGAATTTTGGGCAGGAGTGGATGATGAGTTTTCTGTACTAAAAACAAGAACAATTCGCATTCTAGTACCATTTTCAACATTGTGAAACTGGAATTACCTTAGTGAAACTGGAACTAACTTTGTGAAACTGGATTTTCTGCGGTGGCTTCTTTGAAGATAAAATATAGATCTCAGTTAAATATAGAAAATGAGCTGAGAGTGTCGATTTCTAATATTAATCCCGCCTTCGAAAAACATTTTCTGAAAGACAGGCCGAAAGAAGACACTAATAATCATTAAATTTGTTTTTAATTTAGTAAGTTGTTTTAATTTAATAAGTTAATTATTAAATATGTCGAAATGTGTGTTGTTTTGTATGTGTGTGTGTGTTCTTTCCTATGAATCACTTAATCAATTTTTTAAAATAGCGTTTTCTCTTGGATTTGCTCGTGCCCCCCTAGAGGTTGCGCGCCCCACAGGTTGAGTATCAGTGTCCTAACGGAAGCACATTTGCTTGGTTTTTATGGTCGTATTGCCACCTATAAACCTTTGATTATAAGATTCAACCGTGGAGATGTGAAGTATGTCAAAACCTCAGATTGATGGAAATAGGTTCTCTGGAGTGAAGAATTTAGATTCTAGTTCTACTAATAGGATGGCAGATTGGTTTTGGCGTGTGCTTTGAAGACATTTTTTGGCAGAAGGCATTGTGTCTGCAGTAATTTTTGACGAGGGTGGAATTGTAGTCTAGGGATGTTTCTCTTGTTATGGACTGGGACCTTTGATATCTGTTCATGATAGAATCAACGTTAACCCTATTCTACTGTTTAGGCAACAATGTACTTCCTATACTGTGGATATTTTACTGGTCGGATCATTGTTACTTTCTAGAGTGATAGCGCTATTTGTCATGTTGCGATTCAACAAAATGGTGTGAGTCAATTGCGCTGGCTTTTCTAGAATCCAGACTTGAATTCTATTGCACACCTCATAGATGAGTTAGATAAATGAATTAAGAGGTGCAGCAACTGTCCAAAATAAGTGAAAGATCTTAAGTGTCTCATCGAAACCGAAGGCAAAAAATACATCTGTCCATTATCTAAATACTTGTGGAAAGAGTATCATAGAGTATTAAGGCTAAATATAATTACCTCACGTAGAGGTTCTACCAACTGCTGAATATGAATAAATTATGTTTATATTTTTATCACAGGTCTCCAAATACTTATTGGTAGATAGTGTATATACAGACTTGTAGTAGACGTTCGTTTTTAAGTAGGGATTCATTAGAGATAAGTAAAATAGTTTTTAAAATCAAAAGTTTATGATAATATGAACTATATTAGGAACACATGTAATAAAATTTATATTTAAAAAAATGTTACTTTCATTTCAATGATGATAAAATTCTAACAGTCTTATTTTCTTTATTTTGAAACTATATCTTTAAAACATTTTCCCATGTTCTTCAATATAAGAAGATCTTCACTCTTGTATTTCTGAAAGAAAAAAAACCTGTTAGTTATCTGCTTGTTTTGCAAACTATCGCAGCATTATGTTGTTTCTTCTTGGCTGATATCTGGAAAGTTCTTTTTCATTCTCATTCATTATGTCCTCAGTCGTTTAATCAACTGATATTTTTTACGTATAAATTACACTTAAGTTTACATTAGGTTTGAAATGAAATTTCGGGTAGCAATAGGTTTCTGCTTGGAAATTTATAGATAAGTAACTTTTCATTCATGTCGTCAGGTTAATGTTCCTTCTTTTTTTAGTTACGTTGGCTTCTGTGTAATAAAGCCTGCATTTCAAAATTAACTAGATATCTTTTTTTTTTTTGCATCATCATTCCTGGTATAGATTGATATTATGCATTGTACCTAGAAATTCAATTTCATTAGTCGATTCTAACAATGGTTAGTCATTGCAAAAGTATCTTAAGGTTACTTTTGCTAACAATAATCATTGTTAGAATCATCTAATGAAATTCATTTTCTAGGTTGAAATGATTTGTAGCTATTAATTATTACCTTCTGATGTATGAGCTATAATATGAGAGTTTGATCAGATAAAAGAAATTTCTCCAATGAGATGAAAATCAGATGAAAAATCTCCAAAAAATCTGGGATTTTAACATCTACAATGTAGTTACGTTTTGAAAAAAACGAGAAAATGTGTCACTGTCTTTTCTTGAAGTAAGGAATCCTACGAAGAGGAATGTTACATTGCTAAAATTAATTACATGCCATAAATAGCTTTATAGAGAGTTCAAATGAACATTAAAAATGCCGTAATCAAAATTTTTTATTTTTTATTTTAAGTTCTCCAAAGACTGATATTCTGATATAAGTTTTAAATCATTTGGTACAACCGTTCTGGATTCAATCCTGTACAAAATTTCGGTAGACAAACAGAATAAAAATGTGTCAATTAAAGAATGATTTTATTTGCATGCATTAAGATTATTAGATGTATATTTATACAGATTGTTTCAATTATCATGTCATATTGTAATACTTTTCTTTTTTCAAAATTATTAATCAACTAAAATTATTTCTATTTGCTAATGTTTTCAAGAAAAAACATTTTTGATTTGTTGTTGTCGTGTAACAAATGGAAAAAAAAGGACAAGTTATATGGTACCAAAGGCATGAAGCTCTGCCCTGGCCACATCCTCTTCTTCAGTATAAAGAAAGGATGTCATGGCAGTAGTTGGGGTCGATGTTGAAGAATGTCGTGGCATTTTTGATTTGTAAAATATTTTAATAGATATTACATTGCAGTTTTATGAAATATATAAAGACACTATAATTTATATTCTTAATTGATTATGAACTACAACATTTTTATTTAAAATATTGCCTTGTTCATGAATTAATTTTAATATTTTATTGGTTTATTCTGAAAAAAATTAGGGAAAATAAGCAAAAAAACTTGTGTAATTGTGATAGAGAGGGAAGCTTTTTCTTTAATTTTGCTTATTAAGGGAAAAGAAGTTAAAAAAAAATATCAAAAATATATATACATAACATACTTGAATGGCTTCTTTGTTCCATTTTTTAATATGCTCGTAAAAGTGTTTTGGAATTCCTCTTTGTATATTATTGAATTTCTAACAAATAAAGTGTGTTTGTCTTTGTAGATATGGATACTTATTCTCGAGATCTAGAAATTCCCCAGTTAGAAAAATATAATAATTTAAACTATTTCATGTTTCCTTCTCTTGTTTTATATAGTTTCTAAAATTTTATATTAGAATCACATCACCTAAAATAGTGTGAATATTTTTGTTGCATCAGATCTTAGTGTAAATCGATTAAACATTATTGTGCCGTTATCGAGGGTTGTGATAACATTCACCAGTTGTCTTATGAACAACAGTTTTTAATTCTTTATCAGTGCATATTTCATAAGAATTAAGTCTCTGACACACTCATGAACGATATAATTGTTTATTCAACTGTATATTTATATTATGGTATTTACAAATAAATACTCTCTTGATACACATCACAAAAATCTCTTCGTTTAGAATCTTGTTTCATTTCACAAAGCTCGCATGATTTTTTTCCAGTAAAATAAAATAAAATATTTATTGATAGTTTTGTGCATTTTCAGTACTTTCGAGAGCACATGAATTTATGCCAACAACGTAAATCTTTTTACATGTATTGACATTTTGAGATTGATGAAATCAAAATTATAATATTGATAATGTAATTAGGGATTTTTTTCATATGCAAACCAGTAGTGTCTCAATTGTAATAATTTTAAGGTGTGTTAATTTCATTATTTGCTTTACATTTGTACCACTTTTCAGGTAACGTTAGCATTGTTTCTTCAATTACCTGAAAAGAATTTGTTTTTCATGTTTATGTGATGAATATTTAACAAAAGTGAATTTTATAAGAAATGTTATCATGCATGTGTTAATATTCAAACATGAAATAAATATTCTTCAACATATAAAATGCACAGCTTTGTGATACCAAAGAAAAACAAAGCCAGACTGACTAAGTTATTGTTAACACTAACAGTCGATTAAAAGTGAGCTTTAAATAATCATTAAATGGAAAGAACACATTTAACGATTAGTTAAAAAGCATTTAATCTATGCTTAGTTTTAAACAGAGCTTGGTGAGGTACCACACAGATCTATATTAAAAAAATTTTTAATCATAAGGAAGATTCGAAGAATTATTTCTCGACATCTTAATGAGCAAAAAACATATATTTTTATTTGATTCATTTGTGATCTATGTGATTTCATTAATTTATTGTTGTATCACTATACTACATAAAACCATAAACCATTTTATTTTAGAAATTCAAAAAAATTACAGTACTAAAAAAATTTAGAGGTGATATTCTTTTTTGATAGATCTGTTAATTAATAAGACTTTTTCAAACAATCAGGTTTTTTAATTTCATTAAATTACATTTATAATTTTATTTTTAGTTTGTTGTTGATAAAATTACTGGTGCGCCATAGATATTCAGTAGAATCATTTGAAAAAAATTAACTTTTTTCTACGGTTTCCTTAATTTTATCAAACGTATTATAAATTAGAACAATTACTTATGCTATAAGCATTTCTACAACTGATGCCTTTATTCAATTTTTTGCATATGATATTCATATTTCTGGAATGTTATTTGTTACTAAGTAGAGATAACTTATAACAGCTTTGATGGTGCTTCATTTGAATTTATTTCAACGTGTGTCAAATAATTATGCGTTTTTCTTGTAACGCATTGAAAATTCAGAAATATTTCTGAAACTTATTTTTAAATAAATCATCACACTTATATTGCAAAATGATAAGCACAAATATTGATATGGAGATTTAACACCTAATTATTCTTTTTTAAATTTTAAAGATGATTTAGGCTTACAATTCTATCAGTAAGGCAAATCATATTTCTTGTAATATTTTGTCTTGTACAAGTTTCTTTCATTAAATAAATTTTTTATTGTTCTTAGAATATTTGAGAGAATAAAACTTTCAACCGTATACGGCTGGAAGTTACAGTAAAAATGGGTTTTTTTAAAAGTTAAAAGCTTTTTTTTTCATTGTACTTTTAAATTTCATCAAAATTATGGAATAAAATTTTTGATTTTCGAAAATTTTGAATAAGTAAAAATATCGTTTTCTTATTGTTTATATATCTCCGTAAATAGATGACATTGCATTTATATAATAAATAGCTATATTTTTTAATTTATTTTAAATAATTTAAAGTATGGATTTTTTCAATTTGTAGAATTCAAATATTTGTTTAAAATATATGAATAAGACTTTTTATGATTCTTTTTGTAAAAAGTAATCTGAATACTGTTGCAATATAAGAGAAAGTATTTCTACGATTAAAAAAAATGAAGTCCTACTCACTCAATTTGGCACACTTTAATTTTTTATTTTTATTTATTTGATTGTAATTTCCATATCATCATCATATTTAGAAAAATAATTTTAGTAGAACAAAAATACCGGGTTGTAGCGTAAAAAAATAGTTTAAGATTTTCTATGCGCATTTTGTGATGTAGTAGGTTTTTAAAGCATTCTTAAAATAAATATTAATTTGAACTTTTCATATGGTAAGCAAACATGGAAAAAATGCTATTTATAGGGATGAATTGTTTTGAAAATTATTTATTTTCTACTCACCACAGTATGAAATTCTAAATGAAAATGTTCAGAAATATTACTATATATCATTCACTAATTTTAAATAATATTTTTAATATGTTTAAGAAATGCACATTTATGCGATACAATTTGTTATGATGTACAATTCTTATAACAAAACTCAATTCTTATTATTTTAAGGACTACTTGTATAATTAATATGCATAATTTAATCTAAGAATATTTTGTTTGATTGAGTAGTTTCCTTGTAAAAGCCGTAATATAAGTTTAAAGTTTTATTTGAGTTAGAAATTAAAAAAAAATACTTTTAAAATTTTTTGTAAGGAAACATTAAATTACTGACACTTACTTATACTATGATTTATGATAAATTTTAAGAAATTATTGACTTCATGAAAGGAAAAAGTTGTAAATGTAAATAGTTTAATTAATTCTCAAATTTTGTAATTCACAAATGAAAAAAAAATAAATGTGATTTTAACTAAATATTTAAATTAAACTTAAAGTATGGTTATTTTTCTATAATTTGTTTAAAATAATCATTCACACACACACACACATTGGAACTATTAAAACTACAAAAAGTAATCATTATATTATTTTCCTTAAAAAACTTATAAAAAATAATGCACGGAAAATAGTATAAATTGTTAACTTCGAGAGTTATTATCCATGAATAGTACCAATATTCAAATTTCTCAGTTTTAATTAACGGGGGTGTATCATTAATTGATACTAAATATAATTAAAATTATCTTAATATATTGTTTCTTTATTTAATTTTATTATTTTACTTTATAACAGTTATTTTATCCGATAAAAATTTAAATTAATAGAAATGAATTTAAAAATTACCGTAAAGGCGTCATTGTATAACAGAGCAATCAAATTTCAGATTATCAAGCAACTCATATATTAGAATATTCTTAATTATAATTAAATATAATACTTTAGCTTTCCCACTAAAAAAGCTATTACTGTTATGTTGAATTTGATTTTTAAAATTTAACTGTAATGTAGTGCTTATACGACGAATTAATAAAAATATCATTCCTTACGTATTATTGACGCAAAAAGAGTATGTACCAAGGCTTGTGGTAAGAAGATGGAGTCAACGAAATCCAGCCACTTTTTAAATGCAAAAGGGGCAAAATCATGTGTTATATATATATATATATATATATATATATATATATATATATATATATATATATATATATATATATATATATATATTATATATATATATATATTTGACCAATATAGATTAATATTAGGCATCCTAAATAGCTCAAAAGACACATAATTAATGCAGCGTGTTATCAAGAGACATTGTACAATCGGTGTAAGGCAATCAAATACAAATGCAAGGCAAATTGCCTTGTAAATTTGTTTTTTGTTTCCATGGTATTATTAGTTGTTCTCATAAAACAAGATAATCTGGTGTTGTTTAAGTGAGAAATTTTATAAGAAATTTCTCATACAATCCTAATCTATCTCCCTATAATTTAGTAATAAAATTATTTTACAGTAAAAAAATATTTATTTTTAGAAAGCACGTGGAGGCCCGGAATTAATTTTTGCAATGACCGTAGACTTTCTATGTGTGTGGGGGAGAGAGAAAGATATCTTCTAGTTTTACTATGTAAACCACAACCACAATCGTCAATATTTTTGAACAGAGAGAACTGATATTTTAACAGATTAACAGGGCTCGTTATTTATTGCATGCATTTCATCTTATATATATATATATATATATATATATATATATATATATATATATATATATATATATATATATATATATATATATATATATATATATATATATATATATATATATATATATATATATATATATATATATATATATATATATATATATATATATATATATATATATATATAGTTCAAAAACATTGGAAAGTTTTCATAAAATTGTATATTGTATTAAACAGAAGATTTTAAACGTTAAAATTATTTGATGATTTGGATTGTAAAAATTGTATTACATTAAATTAAAATCAGTCTTTTAATGTTTTTATTTTTTTTATAAAATATGTATGTGCTTAATTTGTTTACTTATTTCTTTGTAAAAAAATAATTTTTATTTAACAAGCAATTTTTCAAATAATAAATTTATTTGTTGTGTTTTATATTAATTATTTATTCTATTATGTTTTATATTTATTTATGTTTTATATCTATTTATTTATTATGTTTTATATTTGTTGTGTTTTAATATTAGTGTGTTATGAGTAAATTTTTGAGTTTAGTGATGTATAATGGAAATAAATTTTAGACAATTAATTTCCTCAATGATTTTTTAATGATATTGTCAGTTGAATTTATTTAATGTATTATTATTTTCCTCCATAATTTATATATTATACTTAAGTCTAAGCTTAAATTACGGTGGTACTCATCAATGCAGAAAATAACATGTCATTTAATATGAAAGCTCAGATGTCTGGTGATGTAAAATAATGATATTTTTTCGGTATTAAAATTATTAACAGATTATGTGAAAATAAGCACAAATTGGTTGTATAGACAAGAAAAACATATAATGTACCTAAGGGCTCAGAACAGGCTCATATTTTGGAATTGTTATTACAACACTTGTCTGGGACAAAGACTTCGGATTATCCTTCAGTGACGTCATACCATCTAATTGCACCCTTGCTGAAGAATTATTCTCCGACTTCAGGTTGTCACAGAAGTGTTGATTATCAGAAGAATTATCATTACATTTATGTGTACGTTGTTCTATATTCAAAATAACACTGTCACTTGATGGCTGATTTGAGGCTTTACACACTGTCTCTGACGAATGGAAGGAGTCTGTATTTTCCTGGAAAATGTTATCTTTTCTATTATTCTGTATGATTTCTGCAAAGGCAAATGTTTTAGGTAAACAGTCATGACTGAAACTACGTCCTGGTGACGATTTGGAAGTGGAATAACTTGCATAGTACGATTGTTCGTCTTCCCTGATTGTAGGAAGACAAGGACTGGAAGGCCAATCAGAAATACGTGGCGCCGTTGTTAAATCAAGTGTGAAATTAGAATCTTTGGCCATTGAAATATTTGGGTTAGAATGCAATTGCAATGCAGGATTAGAGTCGCTAGGAGACAATATATTCTCAGTAGGGGAACTTCTCGCTTCTATTTCAATGACAGTTTCTTGAGAGCATCCGGAAGATATGGAAGTGCGATGGTTAGATTCATTACCTTGGTTGTTTTCAGATTTAACGTCCTCCATGCTAAGCCACCTTGCCATGTTTATTGTAGATATGGGTTGAATAATAGGGAGACTGCATTTTCTACCCGTTGATCTGCTTTGGCTACTCTGTGCTCCATTATTTTTCCGACGGACCGGCTTAGATTCATATCTACTATTTTTAGTTTCTGGAATAGAGACGTTATGTTGATGCTCTAGGCTTGTTAAGCTCGAATATGAAGTGGATTGAGATATGATGGACGAAGCTTCTGCAGTATTTCCATGATGAGTGGATTCAAGTGGCCTTCCCATGCTGTCTTCAATGAGACTGAATTTACGTCCAGCCCTTACTCCAGTACCTGTAGGAGGGTTTTTAGTTCTGATCGAATTCCTCAATTTCAGAACTCTGTCCCATGTGAGAGCTTCCCCACTTGAGTGGCGCCTGCTTTGATGCACATTCTGCTCAAATTGTTCAACAAGCATTCTGACTTCCCAATCATTATCACTTTTTGACGTCAAGCTTCTTTCCATTCTCGGAGCTTCATCAGCCTTTGAAAAGACTTCTTCCACTGAGCTTTCTGGAAGCATCGGATAAATGGCTTTGGGAAGAATAGTCCTTGTTGACATATCTGGAGGAGGAGGGGGGAACTCCATACGCCACATATTCTCTGGTTCTGTCAGAAATATTTTCTGAAAGCAGAAACAGTGATGATTAATGGTAAAATTCCAAAAATACATATAAAAATCATAAAATATGAATAAATGTATTAATTAATATTGACAACATTCATTTTTTCTAATTAGTTTAGTGAGCATTTAATTTCACTCACAAATTATTTGCTCAACAGAAATATTGAATTGAAATTTTTAATAAGATTATTATAAAGAATAAATTTCTTTTCTTTAGATTAAAGAAATATTTTTCATAAATCATAATTTTTGTAAAATAATTTTTGAACCGAATGTTTGATTTTTAAATAATAAAGCACTCATCATGAAAAATAAGAAATAAGTTGGAATTTGAAGAACATTCGAAGAACTAATTTAAGTTACTAGTCTAGAATATTTAAATGGATAAGCATAATTCAAGAAATGTGTATTAACCATTTTAAAAGACGATCTACTGGAATTATATTTTCTTATAAACTATCTAAAAATTCATTAGCTATCTTGTCAGATCTATAAGTGATAACGTCAGAAGACCTCACAGTCCAATTTATAATTAAGACTAAAATGAACTTCAGCTTCTCTTCAGTTAAAAACCTCAGGATATTATAACAATATATTATGAATTTCATTTGTGTTTCGTTTTACAAGAATAAAGTAATACACGTATCTAAGTAGAAACAGCATCGTAAGTCTGCAAATTCAAATATTAATGTGAATTATTATGTTTTACTGCTAAACGATTATTGTAACCTGTTTTATTTGTGTTAGTTGTTGACGTTTCTTATCAAAAGAGAATTTGATTCTCTTTCAGCTACCCAAGAATGATAGAATACATTAAAGTTCAACATAATTTACAAATATGATTTGATTTCATTCTCATCAAAGTTAATAAATTAGAAAAAATTAAGGAATGACAAATAGTACCCAAAGGACCAATCCATCTAACTTCTGCCAATAATCTCTATGATCATAGCATTATAATTTAGTGATATTGTGAGAAAGGCTATTAAATAGTTGTCGTATGCATTTTAATATTCGTTCTGCACCCGAAAATATTTGAAACGGAATTGGATTCCATCTACATTTCTAAAAGAACCATATTGGTTCCTTTTTTGAACTAAAAAAACTATAATTCAAAATTTTTGCACCTTGGTTTCCTCCCTCATTTTTGGGTCTTACCTATCACCTCATCAACAGAATTGTACATGCCTATATGTTAAAATCACTTTTCTCTGATTCACCTTAACGCATCGAATTGCTTTGTTTATAATGTCTACATATTCTCCAGATTTATTCCCTATCTAACACATCTATTTATTAATTTTAGAAAAATTAGCTGAGAAACAGCGCATGTTATTATATTAAGTCAACTTCGGCTTTATAGAGATGAAGTATGGGCTACTCTCCTTCAATACATTTAAGGCCTTTTTAATTTCACGGTATAGAATGAAGCAAATACTATATTGTTAGTCACGTTAATGGATATCCTTATTAATTTTATCTTTATTTCATAAAAAACTAATTTTCTAGTAAGAAGCATTTATATTGCCATAATGCCTGGAGTAAATTTAATGATGATATATCATTTCTATTTTAAATATATTGATATTATTACGAAGGTATTCTTTATTTATGGTATTCTTTCGGTAGTCATATTTCTTGACATTTACTTTAAATCCTTTTATTTCATAAATTTTCGTTCATATAGCATAAATATTTTAAAATAAAAGTGAAATTGCTTGAGTCAAAAATAAAATAGAGTTTATTGGAAAATTTTTATGTACCCTTAATTTATCTATTTGAATATTTTCTTCATACTTTTTAATGTTTAATAACTGTTTTGTGCTTAAGTATATATTCATCAATAAAGTAAATACATTTCCTATATCTAAGATGTAAATAATTGAAAAATATTATATGTTATCTCATTTTATTTAAACATATAATCTACATAATGTTTGTAGGAAAATATTGTGTATCGAAGCTTTCGAATATGATAAATAAAATTAAATGGAAATTATATTCAATTCATAGATTAAATTTGTCATTTTTATCAACGAAATTAATTTATTACTTCAAATTATATTACATTTATGTATTTGTTATCATTTAAAAAAATGACACACATCATTTAGGACATATTGCTTTTAAAGTCTCTTAATTCTTAGTCATAAATTGAGTTGTTGACTAATTATAGAAAAATTAATGGGATTAAGAAAATTAAGAAATGGAATGGTATTAAGTAATTATCTTCTATCGGTTATTAATATAAGGAATGTGATTTCTTTCTAATTTGGATATTTGGTGTTTTACATAAAAATGACTAACTATTGATGAATGAAAATACGTTCTTTTTGATTTATTTGATTGCTAATATTATTTTTTTAAAAAAACTTTATTACATAGTTTAAATCCTTTA
The DNA here is from genome assembly GCA_030067965.1 of Latrodectus elegans. NCBI lineage: Eukaryota > Metazoa > Arthropoda > Arachnida > Araneae > Theridiidae > Latrodectus > Latrodectus elegans. The sequence goes on along the minus strand of CM057822.1, from coordinate 35,639,498 downwards.
TAAATTTGAAATCAACTATCAGAATTATATAAAATTTAATTTCATTTTAAAGAATATCTCATTCTAAGATTAAACGGATTGAAGATCGCATCGCTCAAACTTATTACAATCACTCAAAATTTAAATCCAAGTTTATGATTAAAAGTATTTCACCCATTGAATTGATATTACAGTTATGGACCAAGCATATTGGTGCATAGTAACTACTGGTTTCTTGAAGACAAATTCCCAGATATTTTACGCGTGATCTTTTATGCATAACTCTAAGATTTGAAAGAAATATAATGTGCTAAAGAAGTATATCTCCTAAATAATTAAATTATTATGTATATATTTCTTCAGAAAATCTTTTTTAGTTTAGAATAACTTAGAGATTAAAAAGAAAAAAATCTATTCATTTAACCTGTGGCTCATCATCAAGAGAACAACTTTGTCTTGTTAGCCCTAATTTATATCGATTAAATGCCGATGAAGGCCATGATTTTCTAGGTACTTTTATAGATTCTTGAAGAATTCTAGCTTCTTCATCATCTAAATCTTTGGCATCATTATCATCTTCAATTTTTTTATCAACACTTGAGCCCACCTATAAAAATTAATCATTAGATTTGGTTTATTTTTATCAATATTTATATACATTGATAATATATATAAATGTTGACATGCATTTATATAAATATTGTTATATAGGGAACGCAACTTATCCAAATCATTAAGAAATGACTAAGGGCAATAAGTGTTATTCACATTATTATATAATAGCTAAGTAAACTATATAAGTTTTATGTTTTAATCAAACGTTAAAATCAACTAAGAAATTAAAACTCATTACATATAAAAATTTTCATAAATTTCATTCTACTAATAACATCTTTCTTATTTCAGGGCTACATAAATTTAAATTTTGCACAGAATTGTTATTAAAAAAGAAAACTATTATTTAACTTCAAATACCTTTATATTAGCATTTTCTAGCTCAATATAATAAATGGATTCATTCATAAGATACAATACAAAATAAATGGCTTAGAAAATCTGAACGTAAAAATTTTTCTTAGCAATTTTACAAATTTTAATTGAATGTTTCAAAACTGAAATGTTTATGTTTTCATAATTTATTACATCAATAAATATAATTAGTTAAAAATTAGAGAAAATTGGTTAAAACACAATACTTTTGGATCACTCTGATTGTCATCTCTTATTTCGGAAACTGAAAGGGAAGAAGTTGTCAGACTTGAAATTTCATCAAAATTTTCCCAATGACTTTGTTCCTGTAAAAAACATTCTTTACATAAATCACCCATATTATTTCTCTATATAAATGTACATGGATTAAATTTTTTTATAAAAATGATATTTATATCTTTGATGGAAAATTAAAATATAATTTAAATTAAAGTTTCTTCAGCAGTTATTTGCAAAATTTTATCTGTAAATGTCCATAAAATGTTAATTTTATTATTTTTGAAAATTGCTATTTTTTTCTTATGAAAATTTATTTAAAATTTTTGAGAAATGTTTTAAATTTGTGTTTCATGTCTTAAATTCCCACTGGCATTATAAAACATACTTAAGCGAACCATTTTATTTTATTTCTCTCTCTCTCACACACACTAGGAAGGATGAAAATCAGTCATTAACCTGTTACTATTTTTTTTGATTTTTACCAAAATCCGGCGTAACTGATTTCGTGCCATCGTGTCGTGAAAGTGGGTCTTCGTTATTCAGAATCAGGACCGATTTCGTATTTCAGAAGTATTATTTCACTTGGGTGAATATTGTTATTTGTACATCAGCATGTTCCCTGTACTTAGCACTGAGTTGGGCTCCACCAGTTAAATAGAAACAGCAGTGTGGAGTCTTTGAGATTTTTAAGCAGGGACCAAGCAAAGGACCCCCCCATACTTGATTTGTCATTCCCAGAAGTATCATTTCACTTTCAGACATTACAGCCAAGACATAGTTAACGTGGCCCAGCTGCCTTCAGTGAACGCGACTGGTCTTAAGCCTGGATTCGAACTCACTACCTTCTGATAATGAGAACAACGTCCTAACCAAACAGGCTACATTGGGAGGACATTGTCACCACACTATTCCTTATGTCCCCGAGCCAACATCAGTGTACCCGGATTTGAACTCACTGAAAAATCAATATGTGATTATTTAAACTTTTATTACAAATTATTGCTAAGTGATAAAAATCATATTATATATTAATTTCAAAATGATATGAAAATAAAAAAAAATATGTAAAAGAAAAAAAGCAAAGATTCACAATCTACAAATCTTGGATATTTGATCAGTAAGCTGTCTTGAATATAAATGTAATAGTTAGGGCTGTGCCGTTACTAAAGTTAGTATATATTAGCAACGGAAAAATTTGAGGCCAATTACATTTTTTCATTGCTAAACCGCATTGTATTGACAGCCCGAGCTGTCAATTTTCGTTTATAAATCTAAGAACATATTTTTATAAATTATTCAATTTTTATATTACATTAATTCTTATACTTTTCTGTTAGACGGATTTCAATTAAATAAAAAATTAACGGTTAATGCTTTTCCCCCGGAAAAACACCTTCTTTGTTAAGCATCAATTATCTTACTAGAATAACTATTTTATTCTTTTAACATACTCGCGTAAAAATATTTATGCTGATTATTCAAAATAACTTTTTTTTTAAAGAAAATATAGTAAAAAATGCTACATGGGTGCATAAATTAAATAACTTCCTCCTATTTAGGGTTACTATGCAGTAAAGAAATTTTCTTATAATATTGTTTTAATTAGACTTGTAATGTGAATTGGCTTAACTTATATGAATCCAACCAAAATATTTTAAAGTTTACTTAAGAGTAATCAATTGGATTTTAATTGCTGATTGCTTGCATGGGATTTTTTAAATTTATGTTTATATCTCACTATTTTATCAAATTTTTTAATAAAGAAATAACAAAATATATATTATTCATATATACGCGTGTGAAGAATGCAGCAATAGTTTCTTTAAAAGAACGTAGAGATGTACAGATTCGATCTTGAAAATATTGATTCGACACTAGTAGAAATTTTTATTTAACGAATGAAATACATTTTTATAATTCAAATCACATACACTACATCACTCTTTTTATACTCTGAAAGTATATATTTAATTTCTATTTATTTCTAATATCCATCTCTAAGCGAATAGTCTTCAATTCTCTGCCTTTTTCTCATATGTTCAAATTGAATAGGACCAGTATATTTGACAATATGAAATATTCTATAATTCTGTTAATGAAGTTTTTAATAATTATAGAACTATTCTATTAATGACCACTAATTAACGCCCAACATAAATGTTATTTAAAGCAATAATAAGAATTTTTTTAAAGAGTGTATTTTGACCTAGCAATCATTTAAAAATTTCTGAAAACTCTTATGAAGGATTTAGAGCAATGGTTTCAAGAGTTTTGAAATTATTAAGAGCTCTCTTAACATGCAACGTTAATTTATTATATTAATCTAAAATATAATTTTTTACATTTTCCTTGTAGAACATTTTTAATTAGATACTGTTTTCCAATGTCATATTATTAAAAAAATACGAAACATCCATATGTCTCGAAAGGTTTAATTTTTAAAATTATATTAATGATGCATTTTTAATCCCAGAAAGGTCACATTGGAAATATTGTTATATATATTTTTAAAAATTAATTAAAAGAAGCATCAATATATACTTTAAAGTAATATCAAAATGATAAATATATTGAAAAAAAATCAAATTAAGGAGCTTTTAACTATCAGTAATTGGCTCTGAGGATGTGAAACTTGCCTAATGAAAATTGTTTCATTGTGTATTGTACATTACTGTATTATTTCCAAATGTTTTTATTTAATTTAAGAAAATGCATTTATAAAATAAAATTTGGCTTTTAAAATAAAATGCACAGATAAAATACTAATCTTAAGTTTGATTTCATTGCGATTCAACAGCCAATTTTTTACATATGAAAAATAATTATATTAAGATATTTAGTTTAAAAAAAGATTTTAAGTCTTTATAAACATATAAGTACAAAATGGGAACAAAATCCACTAACTGTTGAATAAAGATTGCGAAGTAGTTTGGTAGAAATTTTGTTATTTGCTTATCTCTGTTTCCGTCAAAAGACAGTAATGAAATTTAATGAATATAGACTTTTTCGATTATATGACATCAAAGAAAACTTGGTCAACTTATCTAACGAAGCTTAAAATAAAATGACTTATTAGCAATGCAAATGAGTTATAAACATCTTGATGTTTTGTTTTCTCTCATAATTTATTCAATCTGAATTTTTAAGGGTGAATTATTGGTAATCTTAAGGGTAAAAACTTTTATAGAGCTAAATATCCGTTGTTGCCTATATTAAAAAATATCCATTCTTCAATGCATAAAATAAGCCAGTCATCTTCAAACAACAGCTTCACTAAGAATATTCCATTATCAAAATTTAAATTAAATGAAAAATGTAAATCTTCATGGAAGAATTGTATCAGTAAATGTGGGGAAAGAGCTATCTAAAGATTATGGATATTAAGACCTTAAAAAGCATCGAAATATTTTACACATAAATGTATTATATATAAAAAAATAAAGTTTCTGAGGCATCTTGAAATGTAGTGAAGCCTAATAAATTCTGCAACAAAGCTTCTTTTTAATGAATTCTCTTTAAAAGCATTTATGATGAAAATTTGCATGTGAATAAAATAAAGCATAAAAATATTGATTTATTTGATTTAAAATATTAATTTATTCATATTATAATCATTATGTTGTTATTCATTTTCAATTAGTGGATTATTGATTGATTTATCGTACGGAATAATTACAGATTAATAATATGTAGTGTTTCCATAAACATGAATGCAATCACTATTTTGATTTATACTTTAATTCTAAGTTCAAATATTAACAAATTTTCATGATATAAACAAGATTATGATAAATACAGTATAAGCGATTAATAATGATTAATATGACACACCATATTTATTTTCTGCTCACTGGTCATTTTTGTTTAATCGTCAAGTCATAGAAAATTGTGGTAATTAGTTTTCTTGTTGTTTTTGCTTGAACTATATAACTTCAATTTATAGGAAATATTTCATCGCTTCGATTTTACCACAATTATTATTTATGCATGAATATTATAGAAGTATTGGAATTATTTCTTAGCATTAAGATGCACCTTATGAATGTTTGATGTTAACAATTCTGGTCTTTTTTAAGTTTTACTGATCACCCTTCTGCATTCTTTCAACTTTTTCACGATACGATGTTGATAAATATCATGATTTCTGGATTGTCTGTTGGCACAGCAGAAGCACGTGAGATAATTAAAACAATTATATTTTTTTCAAATATTTTTTTCAAATTACTAATTCTTATATTGTTTCTGTGTTTCATACTCTTATTGTAATGAAATGATTTTTTTAAAACTTCTGTAGAGTTTTAAAGCTAGTTTTGCATCTATTTTGTGAGGTTTTATTTTATTAAATTTTAGCATATCATTATATAATTGAACATTCAGACCTTTCGTGTATACAAAATATAAAACTTTCCGGTAAATTTAGATTTTGATTTAAATTGGGTTCAAGCATGAATAAAATACATGAAACTTCTAAAAATTCATATACTTTAAAACATTTTATCTAACTTGATGATTATATTTACATATGAAAACAAGAAATTTGTTCAAATTTTCTAAATAGTATATGTAAACATGATATATCTTTGGCTTATTTTTCATATTTTTCAAGGCGTTTAAGTGAGCGATTAAGTGCCTACCGGTGCTTAATCCTGACCGTACCGTGATATCACCTCTACCATCAGCAGAATGCGGACTGGGCACATGAGGGGTATGAAAATCATCCCCGACGGATCTAGTACCTACGCAGAATGCAGCCACTGTACAGGAGTTCCGTTGGATCCGAAGCCTCTCTTCAACTGCATCTTTGTTGCCTCGACCCTCTTCAACATCGACCCCAACTGCTGTCATGACACCCTTTATAAGTAAAAAGCTGAAGACGTGCCCAGAACAGTGATCCACACCTTTGGTCTCATATTGTCTTTTTTTACCTTTTTTTTCCTTTTTGCACTTGTCACACGACAACAACAACAACAACAAGTGAACGATTAAAATTTCTAATCAGATAGAAAATTCAATGCAGTAAAATTTACATATGAAACTTTGGTCTAGAGTTACACTAAATTAATTTTCAAATGAATGAAAAATGTAAAACTTTCCATATCATTACAATATGATTCATACTTCATTGAAATTTAAGTAATTTAGGTTTTATTAAGTCTTAACGAAGTTGTAATTACTTTCTTAAAATCAGTAATAAAATATTTAGTCTTGTTTTTAATACGGAAAGATGAATACCTCATTTGTCAAATATTTTGTATGGAGGGACAATTGTTTTTACTTTTGATAACCCGAAATTATGGTTTGGAAAACATTATCTCAAATGTAACCAGAGCAATCAAGTCCCCTTATATTGTCAGTTGCACAATACAGCTTTTGGATGCAAAATTGGATTGCTGTATAAGCAATGTTTTAATAGAATACATATGAAAACTTTAAGTTCTTATGTTGCTAAAGTAATTCCTAACTTTAAAATTTTGTTAAAAATTTAAAGGATGACAAGGTGAAAACCAAATAGGAAAATCATACATATTTAGAATGTCAAATGAACCATTTCATTATTTGTGGTCAGAAATTACTTTTGGGCATTAATAAATTTGTAATCAACATCAAAGCTCAAGTTTTATTTTACATACACCTTTGGAAATGGCTGAGGAACTCTTGTGTGTGTGAGAGAGAGAGTGAGAAAGATTGCTTTATTTCTTAACATTATATCTTTAAAATATACTTTTAATCCAAAATTTTAACTTCATTATCACCAATATTACCAACATATTATTGAGTTCCCAGTTGCTTTAACACATACTGTCCTGTTTGTTTTTAAAAGCGATGGTGTTCATAGTTCACAGTACAGTGAATAACGCGTGCATGAAGTTTAATCATTAATACAATCCCCATTTTAATACTAACAACGCAATTTGAAATAAACATTCTCAAATGAAGAATAATTGGGAACATGAAAATTATGATCGTTACCTCTATTTTCGATAACAGTTTCTTTATTAAATTATCTTTTTCTTGAGTTTCTTTTCTCAATGTCTCATTTTCTTTCATCAAATCTTGTTGTTGTTCCATCTGCAGTGAAATAGATAAATTTTCATATTTATTTTACTTTTCACTTAAGAAATATGGTACAGTACAAAATTTTATTATGGTTAGTCTATATATCGTAGGACATAAGTCTAATTATTGCAATATAAAGTAAAAAAATCCACAAAAAATGCTTAGGTAAAAATATTGAGTAAATAATATGAATATAATTTTTATAAGAAATTTTTATGAAAAATATTAATGTAATAAAAATATTCATTTTGTTATTTAAACGAAAAATTAAATTGTCTGTAAAATCAAAATATCGAATATCAAATTTCTTACAAGAACAAAAGTGATAGTAATTTTGATAAAGTTTCACACTTGTCTTCAAAAATAATGGGATGGTTTTTTTTTTAACTTAACCAAAGATTTCTAAGTTGACAATGTGCTATTAGTGTGTGGAAAGCATATTTTATATTTCGTTACTTTTAAGCGAATACATTTAATGGAGAAAACATTAGAATATAAATGTTGATTTTATCACTCTATTATTCAAATTTTAGAAATAATTTCTTACAAAATTTACATTTTCACAACTAAAATCTCTGAAACATATGTATATTTTTTTATTATGCTTCCATATTTAAAATCTAGTTAACATAACTATTAACTGATTATAGAATGTCAATAAAATATACAGAGTTTCTTTAAAATGTCAATTAGTAATTAGTTGAGTATTTCTTAAACCACAGAAAAAGATCAATTTTTGAGTTTGCTTTTGATGATTTATATGTGAATATGTAAGAATGTCAATATAAATTTACTATTTTTAAATTTATAATAAAATAATTTAACATTTCAAAATAGAAAAATGAATTTATCCTATCATTCCTTTGAAAAATTAAAAAACTAAATTCATTAAAAATTTGAGATCTAAATTAAAGCTTAAGTTCATATAGAAACACAAAATATCAATCAACATTTCAAATACAACACAACTTTATCTTCTAAAAACAAACCTTTGTCTTCTAAGTATGTAAATAGTTATAAAATAAGCAGAATACGTTCAAATAAAATTAAAAAGACATTAAAAACAAACTGTATTCTTAAGTCATGATAAATATAATTTAATTGCACACTCTTAAGCTATTTTTAAAGAAGAATACTTACTACAACTGTTAAAAACTTACGGAATATGCTTTTATTACTGTTTCTAAGTCCGAAAGCATTTTCATCAGATACTTGCTCAGTTCTGTATCTACTTCTGATGATTTCATACCCAGGTCTCCGGCATTTGTTGGACTAAGGGTTCCTGCTATAATCTGCTTAAAATAATTTAAAATGTCAATGAAATTAGAGCTTATTTTATTACTATATATATATAGTAATAAAATAAGCTCTAATTTCATTGTTACTTGGGCGCACTATAGAAAAACACATTTTTCTCGTAAAATATATTTTTTATAATAAAACCAATACCACAGTTTGTCTAGAAATGTGATTTACTACTAAATTGTATCATTTATTTGTATACATAGGGGAATTTTTTAAGATATAAGGGAATTTTGAAGGCAATCTTGGTGGGAATCTGAAGTCACACGTACCATATAGGTATATACCATATTATATATATATATATATATATTATTATATATATATATATTAAAATTATATATGTATATATATAATTTTAATAAAAATCACATTTCTTTCTATTAATATCTTTTCTATATTACATCACATATATTAAAATGTCCTTCATAATGATAACTTTATGTATTACTAATTATATAGTTTTCATGGAAAACAGACGAAAAAAAGTGAATTATAGAGGATTTTCTTATTTGAGGGTGTGATAGTATATAACTTATTCCTAAATAAATTATTCAATAAAGAGTGACGAGTTACAAATTAGTAAGCGTTTCTTCATAATAAATTTTAATCAATTTTAAAACTAGCTGAGTTAAATTGTGTATAATAGATGTGGTAGAAATTATTTTAGATTAAAATAACTGAGATGTAAGTCTTGGGATTAGCTATACTAAATTTTGTTTTTGGTAGTTTTAAGAAGTAGAATTAACTTAAAGATATATTTAAAACTTTATATTGAGAACAATGTATGGAAAATGATATTTGATATCGAATTTTCATTGCAGATATTCAGTGTATCAATTGACTGTGTTTTAAATTTTATATTGCTTCCAAACATCATATTGATAACATGTTTGAATATAAATATGGTTTCTTAAAATTTAATTGATAATATACTCAATATGTTCCAGTTAAATCCTACGTTATCATTTTATAAAAAGGGAATAATATTTTTGCATGAGAAATATAATTAGATGTAAATTTCCCAATAATTTATGCGTGCATGTGTTAGATATAAATTTGTAAAGTGTTCTATTGTCAAATTAGGAAAATTAGACTTACTAATTTGATATTATATTTTACTTTAAACCTACTTTATTATATATATATATATATATATATATATATTTATATATATATATATATATATATATATGTTTATATATATATATATATATATATTTATATATATATATATATATATATATATATGTATATATATATATATATATATATATATATATATACATATATATATATATATATGTATATATATATGTATATACATATATATATATATATTATAGAAAGCCAAATAAAACTCTATATGTATTGCAAAGTATACTTAAAGGCTTACAAAAAAACTACAAAATCATTTACAAGACAATAACAACAGAATAATTGCATTTCTGAAAAACAGCAATCATTTTAATACTTCCCAAAAAATGACAAAAAAAGGGCCTGAAAATGGAGAAGTGTTTTAAATTGGTTAAAAAAAAAACATTCCGAAACATTTGGGTATAGCATTAAACGTGTTCAGTATCTTTCACCTAGTTGCCACATGCATAAAATCTACTGGTCATGACACAAAACGACATAAACAACTTCTAAAACTTCTATTGCCATCTAATACTCGTATCAGTTTAAGACCTGGTGAGAAGTATTTACATTTCAGACGCTGCAAAATTGTTGGGAAAAACCTCTTATTCCATTGGGTTTTTAAAGATGCAACTATTCAATATTCCAGTCAACCTTAGTTTTTCACAATTTCAGAAATTGTTTTACTTAGAGCACTATTCGTAATATATGTACAGCTATTTTACCTACCTCAGTTTGGCATTCTGTACTTTTCACGAAAGGATCATCATCTGTTTCGCCTAATGCAGAATGCTCATCTGAATCTTCACGAACCGCCATCATTCGACTCAAACGTCTACGGCCGTCAGTTGATGACGGGGGTGATTTCTGAAAAATTTCAAAAATATATTTTTTTTTATTTCATATAATATTTTCTAAAAGAATATGTGAGTATCTTCGTAAGTATTGATTTATGATATGTTTTATTGAAAATATTGCACAATATGGATAGATATATTATAACATTTATTACTCTAAGTAATTTATCATTAATTATAAATTAATTAAATTTATCGTTATTTGAAATTGAATTGCTTACAGCTTTTTAGTTCATCAAAAATAATATTGTCAAAAGTTATAAAAGCATTTTAATGTGGAACATCATACAAGATAAAATTTCTCTTATGAGGATTACGTGTAGGGAGAGAGAGAGAGAGATAGATAAAGAGTGAGAGAGAGAGAGATAGATAAAGAGTGAGAGAGAGAGAGAGAGGGAGATAGATAAAGAGTGAGAGAGAGAGAGAGAGAGAAAGGAAGAGATAGATAAAGAGAGAGAGAGAGAGAGAGAGAGAGAGAGAGAGATGTGATTGCTACGAGTTCCTCATTTTATATAGATTATTTTTCTTGCTTTAATGAAGTGATCATACATAGAATGGGTGGAACATGGGATGAAAAATGGAATTTTGAATTTGTTAAAATTCTTTGTGATTAAATGAAATAAATTCAGATCAGGTTAGAAAGATTCCTCGGAAAATTTTCCGAATTTTTATTCAACTGATGAGAAAAGAAAAATCTGAAAATACTGTTGTTTTAAGAGAATAAAGAGGGTCAAGAGAAAAAGTATTTCAGAAGGAAAATTTACATGAAAGAGAAATAAATTTTCCTATAACGTTTTATAAAAGCATCCACAAAAATAAAATTTAATTAAAAAATTAAAATAGTTGAAATTGATGTTTGTAAGAGCAAAATTATAAAAACATAAGGCTTCTGATAAATGTTAAAGCTATAATTTTCAATGGAAATTTAAATTTCGTATTCTAGTTTAGAAATATAAAAAAAAATTATGCCGTCAAAATCAAAATTCAATTTTTATAAATCTTTTTACCAGTATATGTATTTCTTCTAAAAGGACTGATTTTGTTTTACTATGTTTTGCAGATATTTTTCACGCTCTCAAAATCTAGTTATTTAGATATATTCCACACTTTTATGTTTTATAGTTTCAAAATATAGAATGCTTGGAATTAAATGCTTTCTCTCTCTGTATATTTACGATGGATTTATGTATGCTTTTTTAAATAAATATATGTGGTTTTTAATATTTTTAATGGCTTTATGTTTAAATTTATATTAATATGATAAAATAAGTATCACTTAAATCAATCAAATTTTATAAAATGTATCACGCTATTTATAAGACTTTTAAGAAACTCTTAAATTTTCGTTAATTTCAGTCAAGCTTATAATGGCTAGACCAAGAAAAAAGTATGCATGAATAATCCTCATTCCTTAGAGTAGTTTTGTTTCTATAAAAACAGTTAAAATTAAATGAAAAACTTTAAAATTTAAATTTTTACATAATAATTAAGTTGTGAAAATTTTCAATTTTATCACAAAACTATTTAAAAATGAATTCTATATAGTATCAGATTTTACAAAAGACTTTCATTTAAATTACTTAAATATTCTGAACATATAAAATTCATATTTTTACGTAAAAATATTTAAAAAATTATATGGCGAAGTTTTTCTTTGAAATTCAGAAAGCTGTAGAGTTTTGAAAATTTAAATTAATAATTATTTACCTATATTAATGAATCATACATAAAAATAACAATTTATGTGTTATACCATTTTTTAACAAAAATAAAATTTAGGGAATTATTTTGACTTATTAAAATTATAGAAGTGGCATCCAGTGGACATTTACAATTTTTATACAAAATTTATAGTTTAATTTACAATTTTATTTGGATAGAAATAATAATGAATATTTATGATTTAAAAATTGAGTAGTAATAAAAATGTCTTATAGTAAATTTATTTCTAGCAATTTTATCAAATCTTTTTAATGTTTGTAATTTTTTACACAAAGAGATTCTGAATAAATGAGAGCATATTTTTTTAAATATTTTATTTAGTAAATAAAATATTTATCAACTTTGGAGCTTCAACTTATTTGTGAAAATTTCAGATGAGATATTTTTGCTTATCTAATTAAATCATTGTTGTTTTAAATGGGAAAAATTTAAATTACTATTATACTGACATGTTAATCAGAACTTAAAACAGCTCTTGGAAATGTGACAAAATATACAGATAATTATCAAAATATAATTAAAATTCTGAAAAACTAAAAAAAAAAAAAAAAAAAAAAAGTAAACAACCTCACAAATATGAAAAAAATTGTCATTAAATACTATTAGAAAAAAAAGCATAAAATGTTTTAACAAATGTCTTCAAATATTTATTTTCCCTCCATATGGAAAATTAGAGCCATAATTCTCTTCTCTGACTAGGAAAAGATTCTAGAAAATCAGGGAATTAGATAAGTTTGTGTCTATCTATATATATATCACACACATATATACATAATTATAAATATATATATATATATATATACATATATACATATATATATATATATATATATATATATATATATATATATATATATATATATATATATATATATATATATATATATATATATATATATATATTATATATATATATATATATATATATTTATATATAATTTATATATATATATATATATATAAACATTAAGATTCATGATTCATGACCAATATTCCCTATTCATTAGGTATTCAGTACAATAGTTCAATTTAAATAAATTTCTCAAAAGGTCATCTCGTTTTTCTAATCGAAAATGAAATTACATATTAGTAAATTGGAGAACGTGTCATTCAATACATTGCTTTGTTTTAAATTTATTAATTAGTTCTTATAATGAAAGGATTTAAAAAGATAAATCTAATAATAACGATTTTGTTATAATGTTAAATAACATGTTTAATATTACTTAAATATGTAATGCATGTACTAATGCATTTTGGTATTAAATGAATCTAATGCAAATAATAACATATTAAGAATCAATATTAATTATATGAAAACTATGCACACTCAACGGAATTTCTATAGATCATGATGATTAAACATATGAAGTGTTAGATTTAAAATGTCTTGGTAAAAATAAATCTCGTTTACGAACAACGTCGATTGTAGGCTGTGTATAGGAATGACATTAAAATTTTATTATTCAGACTTGAAATTTCTCCAAAAATATGTTTCGAAATCAATGGCATTGATTTTTTTAAAGGAAACTTTTTCTTTCAACCTTTGAATACTTCATTTTTTGATTTTCCCCGGTTAATTCCTGATATTCTTTTCTTGACGTATAAAATATATATTCAAGAATTGAGGTAATTATTTTATGACTGAGTGTGTGTTTAAGTAACAGCATTTAGAATAAAATTGTTGATCACATCTGCGAGTTTTAGTGAATAATTTTTTAATATTTAAATGTTATATATAATTTATGATAAGATTTATAACACTTAATCAACAGTTCGATTGTTATAAATATTGGATTTAAACAGCATTAAATTGCTTATTGAAATATTTGAATCAACGTAATAAATTTAGTTATTAGTTATATAAATTATTAAAGTTAAATAGCTTATTCGTTACTAAAAAGTAATATAATTCTGTAGCACTTAAAACTATCAAACTCTTTAAAGTGAGTGGAGTATATTCTATTACTTACTAACACTAGTTATCATTAAAAATTTTTAAAGAAGAAATTTTTTTTGATTATACAACTGAGTTATCAATAATTTTATCAAGGATTACTGGTGTTAGAATTTATAGACTCAACTATTTTATTTTCCTCTTTTAAATTCGAGGCTTCATTTTGAAGTGAAGCCTCGGTATTGATATTTTCTTTAGATGGGGATGGAGTAAGAGATGATGCGTTGAGCCGTGGCCGAGGTTGGGGTTTTAAGGATGGCGCCACATCTTCACTCATCTGAAATCCAAGTGTACGTGAGAATTGTTCCAAATATACACGATTCGAGACCGTGTCTTCAGATACGTCCTCATTCCTATTGTTAGTTTCGGAAGTAGCTGTGTTGCTATTTTCTCCGATATTATTTCCGGAATTTTCCTGAAATTAGATTCAATTTAATTAGTTTTATATACATATAAAGAGATACACATGCATACATATGTTTCTATATGTATATCTTAAAGTTTGATATGAAATCACATTATATAGTAATAACAAAGAAAAAAATTGAAGTTAAAGAAACACCATATCTCGTGAATGATGTCCAAAATGATAAGAGCGATGATATGATGTCCAAGATGCTGTTAGAGCGTTTCTAAGTTTGAATCATGTATACAGAAAATTACCTTAGTGAAGCTGTGTGCTTGGATTTAAGCTCGTACTATACATACATGTATACATATATCATACAAATATATGTATGTATGTATATATATATATATATATATATATATATATATATATATATATATATATATATATATATATATTTCCTGAAAAAATACCAAAATAAAAAATGTTTGCAAGTTTAGAATTTGTTTTTAAGGAAATAAAACTTTGAGAAATTAATTAAATGATTAAAAGGTTTGAGAAATTAATTAAATGATTAAAAGGTAGGTGTAAAATGTACTTTTTTAAATTACATTTGAATGAGCTGATTGCAGTTTAAAAACCAATTGGGTAAAGTTATATTAATTATTTTAAATAATATTAGTTATTCTCAAACACAGGATTTAAAAGAAATGAGAAATTTCAATTAATCTATTTATTTCAACAGTGTACTTTTGAGAAGCAAGACTATTTTGCATTATGTTTCTTTTAAGTTAAAGGATAAACACTGATTTTTCCCCTCCCTTTGTATGAATGGTTTCAGAACAGGAATTATTTCTGAAGCAAAAAATGACATATATCCTTACTTGGTTTTCTGGAGAAATATTTCTGGAGCCATCTGGTTTCTTTTCATCCATAACCTTCCTCAGGAGTACTTTCTTGAGGAGGGGTATCTCTGAAGCAGCTCCATCTGGTAAGCGATTGCTTTTTGGACTTGGAGGACTCTTTTTGTTCTCAGGGGATGTCTCTTTTTTGGGGGATAGCTTCTTGCTGGCCCTTGGGGAAGTAGAGCCCATTGATAAAGCGGAGGTCAAGATTGAGGATAAGGGTTTACTTCTTGATTTGGGGGATGTCTGGACAAATAAAGACAGAGGATTATGTTTTTTGCTGAAACAAGCTATCTTAATGGAAATTTTATGAGTAAAATAATCATTTAGTTAGATTAAATATATTATCATATAAATAAAAAAAATTGAAAATTGAAATGTATAAAAAATTAAATATTTAATTTGGAGACATATATATGTAATTAAAATAAACTAAAATTCCCAAAATATGTTTTCCTGATTTTATTTACAATGTTTTTAGCATTTAGCTTGTGAAGGAGTATTTGAATCAATAATAGAAGAATATTATTTTTTCATACTCTGTTGAAGTTTTTTTTATAAATAAAACTTATTATTACAAAAAAAGGAAGTATATCTTACGTTTTCCTTAATTTTTTAAAACGTAAGAATTCTAATCATAAAATGGAAATTTCTTTACACTTAAAAAGTTATGGATAAACTTTTTAATTATAAGCTAATAAAATTCTAAATTAAAAATTATTGCTTCAGTATTTCAGAATTCATTAACTGAATGTTTAATGTTTCATTGATATTTAATCTATTAAAATAATTTTTCTTAATATTGAGTAAATCCTTATTATGAGTCAAAATTTTATTTAGATATTTTCGGAGATGAACAATATTTATTCCCTTAAATCACTTAGTAACTTAAAATAGAAATAAAATAACAACAAATAATTGAAATAATAATATAATTGTAGTACAGTGTGAAATTGATGAAATTGAGATTAAAAATAATAAAATCATATCCATGCATTATTATATACGCATTAATTTATTATTACACAACTTCACAAACTGTGGGACGTATGAGAAAATAAAAAAAAAAATATTTACCATTTATATATATGTATCAATTTAAAATTTCAAGTAATTAAAATTATAAAATTAAACCTTTAAAAAAATGAATTGAAGAAATGAAAATATCAAAACTGTTTGAAAATTAAGAAACCTATGTGCTCTTAAATCACTTCAACAAAATATGTATATTTATATTTTATTTAATATGAAAAATAGCCTTTTAGAAAAAAATTAGTATTTAATTTACCAACGATTTGAAATTTATTTGTTTCTCTTTTTTTCATAGTAATAATTTTCAATGCAATCTCTTTTCATTAAATTATTCGGATTTTTTACTAACATTTTAGAAATAAATTGAATTCCTAGAAAGTTTTTTTACGTTAATTCTAAATTATTGTTTCTCGCAATTAAAAAGCAGCTTTTAAGTTGGGTGATTTTGTACAATCTAAATTAAGATTCTATTTTATACTTAATTCTATATTGAATCAAAATTTAGAATTTTTTTTAAAAAATTTATTTTTTAAGTCTCTTTTTTCAGTATTAAAAATATAGAACAGTTTTTGAACTGAACAAAATTGATTAAATTTGAAATTTGGTGATGCTTCTATTGATTGGATTTTGATTGTGTAATGTATCAAACAGATAATGTAATTATAAAATAGGCACTATGAATTTTTATATAACATCGTTAGTAAAATTTATGTAATTTTTAAGTTTGAAACGATTATTTTCTCTTAGATATCTTACCAGAATGTTGACTTCTACTTTTCGTCATTCTAATTTATTAAATTTGTATTTTTATGCATCAAATCCTAAGATTAACATGTTCTAAAATAATGTTGATTCTTGAAAAAAATCATTTTTTTAAAAGGTGTCATATTTTACTTTCATTAAATTTCTTAATTTTAATTGTGAATTAACTTTTTGTTCATTTTGAACCTTATTACATAATTAAATTATTTACATAAATAATATTATTATATATATAATTCATAAATTGATTATGACTATAAGAACACACAAACAATATAGAAACCTGGTTCTCCTCTTTTGGGATAAGAAGCTGAGTTGTTTTTTCGAATCTACCAAATTTTGGAGAAGATTCCTTACTACTGCCCTCACTCGCTGAACCAGCATCTTTTTTCTGAAAGGGTACTGTAAAAAATTCAACAATTATTAAACATCATCATTACAAAACTTTAATGTTATCTCTGTATCATAAAACTGGAATGTTTTAAATCGATGTTTTTACAGATATTTCTTATATATATCATTATTCTCATTTGTTATTTAGAAAGTAAACTTGGAAAAGAAAATAATAATCAAATATTCTCGAACGTCAAGTATTAAAGTGTACCACCTTACTATTGTGGAATGACGGGAGATAAGTATTTTATTTTTGTAAGCATATCTGTTTGATGGATGTTTTGACGATTTTAAAGCAGAAATATCGATCTGAAAATATTTTCTTTGTCAATTGAAAATCTTTCAAAGAAAAAATATCTGTGAACATTTTCAAGTCTTATAATAATATTTTAAAATCTCTATCAGCAATTTCAAGATTTATATTGAGGAGTTCGTTGGAATTTTGTTTTTTTTTTTTTTTGGACTATTTCAGGTAAACGGTTAGTATTCGATTTTATTCAATATCGGGAAAATATCTGAGGAATGTTAGATGAAAGGCGCCTGATGGTTGACAACTAGGATTTTTATTTGTAATTCTAGAGATTGATTCGTATTCAATAAAGAATCAGAAAAAAAAATATATTATAACTTCCAGCGAGATGCAATGGCTTAGTAACTCCTCATCGTTTTTCGTAAATATCAATAAAATGAAGCCTCATTTGACGTGGGCAGGAATTATCAAGGTCACCAGATTCTCCTTCGCAGATTTGCTGGAGCTCCCAGGATTGGGTGCGTATCCACGTTAATCTCTGACGTTCAAAGTCTGATGGGGAGTGAATGTGGAATTGTGGATGCCAGCTCAGATGTGAACGTCGTCACCTGGTCGTGGCTCCAAATTACGAGGCACTTGTAGATAAGCGAATATTCCAAGCCCGTTAATCTTAAGGTACAGTCTAGGGATCACTTGCACCGCTATGCATGTATGTATAACCTCCAGTTGCTTAAATATTATCTGTTCAGTGTCAAAATTTATGTTGAATTTACTGCAGATTAATGCTAGGATTGCATTCTTTGGTGTTTAACGCCAAAATATATTTTAATCATTATTAACCAAAATTAGAAGGATGTTTTTTTCCGCTGATTATTGATACATAAACGCCTATTCAAAGATGAGAATTAGAGAGTAATGTTTTCTTTTATGTTTGTAAGGTTTTAATTGAAATAAAAAATGTGGTTCACAACAAAAAATTGTTTTTCAAAAATATAATAAAATCTTTTAACTATTATTATTTTTATGAAAAGATATTAAATATTCATTTTGAACACATGAATAAGGTACTTAATAATTCTAAATTATAAAAAGCAAAATTCAAATCAATGCAAAAAACAATGATAATGCCCACCATTGTGATGTATTCAAACCCATTCAGTTTATTCGTTTTCTCACAGAAATAAAGATTCACTCATATAAAATAAGAGCTACACTTTCCTTAATAAAAAATAACACTTTTATGTGAATCTATAAATTATTACACAAATTGGATAGACGTGTCAAAGTTTAAATGGAAGATTATAATATATTAAAACATTCACTTAAAAATTAAGAGATGTGTTTCGTTTGGAAAATAATTAAGAATTCAGTAATTATATGTTATAAATACTTTTATATATAATACGTTTTAGCAAAAACTTTCATTTTGGGCTTCAAAATATAAGAAACATGTTTTAATTCCGAAATAATATCATTTATGTAAATTTAGTTTTAAGTCTTTATATTGTTTCAAGAATTAAAGGAAAAAAACAGCATTGAAAAAAAAATTTGAAAATGATTACATAGAATCAATTATATATCGAATTAAATATTCACAAATGTAAATTAAACTGAATTCTAGATTTAAAAATTAAATTTACGTAATTAATTAAAAATTTCTTTACATTATTGCAAAATTTCTAGTAACTGTTCCCGTCTTGTCAATTTCAATATATATTTTGATTCTAAATATTTTCAAATAGAATAGAAATTATTATCTCAATAAAGTTTTGAATGGTTTTTTTTATTGGAAGAGAAATATGTTTATTAAAAACAGATGTTTGTGATTTTAAGAACATTTATCGAGTAAGTTGTCGAATTTATTACAGCTCAATAAATTGAATTAACCAGTATTCGTTTACGCACACATTAGGATACATTTTTAAATCTTTGAAACTTTCTTTCTTTCTGTAACAAATTTTGTATATATATATATATATATATAATATATATATATACCGGAAAAAATATTATCATTGACCTTTTTTATTCCATAACGTGATAATAATAGCAGAAAAAAAATATATATAGTATGTTTGTTGAGCATATCTTGAAATCCCTCGATATATTTTTCTTATTTGCTTTGCTCTTATGTTTCATCTACTTTCTTGACGAAAGAGCGTAAAGAGATTAAGAGATGTTGGTATAAACTTCATACCATTTTTCCACTAAAGTTGAATATTTCTGATTAACTTTTTTAAAATAAAATTCAGTAATCCTAATTTGTAATTGTTTTGAATGCTCAAATGGGGGTCTCCTTTTTGAATCTTCAGTTAATTTGATCCTAATATTTATTATTTATTTATCACAACCCTCCATATCTTTAATAATAATCGTGTTTTGCCACAAAAGATAAATATATTTATATTAACCATTGACATGAAATTAATTTTATCTATTTTAATTTCCGAATTGCTATAAAATGTTTCTATCTTACGAAAAAGTGATACATGTTTTGAAAATAAACCAATAGTGAACGAAAAATATGTGATGATTAAATATATCTAATTGTTTGGATACAATACTACTGAACAAAGTTTGTTTATATTTTTTATCATAATTTTGTGAGCATTATGATAAAATATTATATTTCATCTTTAATCTATATGCTTGTTAAAGATTGATATCCTGATTAGGAAGGTAGTTATAAAATGGTTTAACTTTTTGATATAATATTGAATTTTTTGATATAAATAGAAAGTTGAATATTTAAATAGATGTCCATGAATCTGAGCTCAAATTAGAATATAAGAAAAATATTTTGCCTTTAGAATTACACTTTTATGTTTAACTTACATTTCACATTTAAAAAATAGTGTCGGTTATTTGAATCCATATGAAAATATTAAAAAAAATGTTGATTGAGCATATAATGAAAAATCTTTTTCTCATGCCTCAAAATATTTTGTGTAAATTTAATTTACATTACTAAGAAATACTTATATGTAAAATTATATTCGTGCTTTTTGAATAATCATATTGAAATTTGACGCCATCAATTAAGGAACGTAACAGCTGAACGTGTTAAAAGTTATTTGAGAACATCGATTGTGTACTCAAATAACTTTTAATATCTTCATTTATTGCATTGCCCAATAGAAGGTGTTAAAGTATTTCCACAAATAACCACCAATCTCGTGTTGTGCACCAGTAAGAAGTATTGTATAAATCAAGAATTATCTTAATTCTTAAAAAAAAAAAAAAAATCCTACAACTATGCTAGGCAATTCTACTAATATTTTGAAAAAAATGCTATTGAAATTAAAATTTCAGAAAGAAATTAAAAATTTTTACTCTGATTTCATTCAACATTTTTACATAAACAAAATTTTCCTTGTACCGATATTAACAATAATATATATAATTGCATATATGACCTAAAAAATTGTTACATTTGATATATTTCGTCTTAGAAATTTTTTTTTAAACCGAACTTCTTAAATATATATCAAACCGAAAGAAGTCGAAATTACCGTTGATGATTGATATTCATTTTTAAATTACAGTGTCTTCTGTTGTGTTTCATATTCCATATGAACATTCATGATTTTTTCATTAAAGACAATTTTAAAAGAAGTTTTTTAAATTGTCCAAAATTATTGTTATTATTATAAAAAGTCAATTTATAATATAAAATAGTAATTCTTGTCGAAAACTCTTAACAATCGTTTTAATTGTTTAGTTTACTTGAATTATATCTGCGTAATGCAAAAAGGTATTTGCTTATATTCTATTGTAAATAGTTCTTTTTAAATAAAAATTAAATAGTATAAAAAATACTTGAGATTTTAAGTACATCGATTTCAATTAATTTATTTCGTTGAACTATATAAATATCTTATTATTAACTTTTGCGTTTTATGATATCCGGTGTCCATACAAAAACTTTTTGGTTGTAGTCCATTGTCCATTAAAGAATGGTATTTTTGCATGAGTTTTTATATTTGAATGATTGAATTCTTTTATTTACTGTTATATTTGTATGAAAATTTTTCTATAAAATTACTAGAATATTTTTGGAAAGCATATTCTTCTAATAAGGCTGGTTATATATTTAATATTATGATCTAATAAAAAAATTAAATTAACATAATTTTCAAAGCTAAGATTTAAAGGAACAATTTTTCCTACTTTCAATAGTTTTTGAAATTTTGAGAAGTGGACTTTTATTGCTGCTGCTTAATGTTTCTGATGTATCCGTCGCTTTTTTTTCCTGAGCACCCAGGAGGCGCACCCTCTGGAGGAGAGGCAGGCTTTTGTTCAGAGGAGTTGTGGAGTCACCACTGTCATCTGTGGAGGCCGAAGATGAGTCGGCAATGCTCTTTTCAGTCCTGGTGCGGAAGCTGGTCAGTTTGTCAGTAAAGTCTAATCGGAAGATATCAACAGCATTTATTTTATGGAACAATATTATTTTCATGTTTAAAGATATACGCACCCGCAAGTTGAAGTTAAATGTAAACACTTACTTTTAACACTTGCAGTTGAATCTTCTCTTTTGAATTGAATTTTTCTGAAATAGAAAAAATATATAAAGACGCCACATTTTTAAGTATTTTTATGTTTTAAACTGATAAAAATTATGTCATTATATTTTGAATAAACATATTTACTATACATCTAAATATTATCTTAAATTCCTTTTTGTGTTATATATATATATATATATATATATATATATATATATATATATATATATATATATATATATATATATATATATATATATATATATATATATAAAAGGAATCTTATTTGAATACGAAGCAATGTTTTCAACCTGTACAGTACATTTCTTTCCTGAAAAATAGTATCAAACATGTACAGAGGATAATTAATGGGCAGTTAGGAATAAATACATGATATCACAAATTTATGAATTTTATAAGCAACTTTTAGAGCAAATTTTATGAAATTAAAATTTGTTTGATATTTTTGTAAGAAATATACAGGGTAATTTTTTTATAATTCAAGTTAAAAAAATATTTTACATTATAATTCACTCACTAGCTAAAAAATCATCGAAATTCAAGTAGAAATAATATTTAGATCTTTTTTACATTAATCTTTAGCACATAAAACAGTAATATAATTACTCAACTACGTACTGTATAAGAGTTTTGAACGAAACATTTTTTTTCCTTGCGTTATCTTGATTAGAAGAGCCTTCTTCACTAGTTGGCATTGGTTTCATCTCAATGGTCTCCAAATCAGATGTCGTACCCCTGGAATGACAGAATTACTGTGGCTTAGCTTCATAAAATCTAAACAATCTACATTCTGTTGTAAATAACTGAAAAACCAAATAAATTTAATGAATTAAATAAAACTTTTAGTAGACATGTTTTCCTTCAAATGTTTTACAATTTTAGTGATTAAAAATGTAGGAAAATTTTATCTTAGCTTAAAAATACTATATGAAGATTTTTTTATACATTTTCTTTAGGAAGTAGATATTTTTATGAATTCATTTTGGTATTGTTTAATTTATTAGAAATATTTATGAATTAAGATATAGTAGAAAGTTTGAATGCGTTTGAATGAAAAAAGAATTAAGAATGTTATAAGTCGTAATAAGTTATCCAAATATTTTTATATTTTTTTTTTCATAATGTGAAATTTTTTTCGCATTCAAATTAATTATGAGCGTATAAAGAATTGAAAGCATCTCTTCTTAGCATGATTATAATAAAAACCATTCCAAGGAAATTAATAATTTATATTTAACAATATTAAATTATAAATGAATCAAAATGATATATTTGCGTGATTGATGTTTATTGGTTGGTAATAACGATTTAGAATTTTATACTTACAAAGTAGAAATGAATGAAAGAAGAAAGTTTACAAATTTATTTTATCAAGGGAAATATTTGAAAGTAGTTGAGTCTTAATTTGAAAGTCAGTTGTAACATTAAAGCAAGGATCGAACTTCTGTTGAATTTTTGATTTTCTTTTGATTCTCAAGATTATACCTGCCCATCCTAATGATATTTTTTAATAAGAAGTATTGATGCCACTTCCTGTTTAAATTTCCCAGCAACTTTACTGAATATGGTAGATCTTTGGTTGAATCAAGAAACGAAGTCAGTACATTCTAATAACGAGAACAACGTCTTTCGCAACAAGACTACCGTGGCTTTGACTGATTTTTAAAGTCACATATAGCAATATTCACTTTATATGTAAAATATCTTAGTTAAAACATAGTTCTAGCGAAGATAATTGATTTCTGATTAGGGAAAATAAGAAGCACAGGATGTTCAAATAACAATAAATGATTCTCATGGATTTGGTTTGTTTGTCGATTAATGGACATATTTAAAAACCAACAAATAATTCAACCAAGATATACAATTTGGAGTGAAATCTTAACCACAGCAAGCATCTGGATCCTAGATATGAATAAAACCCATGAATTATTGAACTAAAGAACAAAAATCTAAACATGAGACGAACGTTTCAGAGCCATGATAATAGGAACAATAAGAATAAAGTATGAAAGTGTAGTATACGATTATGATCCATATAATAATTTTCTCATTTATTCTACTGACAAAAAAGCCATTAGTTAAACAAAACAGAAACAGAGTCACGTTTAAGAAAATTGTATTGTTATTAACACAGTTTTGTCATACAGCGTCTTACAGTCGCAGGAAAAATAACGAAATAAATTAACCGACAAACCACAAATAAAACACATAAATTTCTCTCTTTTGTTTTGACATGCTTTCAGTAATGTGAATGTCATAATATAATCTGGCCACGTTAATCATTTGTTACATTTAAAGCAGCATAAAAACTAATGTTCAATTGTGGGTGAAGTATTATTTGAAAGCTTGAACCAAATTAATCTGAAAATCTTACTTTATTAAATAATTTTAGCAGTTATGACAGTAATATTGAATCTTTGAATTTTGCATATAAGTGTCTTTTTTTTTACAAATATAGCAACCCAAAATAATTTCTAAATGACAGAAATCCATAAAATAAGTGAAGGTTGTTACTTCATTAAAAGAAAACATTCCACGGCATTTGTGTATTTTTTATTTAACTTCTGGATGAAAATTATAATTTTTTATTTTATGAAATATTTAACAACTTTCCATTATTTGAGCTGAATAAAAGATGCTTTTTCTTAATATGTAAAAGAAAGCTTAATATATGTTTTTCTTATTTTATAAATTTCATAAAAGTTTTAATATCATATGTTAATTGAAAATATTTAATTGTAAATAATAAATCAAAAGGATAAAATATAAAACATAACACATATAAGAGCTTTAAATTTCAGCTATATTAACTAAATAATATTGATTAGATAATATCTTAGTCAAACAGTTTTATACTCAATAAACCAACACTGTATTAATTTAAAGTGTACTAAATTTGTTGGAAATTCATGCAATTTAATTGTGTTAAAACTTCTCTCCTATTTTTAAATAAAATACATTCTGATATTTTGAATAATTTTCAAAAAATTACACTAACTTGTGATAATTAAGTTGATGATTAATATTTATGCTCTTATTATCAATTTATTTTCCATTATTTCATTTTTGCAACCAGATGTGTTGCAAAAGTTTAATTATATTCTGATAAAAATTTATTTTATGCAGTTACATGAAAGCCATTCTAAAGATGTTGATTTTTGATGTAGTGAAAAAATTGTAACTGCATGGCTAATAAAAAAGCGTAATTTATGTTAAACATATAGGTTTTGATAATTGTTGAAACACAGAAATAAATTTTGTTTATCACATGTTGCAGGTTCAAAAAATATAAAAAATAGTAATGATATTCTATTCGTTAAACAGCCATTTTCCGCTTTTCTTATAAAGTAAAAAGCATATATATGTAATATATTTAACATAGAATTTGTTATAAAAGTATGCAAGTCCTTAAAACTGATTCCTATTTCTTTAAATTTTTACAATATATGCTTTTTAAACGATGCACTGAAATATTTTATCTTTGGAAATGTTAAAATAATTGATTGAAAACCATATAAATTTGAATTATAGGGAAATAGTAATAAAATACACTTCTCAAAACAGTTAAAGAATAATGTAGATATCTTAAGAAATAACGGTAAAATAATTTTTTTTTGCATTAAATTAAAGAAGAGAATCACAAATGGAAATGTTTCTCATTTTCAAACTTTGCAGTATGCAAATTTTGTGTTTAGCATTGAAGACGATGTTTTATCGGAAGTGAATGATATTTTCCCTTCAATTTAGTATAAAGTGGAAAAGAATGATAGAGATTCAGTTAACCCATTGTTCCATTGAGTACCATGTCTTATCAAAACTATTTAGCCGAATCAGAGGCTTGGTGAGTTTTTGTCTGGTTAGAGGAGGGCCAAACAGAACCTGAAGTAGCGAAAATCATTGGAGTTTCATAAAATGGGAATTGGATCTGGAACCGTTTTGAGGAGGTTGAAAAGGCAGACTAAAGAGAAAAACTAGATCGTCGATGTACAAGAACAACTAATGAAGATCATTATTTAACGCTAAGGGCCCGAAGACATCAAAATATGAAGGCCACCTTTTTTTTAAATGTTTTGCTCGCTACTGTTAGTACAGTTTTAACACTAATTGTCCGAAACCACCTTCACTTTGTAGGGCCGAAAATGTCATGAATAGTGTGTGTCACGTTATCATCAAAGTATCGTCAAGAAGTGGTCAATAGAGCATAATAACTGGACGAGAAAGGAATGGTGCAATATTCTATTCTTTGACGAATCTCTCTTTTCTTTTCATCTTGACAATAGGCATAGTTCCATCTGGAGACCTCTATAGAAACAATTCTGCGTTAGGGCATAATGATATCAGATTTAGTATTGGAGGAATTTATGCTGGCATATCCATTGATGGTCACACAGATTTCGATATCATAGAAATGAAGCCTGGACCATTTTTAGAAATAGGGATGATATTCTCAGAACTTTTGTGTTTTAAGCTGCAGCAAATAGAGAGGACTTCATGCTAATGAACAACAATTGCAGGCTGCAAACTTGTAATCATAAGTAATTGTTCGCTAACTATCGTTTTTATTTGCTTTACTCACATGCACAAATGGTGTTTTATTTTTGCTAAAAAATACTCAGTAAGTAGTATTTTTTCTGTCAAATGAATGTCATTTTTATGTCATATAGCCCACCACGTTTGTCAATAATGTATCAATCAAACAGATAATATACTCTAGTTGCAAAGATCAACCCACCTACAACCAGTTTCCTTTAATTGTTTTAAACAGTGTATTTAAAACTTTATCTAACATATTAGGTAACTAGATAAAGTTATGAGGTGATAAGATTTATGATAAAATATATTTCAAATGAAATATAAATTTTTTTACTCACCGATTTAAAGCTGATTTATAGGAAATTATCGTTCAATTGATCATGCATTGATTTATACACCACTTAATTTTATAGACCATCAGAAAATTCTTATAAAAGTTTGTTGTTTGCTCTTAAAAATGAATAAAGTGAAATAAAAATCCATATAACAAAGTAAAAATTGAAAATCAGTTTTTGCATTGAATGGGAAACAAAACATTTGCTTATGTAATAGAAACAAATAAAAATATCATATAAATTGATAGAATATATTAACAATTTGTTAATTTTAAAATAGAGAATACTTTTGATTTCTATTAAAGTAACTATTAACATCAATTGTTGATGTTTATGCAATGTTAGCAAAACATTTACAAATATGTGACTTGTGAGGAAAGAAGCGGAAATAAAATTTGTGAAATTTAAATGTGTTGAGCTTCAGTTTAGACAAACCATTTTTCTACTTAAAAAATTTGCTTCGTTTACCAAAGATATCTTATTTCTTAGAATAAACTAAACAATTAAGGTAAATATTTTTTCTTCAAATTTTCTAAATGTTTCGGACGAAAAAAATTATATTGCTGTAATTTATAATTTTATGTCCGTGATTTTATAAATTTAATATCAGAGTGTAATATTAATCGGTTATTATTTGATGATCTTGTCATGAAAACAAATAATTAATGAGTTTCATTTATTTGGATTCTCTTTCAGAATTTATTTTTTAAAATATATTGTTAGAAATATTCGACATCACACACATAGTGTGCAGCCTAACTACCGAAGGCTGTTGTCAGGCATGTTAATATCAACGAGCAAATTACCTTCCCGTAAAACTTTTCATAGATAGTGGGCCGTATTTACATGTCGGAAAGAAAAAATCCCAGAAAACCTCTAAGCATTCACCCCAACACACATGCACGTAGAAGGCAAAAGAGCTGTATTAATCTCCTGTTGTTCAACCCTGGCTGGGATCAAACACAGGACTTTATGCGCTGAAGAGAACTATATTACCATTAGGTCATTGTAAACCCAATGAGCATTTTCAAAGGAAATTTTGATTTACGATAAAAGTAATTTACATAAAAATTTATATTTATGTAACTACAGATTTTCATATGACCAGCTATGAGTAAATTGGTGCTATCCTGTATCGAACCAAATCAAACAAATGATACAAAATTACATTCAAAATAATATGAATGTAATTTTGTATACATAAATTAACATTTTTACGCAGAGGCTGCTTAGAGCTTATAGAAATTTAATTAGATTTCTCTAATGCAACTTAAATGATCATTAAAGGTAAATGTTTATGACAGCAAAAGTTCCTTCCGGTTAAATGCATTAAGCATAAGCGTTTGAAATGCTGAGTCATTATTAAAAATCAGGATTTTTGAAAGATGCTAGTAAAATGAAAAATTTTTGTATAGCCTTAAAAACTTTCACTGCTGGAGTTAAATAAATATGTTTTCAATTTACCAAAATCTTTTGTTTAATTTTCCATTTAATTCAGTTCAGGTCTCCAACTGCATTATCTTCAATATCAAATTATTATTCAAATTTAAAGTAATTATTCAAATTTAAAAATATGATTGAGAAGTGAAATTTCTATTGTTCAAAATTTGTTGTGATATCACTGAATGCTTAATGATATTGTCTTAATTTATTACACTCGAATGGGAAAATCATTTTTTGTAAAATAGAATTTTTATTACAAAGCAGTTATTTTAACAAAATACAGATTTTATTACATTATAATTTTGCCTCTTAAAACATATATAAGTTTATTTATTAGAATTTGTTGTATTTTAATATTATCGTCCTTTTAACTAGTACATAGAAATTTTGTATACTTGTGAAATTTAATGTGAAATGTAATTTTGAAAATGTTATGTATGAATTTATTTCCAAAATTCCTTTTGTTTTTAAATATATAGTTTATCATTGACTATTTTGTCACTTACGTCAGCATTTTTGCTGAGTTTTGCTTTTTATAAAATTTCTAAATATGCGCAGTAATTTTAAAACTTAAATTTGATTTACCAGTATTACCTTGGTTTTAAAAAAAAAAAAAAAAAAAAAAAAAAAACTATTAAAAGTTACAATTTTTTTCGCAATGTTGTAGTAAGAATTATTTTAACATAATTTTCATTACTTATTTATTATTATGTAGTATAAAAACCGAGAAAATATTTTATGGCATTCAAAAGATTTACTTAAGGCTTAATATATTTGTCTTTCTTACTATCATTATTCTTAATTCTTTTGCTGATATATTTTAACCTTTTTTTCATTTCTAAACGCACAAAACTAACAGTAATATTAAAGAAATAATAAATGACAAGTATTTACTTATAAATAATGCTCTTAAAATCTTAAAAGGAAAAACAATTTCACAAATTATAAGTGGCAAAAAAGCTATTTCGTATTTAAAAAATATTTCGAAGCATATTTGTTCAGAAGCAGAGATTTTTTTTATAATTTGCCTATCTTTAAAAAAGCATTTCATTTTTGTGAGGCAATAAATAATTTCCTTGGATATCAGATATGTTTGTTTTCGAAATTTTTTTATTCAAAATTTATAAAATAATTTTTATTGCAGAATTTCTTCTTTTATCTGAACTGTAGTTTCACTTGTATACGTTAAAAACAGTAATCAAACTTGACTTTCTAAGATGCTTTTTCTTTATTATTTTTGCTCAATTCTTATAGGTATGCTGCGAAAGCTTAAAAGGTAGCATTTTTTTACTCAAAATATTTTGTCATTAAATGTTTCCAAATGAATTTTTCTCTTTTGAGTTACTCAACTCTCTTTTTTACTTGCAACAGAAAGCTTTTAAAGAATCATTTAAGTAACACACAATTGAAAATTTTAAGAGAAAAAACAAGGACTATGAATCAAAAACAGTCAAATATTTGATATTTTTAGGCTTCAGATTTTAATATAAATATATTTTATTTCATTATATTATTACGATGAAATTTAATAAGTAAAAATTTAAAAAAATAAATTATACTTAAGATTTAGTATCAGATTTAATAATTTTAAAGACATGATAATTCTTCTCAAAACTTGTGGATATAAAGTATATTTGCAAAATATTTCTCAGTGCTTCTAGAAAATAAATTTTCCCTCTAAATTTTTATGTTGGTGATTGTGGAAAACAGTTTTCAAAATATATATGGAAGTACTATAATATTTTTTGAATAAAATATTTATTCATACAAAACATTTTTTAACATTAACTAGTAGTATGAAAATGTAAAATTCTATGAATTAATATGAAGTTAGGTAAATAGTTAAAACTAATGAAATCAATAAATATACACTACTGGCCATTAAAATTGCTACACCAAGAAGGCGACATGCTACAGACGTGAAATTTATACGAAAGGAAGAAGGTGCTGTGATATGCAAATGACTAGCTTTTCAGCGCATTCTGACAAAGCAGGCGCCAGTAGCGACACCTACATTGTGTTTAAACGAGGAAATTGTTCAGCCGGTTCCTCATACACAAGTTGCATTTGAACGTTGTTGCCTGGTGAAAAATTGTTATGATACCTCGTGTGAGAAGGAGAAATGCGTACCAGCACGTTTCTGACTTTGATAAATGTCGAATCGTAGCGTACCGGGATTGCGGTTTATCTTATCGCAGTATTGCTGCTCGCATTGGTCGAGATCCAATGACTGTTAGCAGAATATGGAATCGATGGGTTCAGGACGGTAATACGGAACGCCATGTGGGATCTCAACGGCCACCTATCACTAGCAGACGAGAAGACAGGCATATCATCCGCATGACCGTAATGGATCGTGCAACCACGTTACGAGCCGTGAGTCAAGAAACGGGGTCGTTTGGAAGACAACAAATGTCTGCATGAACAGTTCGACGACGTTTGCAGCACACTCGGAGACCATGGCTACGGCTTCCCTTGGCGCTGCGTCATAGACAAGAGCGCCTTCAATGGTGTGATCAATGACGAACCTGGGCACACGAATGGCGAGACGTCATCTTTTCAGATGAATCCAGGTTCTGTGTACAGCATCATGATGGTCGCATCCGTGTTTGGCGGCATCGTGGTGAACGCACACTGGCAGCGTGCATTCGTCATCGTCATACTGGCCCATCACCTGGCGTGATGGTATGAGGTGCCATTGGATACACGTCTCGGTCACCTCTTGTCCGCAATGACGGTGCTTTGAACAGTGCACGTTGCATTTCTGGTGTGTTACGACCCGTGGCTCTACCCTTTATTCGAGCCCTGCGAAACCCCACGTTTCAGCAGGATAATGACCGACCGCATATTACCGGTATTGTACGGACCTTCCTTGATACGGAACATGTTCGGCTGTTTCCCTGACCAGCACGTTCTCCAGATCTTTCACCAATAGAAAACGTCTGGTCAATTGTTGCCGAGCGACTGGCTTATCACCAAACGCCAGTCACTACGGTTGATGAACTGTGGCATCGTGTTGAAGCTGCATGGGCATCTGTACCTGTACATGCAATCCAATCTCTGTTTGACTCAATGCCCAGGCGTATGACTGCTGTTATTAATGCAAGAAGTGGTTATTCTGGGTACTGATTTCTCAGGATCTATCCAGCCAATTTTTTTGAAAATTTAATCACTTGTTATTTCTAGTATAATATATTTGTCTAATAAATATCATTTTGTTATCTGCATTTCTTCCTGGTGTAGCAATTTTAATGGCCAGTAGTGCAATTCATTTCCTTAACATTTTTAACTGACGTGAAAATTAGAGATAATATTAGTTAAATTTAATGAATTAATATTTTCATTCTTTTTAAAATTACTTAATTGAATCGTCATCGAAAAAAGTTTCATTCCTAACTTTATTATTATGATTGCACAAGTAATTTTATTCTGTTGTGATATACAAATAGTAATTTTATTCTTTTTCATCATTTTGAAAGTTAACATTTTGATTCGACAATTATAACTTATTTTTATTGAAAGCAATTTCTATTATTGATATTAATAAAACTTTTATTAATAAATAAATTTTCTCTCCTTTAAGTTTCATAAAAAATTCTCATACGAATTTCACTCTGTTCATGTATAATCTATAGCTCGTTGATTTAATAACCTCCAGTAGTTAGTCAGCTTTTTGGAAAAATGCGAACATTTGAACATGAAATAATACATAAAGATATAAAGTTTATATAAAGTTAATTGATCAGAAAGAAAACAATGAGATATTCCTTTCAACATCACATAATATTTGCTTAGTTATCTATTTATTTCCTTAAAAGATTTATAATTTGAAATTCTAAAAGTAAATTCTATTTTTTAAAGGTGAAAACGTGAGGAACAAAATAATTACTAGTTACTTGAATGCTATTCCGATTAACTAACATATCAATTTTCATTTCTCATGAAATAATGCACACTTAATTAAAATAATTTATTTTCTTTAATTTTGCAATTTTTCAGCTGATTTTAAAATATATAAAAAAATCCGAATTTTATTATTTTTCGAAATTGTTAACCAGTGACCATAAAAGTATTAAAAATCTGAACATTTATAAACGATTGTTTTTATAGTTTGTTTCAAAATTAATTTATTTAATTAGCTCTAGATTGTTTCTGATATAATATTCAATAAATTTTTTATTTGAAACATTCAAAGGATTATCCTATTGTTATTTGTTATATAAAATATTTGTATTTATACAGCTATAAAAAGTTTGTTTCTGCTATATTGTATCTTTTTTGTGCATAGTTGAGACGAATTAGAACAAATTCTTAAATTTTCCTTGCATTATATTATGTAAATAGGAATAATAATGTAAATATAAGAATTATGTAATTTAAGAACAACCACCTTGTTCCGCTTCGTTATTTGTTAAACAATATTTGAATAATTTTCTTGCAATCAGTTTGGTAAAGGTAAATGATACTTAATCAATTTTCAGTAAATGATACTTAAACAATTTTCAGTAAATGATACTTAACCAATTTTCAGTAAATGATACTTAATCAATTTCCAGTAAATGATATTTAATCAATTTTCAGTAAATGGTACTTAACTAATTTTTAACTCCATCGATCAAAAATATTTGAATGTTTCTGATCGATAGATATCTCATATTATAATTATCTAGTATCTCCAGTTTCAAAATTCTTTCACATTTTACACTGTGGTTAATATCGAATTTATATTCTAATGAATCTTACCTTATAACAATAATATTCGAAGCAACAATGGAAATTATTTTTGGTAGCTAAGCTGTAAATTGTTTTTGACTAATATTAAGATATCTAATTAAAATGTAGTTAATTTGACTCATTGACTTAATTCAATACTTCATGATTATAAGTTAAAATCTGAAACTAAAACTCACGAAAAATTTGATTAATATCTTCATTTTAGGATGTTAAAATGCATTGGACAATGTTTAAAATAAAATTTCTAATGCATATTAAGAATTGAAAACAATATCTTGGGACATATCTTTTTAATTAAATGTTTTAAGAACTATTACATTTTATCGTAGGAAAATTAAAAATGTTTTTTGCCCCTTTAATTAGAATGAATTAGAAAAGGATTTCC
This sequence comes from Latrodectus elegans, assembly GCA_030067965.1. Lineage (NCBI taxonomy): Eukaryota > Metazoa > Arthropoda > Arachnida > Araneae > Theridiidae > Latrodectus > Latrodectus elegans. The sequence goes on along the minus strand of CM057822.1, from coordinate 35,605,628 downwards.
CATAAATAAATAAAACATGCAACATTTAATAGAAATACTATTTCTTTACATACTACATATATAAGCTATTTAAGGATAAATATTTATAGAAAATTTTGAACTATGTATGTCAAAATCCAAAACTTGTGAAGCGTCTTTGGAGCCACTAAGTTTTTTGTTCAAAAAAACTAAGCAAAAAAATTAAGTAAAATAAAAATTCAATTGTTTGAAAATTTTAATTTAAATCCTTCTTTTTTTAAATGTTAATTTGCATAAAAAAGGAAAAATACATGCAAATACTTAATAATGTAACTTAATTAATAAAGTTAATTACAATAATTAAGAAATAAAATACTTGATAGATTTTTAAAAATAGGGTACTGTAGAATTATTATTTGATTTTAAATTGTTTTATCAAACAAATTATAGATTATCTTAGCTTTCTATCACAATGTTAATATTTATGATTTATAAATCTTTCAGAATTTATTATTAAATTTTTACATTTTATTTTTTAATGTCCTAATTTATATAAATAATAATTTTGAGCTGCTGTAAATGCAAAAATTGATAAATATTTTCTAAATAAAATAGAAAAGATTTAGTAAGATAAAAATTTTAAGTTTTATTTTTTGTAAAATTATTCTGTTTAACATCAAATGTATTCCAGATCAAGTTCCAACAACACCATATCCCTAGAAATTCCTTATATATATATATATATATATATATATATATATATATATAAATCTTAAATATAATTTAATTATGTTTAATTTATTTTTGGTTGTTGAAGATAATTATTTAAATATTGTTTTTTTTTCAAGATTTCGTTTTACAAAATAGTTTAACAGTTTAAAATCTAGTCACAAACATTAAATCGGATGTAAAAGATAGACTTACAGACAAAATCCTAGATAACCCGTCTAATCTAGGCTAGGACAAAATCCTTGATAATCTAGGCTAGGACACTAAACATTCAACTATTGACGTGAAAGAATGTAGAGTTGTGTGCATTCTTATAAAGGCAATACCACAGATTGATTGCTATTTTTATTTGTTAGGGTGTTAAACTTACGACATCGTTGATCTAGTCCTTAAGAGTTTCTTCAAACTCAAAACATCCTTTGTGATTTTGGAGACAGCAGATTTAGGCTTAGCTCCTTCAGCTTTTTCGCCTTCAGGCTGATTTTGACTCGTTGATGCATTGCTATCTGCATTGGTAGTAACAGTTCTACCAATGTTGGCTGCAAGACGAGCTTCCATCAGACGCTTTCTTCCCATTGTCTGCAGAATGTCCTATGGAAAATTGAGAATAATTCTTACTTAACTGTTGACCTGAGTGAGTGATATTTTCTTTTATATATTTACCTTGTTTTTGTTTTGGCGATAAATATGATCTTTATCCGTTAATTATGCATAAATATAATTTTTAATTAGAACATAAAAAATTAATGTTCACTTATTTTTATGATCAATAAAGAATGAGCTTAATTTTCAGTATAAGCATAGAAAAAAAAACTAAATTATTATAATATCTAAGGGAAATGAAATTTATCATTTAAAAGCTGGTTTAAGAGTTGTAAGTTCACATTATGCAAAATTTTTCTGTTACTTGATCGATGTATTCAGTAGTAGATAATAATCTGAAAGAAATATTAAAATGCTCACATATGTTTGAAAGAAATAAAAAAAATTAATATGAATGAATTTTCCAGAAACTTCGGTTGATAATATTTATAAAATATTTTGGCATATATCTTGCAATAAATCTATATATACATTAGAATAAGTAACAATAACAAGAACTACAATAAAAACTGCAGATGTGAAGAAATGTTCATTCATTAAAATTAATTTTCATAACTTCTCAAGGGCACATAAGTGGTTAAATCTAAGAATGAGTTTAACGATTGGAGCTTCGCCTTAATGTATTAAATCAAAAGGATGTTAATTATTTTAGCTGATACTTGTAAAGTTTATTTGTGTTTTCATGCATGATCTTAACATAAGCTAAATATAGTAATACTGAATTTATGTTAATGCGCTTGTGTATCTTAAGAAAGATGTAGATAGCATATATATTATTATATTGTAAAATGTATATAGTCATTCATTTTTAATTACGAATGATGTACTTAGCCTTTGTCTTGCTGCAGATGTAAAATTTCTTAAAAACATTTATTAACGTAATAAACAGAATAAGCCTTAACTACTTACTGGAATTTAAACTAAAGATATTTATTAGTTACTCGCATTACTCCCTCTTCTATAATAACCGTAAAATATTGAAAAGGAATAACTCGTAGTATATTTTAATCAAAATAATAGCTAAGTATTCAATCACGTTGCTCCTATGGTGATTTTTTTAATTCAAAGCATGTATTTTTTTATCAAATTTCAAGCGGAAAATATGTTTGAGGTAAGAGAAATTTTTGTCGTATTCTGTAGAGTATAAATAAATTATTTTTAAATTTCTCATTAACATTTCTAGTATAGTAGATGTTGAGAAAACATTCTTCACATTGTAAATTAAGGATTAAATTCATGAAAATGAAAATATTATAATTATATTTTTAGACTAATTATCAATTAAGACATACCCCTAGCTATTATTTACCGATACCATTATAGTACATTTGATAATAAATTATTTAAAATATTCTCTTTGTGGAGTAATAATTTTGGTTAAACGTCATAAATATATTTGAAAAAAGCACACCTCAGGATTATTCTGTTTAAATAATTAAGTAGATTTTTCTTCAAAATGTGCTCATTTATTTATGAAATCTTAGTATTTTATTAAGAGAGCTAAAATTCCTAAAAATTTAAATATATTGTAGATTTATTCATGTTAAATGTTATATTAATTTCATAAATTTTAAAAATAAAGATAAAATCTTATTTTTAAAATTGGCATTTTAAAAATAAGATAAAATACACTGACCTTCTAAAGTTTAGGAACAACATGGATTTTGAAGCCCACCATTAAAAAAAGATCCTAACTATAAAATGTCTTATATGAATCATAAGAATGAAGTTTGGGTAAATTTTTGCAAAATCTCAAGTTACCTCTTCTTTTGATAGAAAAAAAAAACACATCAATCATGGAGAAAAATATATAAACATCAGGCTTTCGTAATGACGAGTGTAACTTTTGTTGATTTTCAATTTTTGTTCATGGATTTATTGACAATAGTCAATTGGGTCGCTTAGTGTCTGAGAGTAGCCGTTTTCCCACTACAAGCTGATGATGCTTGGCGCATTAATGTGTCTCGCAATGTGGTATGCATATCTGGAATCAATATCGAATTGAAGTTTCTGTGAACAAAAAGACATGTTCCACGCCAACCACGAGCTACATTACCATTATACTCTTTTGGCTCAAAGAAGAAGAAACATTTCTCTGCTGAAACTTGTTGCAGATTGCTCTGTAGCATCAAGAAAAAGAATATGAGCTGGTATGTTGAAAAAATCTTCACTATGTTGGCCTAAAAGGCAATCATTTTTGTGTGTCTTACTCACCGGATGACAGAGAAGGGCCAACATATTTTAAGCAACCGTTTTCCTGGACCATACAGTGATAAACTTCTGTTCTTTTTACAGAAGAGTCCAAATTCAAAAGAGAGAGCGATTCAGGACTTGTGCTGATCTGGAGAGAAAAATCACTAGATACCATCAATCCAACACTGTGGAAAGACACAATTACCGCAGTAATAGAGTATTATTTTAAACAGGGATCACACTGACCTACATGTGTTCCAGGCAAGAAACTGTGGCTCGTGTGAGATATTGGTATGACATCATTGCTCCATATGTCCACTCGTATTCCAATGCAATTGTTAATGATTTAATTCTGATGAATGATAACTGATGACCTTGTCGAGTTGTAGCTGTTGAGGAAAATCTTGAGAGTCTTGAACTCACATAGAATATCCGAGGGATTATCTTCATAGATAAGTTTCTACTTTAAGTTCTCCTCTGGAGGAAAGCTGGAAAACAGCTTATTCCGTGTCTCATTTTCGTTTCTCATTCCAATTAGGGATAACTTATTAGACGGCATGTAAAGTCAATGTCACTGAGGCCTTCAAGCCATGAGTGAACATAACACTTAATAAAATAGTTTGGTTTCTATGTCATGTGCATAAATCTGGGATCATTCTTTTTCCCAAGAATAGACTTTTCCAACCAGATTGATTTTTTGTTGTAAATCCTTCATGAGTTTTCTTATGTTGTGCTGAAATCAATGCTTCATATTTGGATAACATGTGTACAAACCAGTGTTTAACTCTTTTGTACACATGTTATCTAAATTTGAAGTTTCTAAATTCATTCATTTGCAAATTAGGCACAAAAAATAGGTTGTTCCTTAAATATTGCAGGCTAGTGTATGACTTGTTTTCACATCACAAACTTATTTGTATTACAAGTTTGATATTTCAAAATAAACTTGCTGTAAATGCGGAAAATATTAAGCTCCCATATATGTATTCTTCTCTAATTTTCTTATTAATATTTTATTAGAAAAAATTAAATATATAAAATATTTGCACCTTATATTTAACTTCGAATAAAGTCTTTGTTTGTCAAACTTCTCATGAAATAAATTATAAATCTTAATTTGCTCATTAGATGGCGCTACAGAGAAGTAAATTTTCTGAATAAGAGAGTACTATTTTTACAAGATTACAGACAATTTTCATTAGATTACATTTTAGATTCCTTACTCACTTCATTAGATACATTATTTTAATTACTGATTAAACAGTAAGAAGAACAAATATGTAAGATAATATGTAACACGAGAAATTACTCAGTTTAATTTATACATTAAAATGTAGGACCTTTATATCAGGTTTACTTTTTTCTTAATCTAAACACTTTATTTTGAGTTTTTTAAACAATTACTATAACTATTTCAAGTATTATAAATAAGTATTGTGTGATATGAAAGGAAATAAATATCATATATTTTATTTGAGGGTTATCAATATCATGGTATTGTGTATAAAAAATTACAAGCTTCTAAACGTTTCATATTTTCTAAAATAATAATTAAAAAAAAATTTTTTTCTAAAGTTTAAACAGTTAAAAAACTTGTTCTCCAGAAAAGGGGAATCATATAAAAAATTACTTTATGTTTTATATATTTCAAAAATATAAACTTAAAAATTCCTGTCATTTATTTCAACAAGTTCATAAACTTAAAAAATACAATTTAGAAACATTAAAGTAATCGAGAAAAAGTTAGGTTTAAACGAAAAATTTGTTTCATTCACTCTACAAGACTGGCAATTTTTCTGAAAAATTAAGTTTAATATATTAATTTATTCAATTTCATTTAAGAAAGTAGATAAAATCTCAAGAAATAAAGTCACAAAATACAGTACATATATAAGTTGATCTAGAAAACAAATTGTGATATATTTTTTGCCAAGAAAAATCATTTGTTTTATGGCTAATAGTAAGCAATAAAAACGACATTGAAACTATGTAATCTTTATGACTTTTTTATGTGATTCGCAATAAAATAGATTGTTTATGGCAAAAATTCACACACTAGGAAAATATTCCTTTTATGTAATAGAGAGAGGGAAATGTGAACTCTGTATAAAATAAACAATTTCATTCATTTCGACGGTTTCAAACGTGAAAAAATTATCACAACATTTTCTTTCAATGCTTTACTGAAAAAAAGCTGAATCGATGACAAATTAATGTTTTTTTAAGTCTATTTTTAAGAAAAAGAAAATAACATTTTGCGAATTCCGTTGTTTTTTTCCCACAGGAAGTTCCCACGAAGTTGGTATGCAATCATAGTCAAATTCACATTAGAATATTTTTATGATATTTATTACAGACTTAAATTATTGAAGTTTAAAAATACCATTATAAGTGGATGTAATCTTGAAACAAATTTTTTAATTTTGAATTAAAGGAACAACTTTAATATTTGTATTTTATGATCTATAATATCTCTTCACATATTAAATACCAGGAAATAGGTTTTCATATCCTACATAACTTACACAATATTGCACAAACTTTTTATTCTGTTAACGCTTTATGTATAATAGACTAAGAAGAATGTTGTTATTTGATTTTTAGTATCCTAAAAAATGAGATAATGAATCATTTTAATCTCATCTCTAAATACTTTAATGAATTATTTTTACCACAGAAATGTTATTAAATTTATGAATTATTAATACAAATTTTGAATTTATTGTTAATTAAATTGAATTTTGAAGTCATTTCTTTATGTAGCAAATATTTTTAAAAATAATTACAGTATAAATAGCATAAATTATTTCTTATGACACCCCAAATTTTTTGTGTACATTTAATTATTTAACAAATGGTTTATTAACATGGTGTACAACTTTTTCACGTGTATCAAAAGAAAACTGCTTAGAACTAGGGATCGTATTATATTTGTATAAAGTATTTAAGTGCGTTATAATACCTTTAAATGCATAAAATATTGTAAGAGATCATTCAAGAGTTTAAATTGCTCTTTGCATGCACAAATTTCCTTTAACAAGCTGAAGCACATGTAGGAGTCGTAAAATTAAAAACTTTATCCATGAATATATTTCCCAATTTCTATTATTTATACACACACCATATTTTAATGTAAAATAGGTCACTCTAATGTTGTCTCCAAAAAGTCAATATATGTCCATACATTTGATGTTATTATATGTAAATTTCCAGTAACTGATCAATTTGTCTGAAATGAATAAAATCGTGATCTTATTCATTTTATCCTAGAGGGCAGCGACTTAGTCCGATATCAATGACTTAACAATAGACTAAATTAAAGGATAAGTACACGTTCATAAAAATACAAAAGTTTATGAAAAGTGCACGTTAAGCGTATATATAAAAGCAAAATGCTTTTATTATCCTCTTATAAACAAAGAATACTTTAATAGTTCATGTGAGTGTTAAAAAATAAATGGAGTTATTCTATTTTCCCTTTTAATGATATAAAATCCCCATTTTTTAAAAATATTATATATATAGGTATAAATACATGCATATCCATCATTTATGATGACCATAATTAAAGGTTTTAAAATAATAGATTTAATTGTGTAAATGAATTTTAATATAATTATAAATTTTTTTGTAAAACAAGCAAAAAGAGAAATGCCTTAGTTATATTTATATTCATTTATAATTAATTAATTTTAATGTTGAAAATTTGTTACATATTTTTTTAATAATGTTTTGAAGATAATTGTGTGTTTTTAATATTTTCTAAGTGCATTGCAAAGTAAAATAATATTAGAATTAAATTTATACTCAAAAGATTATCTTATTTCTTCATTTTAAAAAGATTAAGCATTATTATGACACAGTTACTTTTTCAAAAGCTTCACAATTTTTTCCGACGTATTTTAATAAATTAGCTTTACATTTAACTTTACATGCAGATGTTTTTAATAAAAATCAAGCTTGATTTGAAATATCGGCCCACAAAACAATTTAAATATCGCCAATCATTTATGCATTTGGAATGAAATTACGTTTGTACTATAAATTTTACGTAGTAAAAATACAATAAAAATGTCTAAAGAGCCAAATCTTTTTAAATTAATAAATTTGAATTTTCATGTAATTTCTTATACTAGCCTCTTATTATTATTATTATTATTTTTTTATAAAAATGACAATTTTTTTAACACTATGAAATGAAATTTGAAAAGAATATATTAAACACAATGCGCGAAATACATTTTGTTTACTTTCGCTATTTTAACCAAAGTTGCTGGCATGAAAAAACCAAAGGAATGCATAAAATAAGTATAATAAGTCCACACTGTTATAACAGATCAAGATTAGGCTTATTTCTGTAATTGAATAACATATGAATGTTGCCAAGTTTACTTAAATTCGAAAAAAATTGAGATGAACTTCAGAAACATACAAGGATTACCTGGGCCTCGGGATAATCCTTCATGGCTGCCAGAATATCTTCCCTTGAGAGGCTGAACAGTTCCGAGTAACCAACGGATCGCACATCAGCGGTACGCCTTAAAGAATATAAGAAAATATGAAAAGTAACTTAATAAATTCCCTTTTATTCAGTTCAAGAAATTACAAGAGAAAAAAAAAGACATCTTCTGATTGAAAATTTGACTTGATGATACAAGCAAAATTATTTAAAAATTTAACAGTTTTTATTTATTATTTTTTTAAAAATTTAATATTTATTACATTCTGAAATGAATATTTTTGTAATAATCATAAGATATTTATGATATATATATATATATATATATATATCGCATTAACATTGTTGGTTTATATTCTAAAAAATAGAGCTTCCCATGTGTGCTATTAAGGAAACACGTAATTACAGGGAAACAATTATATTTTTTGATATTAATATCATTTAAGGTAAAGAAATTAATCTATAAATAGTGGAAGGTTATTATCAAAAATAATTAGTAGTTTATCCAAAAATTTAGTTAGTGCATCAAAATAATTTTTGATGAATTGTAAGCATTATGTCCTAGCATGTGTTATACAAGATTTAAGGATGATTTCACAAGTTGCAATATTTCATTGTGATCAATAAGCATGAGATAAAAGAAAAAGATGACATAAGCAATTAATAAAATCAAAATTGTCTTCATTTAAATCCACGAATAAGATTCGATTGTATGTGGAATTATTTCAATTAATTACGGATTTATAATCGTAAAAGTGAACTTTTGTAGAAAAATTATTCTACATACTTGTGTTGATGAATAACATTCAGTAACTAGGAATCCTTACATTCAACGCATGTCAACAACTAAATATTTAAGAATTTTATTCATGCGCTTATGAAGATAGTGAAGTTACTATCGTTTTGAAATCCACATTATAATAATATGTCCTAATAGTATATAAGATTTACATATATTTTTAGGTATTAATCAATGCGCATTATTTCCATGAACTTTATCATAAGAACTTGGTTACAAGTACAGTTATTAAACTCAAAAATTTATCACAATCAAAATAATAAAGTAAACAGCTAATTTTAGACTCTATTATTAATAAAAGTAGTCAGCAGACAATATATTGAATAACATGTATGATTTCAAATGTATGATGTAATAAAAAATAAGTAATATGTTGAATCACTTTATGAGAAAATTAACATTATTCTTTTATCTTTGTAATTGATAATTATTAAATTTTTTGGATACTAATCAATAATTATTTTTTCTTTATTACAATGAAAATGCAAAGCTTTTATTTTTCATAAAATATTACTTCTTATTTTTTTTTAAAATTCAATTATCTATTGTAGAAATTTTAGAAAAGTCCAATAAAGTATTTACCAAGATTCCGAAATTATTTCCAATAAGGAAAAAATGAACTATGTGATTTTAATTTGTATATTATTGCTCCGAATTATTTATTCAAATAATTGTAATGATCTAATAAAATTCTTGAAGATACTATAAGAAAAATATATTTAAAGTACGGTTGAAAAATATTTAATGTTAACTGTTAAATTTTATTGTAAATTTTCTTCACCTTAATTCCGAGTTCTGAATACAAAATAGTTAAAATGGCTTGCAAATTGCATAAAAATAATAACAAAAATTTACGAGAAATACACAGAAAATTTATTCTAAAGTATGAAGACCCATACAGAAATATAAACATTTTTAATGATACAAAGCTGTATACATTAGATTATCAGAAACTATATTGTTTATGTAAAAATACTATGATTACTATCAAACCTAACTCGTGAATAATTTCAAGAATGGATTTGTAGAATGAAGAAAATAATATCGTAACATAAAGTGAACACTTAAATATTTTTTATCATATTTGGCATATTACATATATTCTAAAATTTTATTTTTATTATATATGTTCTTTTTAAATATACCTGTTGAAGCCATCTAAGTTAAGAATTCCAATTTCTCCAAAAAAATCTCCAGCCTTCATTTGAGTCAGAACTTTCCCAGTTTCACTGAAATGTAAAAGATAATTTTCGAAAATGCTTGAATTACTTTGTAAACAACTTGTTTTTAAACTGTTTACTTCCTTGAAGTACTTTATGAAAGAAAGGAGTTTCTATGAATATTATTTCAAAATTGTACAATAATTACAAAGTTTTATAAAATATTTACAGCTTATATTAATTTATTTCAATATATATAAAAGTCATCTATATAAACTTCTATTGCAATTAAGTCTCTATTTATAAGAAACTAATTTCCAATAAACAGATTATGCAAACAAAATGTATTTTACATGTTTTTACGGAATAGAAATTTATAATCAACGGTCACAATATTTGGAGCAGCATGAAGTGTCGGCATGACTTTTCGTTTTTTGTTATTCCATGACGAATAGAACATAAACACAAACGGTGATATTAGTGCATTCAATAACAAAGTTAGATATATGAGTGACAAAATTCTATCTTTTCAAACAAGCTATGTTTTTGCCTGCAGCTTTCTGAATGCCGTATATATCTAATGGTTCCTCTGACAACTCTCATTACTGGGTTGCCTTCAATATTATCATCGAGATCATGCATGTGGTGAAATAATATACACGCAGCGCTTGGGTAAAAAATAGCCACATTTCTATTTTGGATTGATGTTAATATGAAAGGCTATAGGCACATTTCTAACATCTTAAGAACAATTATTGTGCCTTACCTTCCAGTCTGAGAAGGATAATCTTTAAATAAGATAATGCAAGAGCATGCTTAGCATGTAGTGTTGGAACATTCATTGATGAAGAGAATATTTGATGGATGTCCTTGTCTTCAAGATATCCATAACTGTCAACATTTGAAAGCATGGGTCGTTAAGGGATTTTACCAAAACAATAATTCATCAGTTTTATCATAAGGAAATTTTGATCTTTGAAAAGCAGGTGAAAAAATCCGTTGCATGCTAAAAAGCTTCGATTAATGACAGAATGACAAACATATTTGAAGAAAGAAAATCATTTAATGTGTGTTTTAGAAATAGAAGTAAACTTGTTTGAATAGCAGAAAAAATAGTGTACATAGTGGGTCTTTGGTGGAAACGAAACTTCCAGCGTACAGACTAATATTAATGTTCCTCGTATGGTGGAATAATTCGGTAGAGATGTTCAAAATATAACATTATCCAGTAGATAATGTTACATTTTTAGAAATAAATTCCTTAATCTGAAAACATCATTAAGCATTTATGAAACAAGATATCAAAATAGTTAAATAATTGGCCTAAATGACTTAAAAAAACGTGTTTAATTTCTTTTCAAGTTCTCAAGTTCTTTTATTTCTTAGATAAATACAACTGGCATCGCTTTGTCAACAATTTCCTTCATTAAGATCAAAACATGAATAGGGAAAATATTTTTAAGAGAAATATACTGAAAAACAAATCAGAAGAATTTAGTAAGTATTTTTCCTTTGAATGATTTTATGATAAATTTCCGTTTTATAGGAGATTGCTAAAGTTTTGAAAATATCTTCTTTTCAGTTCTTAATTTGTGATTTTTCTTTTTTTTTATGCACAGATTTATGATGATAGCATAGAAAGTTTTCTTCAACATTTATGCCATCAATTAATAGTTCAACAGCTATCATATCATGTTTTCTTAAGTTGAAAATAATAATTTACAAATTTTGAATTATTTTAAATTGCATGATGTTTCCAAAATAATATTGAAAGATCTCATATTATTGTAACAGTAATTTGAAATTATATAATGGTAATTTTTTATTTGCATGTTCCATGAGTCACGAATTTTCCTTGATCTTCTGATTTCGAAGTAATTTTTTCATTTCCAAAATAAATACGTACTAAAAATCATATTCTGGAGAGTCTTTTCTATAATATAATGGCATCTTATAAAGACAAAAATAAATATTAAAAATTGCAGATTTAGCAACGATACATTTTTGAGTAATTGCATATATTATTAAAATCTAACAAATTATTGCAGGCATTTTCTCAGAGAAGGATTACAAGAGGAATGGTATGAATTTTTCACAATGTTTTGATCTCTCTCTTTTCTCTATTTGTTAGTTTTTGTATTCACAGATTGGTCTACATTCGTCGTGGCATTATCTTCATAATTTTAATTTTTTCCATGTATTTTAAACGTTGAATTTACAGCTTAAATATCAGTATCATTACTATCATTACTTTTTTTTGTTATAGTATAAATGCTCTTTGTTCTGTTTGCGCTCTCTGGTTTTCACTTAACCAAAAAATTTTTATGCATCAATTTCCTATTTTTAAAACTATAAAATAAGAATAAAAAAACTATTTTAGATATATTATGAATTAAAGCTTTATGGGGAAATTTAAGCTAGAATTTATTTTTTTTTCATTTCATAAAGGATTTTTAATACATTTTAATCTTTCTTTTTGAATGGAATATTTTGATAATTTTATAAGTGTCATAAATGCATATTAACATCACAGTTAAAAATTAGAATTCTCATTAATAATACAATTATTTGCTTAATGTTTATTTTCCCTTAAATATGTTATTTGCTTTAACCTGAAGACATAATAATGTGACACTTGTGTATTTAAATAAGTTTGAAAAACTTTTAAGTAATTAAACATGAATGAAAACTCACCAATTACCCCGATTACATTGAGCTTGCAGAGGAATTGTTAGCACTTTAATATTTGTTTTAACAGTTCATAAGTTAAATGTGTTTACACAGTCCTTTTTTCAGAAATGTGTATATACACAGTCCAGTTATATTAATGTGATCACTATTTACTTTCGATGTTGACGCTAAATAACCAGTCAATAAAGGTTTGCAGCACTGTGCAGTTGTAGCACAGCATATATAAAGAAAGTGTGATGGTTCGGGGAACATTGAAATCACTTACGTAATGCAGAAATGGAGCTATTTGTCGGATGTCCAAAAAATTATGATCATTTCATTTTGGTCCAAGAATGGAAGCATTTCAGAAACGGTTGAGTTTGTGAAATGGTCATTTGCCGTCATGGAAAAAGTATACTATGCATGGCGAAATGGAACTGTTCAAAATCAGTTAAGTGACAAATGTGGTGTACCACGGGCTATAGAGGACACAGGTGAATGACGGTTGTAGAGTTGCTTTTGTGCGAAAAGCCGCGCAAGCGTTGAACAACTAATCACCCAGATGAACCAAGGGGTTACCAACAGTGTCTCTCAAACTAATGTAAGGTGAATGTTGCTGTGTCAGGGTTTCTAAGCAGACGATTGGTTTATGCACCTATGCTGACTATTGTTCACGGGCAACTGAAGCTGGAATTTATACACGAGTACCTCCACTGTACGTCTTCTGTGTGGTGGAAGGTAGTGTTTTCTGATGAATCACGTTTTATGCTCAATCTGATTCACTGAAGTTGGCGTATACTAGGTAAAACCTCTGAAAGCAAACAATTTGAAACTATTGCTGGAATGGTCCAGGCAAGAGCATTTTTGTCTGAGGAATGTTTTTCAGGCATTCTCTGATATCACTCATCATTGCAAAAGTCACGATGGATCGATACAAATATGCATTATGGACCATGTTCATCCATTCATGCGCATTGCTTTTTTAGGAAGATGGCACCTACCAGTAGAATAATGCGAGGTGTCATACGGCTAGCAGTGTACATGAGTGATATGAAGGCACCAGGATGAGTTAACCATATTCCCCTGGCCTCTAAAACAACTTAACTTAAACCAAATCTAGAATAAATGGGAGTATCTTGATCGGGTTATGCACAACATGGATCTTGACTCGCGTAATTTAGCTATGCTTGCCATGACCATGATGTCAGCAAATCCCAGTGATCTCCTTTGGGAACTTTATAGGCCCTCTTCCTGTACGTCTCAAGCAGTCTACTTTGCGAAAGGTGGATCTGGATTCTGGTTTTCGACAGGTCACGTTATGTGACTGGACTGCGTACACATAAAGGTTCTGAGTCTACTTTGAATGTCTGGCAGTGTACAAGTACCATAATAAAAACATAATATAAAATACCAAGCCAACACCATAATATAAATAAAAGCCAAGACCATAAAATACCAAGCCAATACCACAATATAAGTAAAAGCCAATACCATAATATAAAATATTTGGAAATGTACAAACACCATAATTTATGCATCTTGTACATTTAAAATAATAGGAAATTGAAAACCCATCAACTACCCACTATTATGTTGGTGACTGATTGTTAATGTTATATTGAATGACTGATTGTTAATGTTATATATATTCATATACACTTTTACCACCTTTATCGTGGCTATTTGTAAAGGTGAGAGTTTAGTGCCATTTGAAAAATAGTGATCCCAATTGAATCAATACTTGTGTGAGATCATGGTCAAAGAGCGACACCCAAATTAAATATCACCGTTTAAATATGAAACCTTTTGGTATTACTTTAAGAATAACACTATGTCTTAAAATTATGCACATTTTAAGTGAAGATGTAGTTAAGTTTTATTAGATACGATTACTTTGAATTTTAAGATGTAACCTTAAAGCTCAAAGTAATCGTATCTATCAAGAAAAGGAATCTTGCCTTGAATCTTGGTGAATGCTGTGACAATTAAGAAAGGATTTTAAAAGGATTTTACGGTACAAATTTCTTAGGTTTTGGCAGAAAAAGCGTAAATTTTTATATTGCTGAAAACATTTGTCATTTCAAAGCTTCATATAAGATATAATTTCCTATAATTAAGATTTCATCGAAAAAGAATTGAAGGAAAATTTAATTTTTAACCTTAAAAATTGATTTTATGATTTTTAAATAGAATAGTTGGATGAAAGTGTAGCGCTGGAGAATTTAATATGAATGCATATATAAAAACAAAAAAATGTTATTATACCTTTCAACAGCTTTTAACTCTTGCTTTATTCGCTTCTTTATGTTTTTATTTTTAATGCATTTGAATTTTTTAACAATGAAAAATTTATACTTTTATTGGTACGAATTAATATATTTAAATGTTTTATTGAACTGAAACGTAAAATATTTTAATTAAATTGAATAATACATGTTAAAACTGTTACTCCCTCAATTATCTCTTCTTCAGTGCGAGCTACAAGCATCTTAGCATAGAGCTCCAAAAGTGTGCGCCATAACCTACCTACCTCTATTATCTTTGAAAATGACCATAACTCTCAAAAATTCAATATACTTTAAGCAAATGGAAAAATAAAAGGAAAATTTGTGCTAAATATTAAAAAATTAAGTCAGTAATTCGATTGAAGTTTTGGAAATAACTGAGGGAGAACTGAAACAAATATTTTAAAAATGACATCATTTCACGAAAATTTATAGTCATTTTGAAAGAAAATATAAAACTAAATTACGTGATTTACTTTGCAACTTAGTGCAAATTCTCTTAAAAATTAATAAAGAAGGCTTTTGAGTTAAATCAGAAAAAGTATGAGCCATGGCATGTTTTCAGTTGACATGGTTTTAGAAAAGAAAGTACTTTAATAAAATTGCTTATCAAATTTCCTTTATTAATTAACTTTAATGTGTTTTTCTCTTTTTCATTTAATTTTTATTATTAAAAATGTAACATTTTGTTACAATTTATTACTTTTGTTACTTTTAACACATTAGTTTGGAGGATATTCTCTGACTATATTTCAGCTGATACTATTAGGAGTTAATTAAAAATTTCAAGAATCAGAAATTAGTTAACTTTCTTCAATAGTAAACTTATTTCCAAACACTTTTCAGCTACAAATTTTAAGGCACTTTCCTTTTTACCAATAAGAAATATTTTGTATATTTATGAATTAATAAAGATACGAATAATCTTTTTTTCTTTAACAGACATTGATTTTGCTTTTAACATCCAGATATCCAAATAAAATTGAATAAAATGATACTTAGTATTTCTTTTATAAAAAATACATAATTTTTTATGTATTTTTTAAATAATATGTAAATTAGTATATGAAAAATACAAAAGTGTATAAATAAACACTTATTATTTACTGTTGCAGTTAAGCAGTATTAGATATTGCACGAAATAAATTACCGTAAAAGCTAAATTTTTATTGAATTTTTATGAACGAGTAATATATTTAATATTTAATACGTATATAATATATATATATATATATATATATATATATATATATATATATATATATATATATATATATATATATATATATATATATATATATATATATATATATATATATATACATATATATATATATATAATAAATACATGATATTTATCTTTGCAGTTAAGCAGTATTAGATACTGCACAAAATAATTACAGTAAAAGCTGAATTTTTACGAAAGAATAATATATTTTAAAGGGAAGTTAGAGAAATAATTTTACTTATGAATATCAAGAATCTAACTTGACACTTTTCAATGATATGCAAAAGTATTATTATAACGGAGATTAAACAATTTAAATTTGAGAGTGTGTGTGTGTGTGTGAGAGAGAGAGAGAGAGAGAGAGAAAGCATACCTGATGACTTCCAAAATTCCGTCAGCTATGATAAACATTTCTCTAGCCACTTCACCTTTCCTGCAAATCAAATCTCCCGGAGTGAAAATGTAGGCACGCATTTTAAGCACCAAGTCATGCAGGAACTCGGGCTGACACTCCTGGAAGATGCTAACCTAAAGGAATAAAGATATAACTGTAAAATTTACATGTCCGAACATGCATTTCCGAGATTATTATTTGCGAATATTCCACGGAATCAGATAGTAACACAGCATTGCAGTATCGCCTTGTAATTAAATTAATTAAAAGGAATTTCACGCATGCTGTTGAAATATTTGCATATATGAAGCGACAAACTTTACTAATAATGCACTTAACTGAATTGTGTAAATGTCAATAAAGTATCTGGAATTTGTACATTAGTTGTGCAAATTAAAAGACAAGTACGTATTGAAATATAAAATATGATTTTATATATTATTATCATATAAAATATGATTTTAAGTAACTTTAATTTTAAATAAGATTATCATATAAAATATGATTTTAAGAAATATATATTTTCAATTTTACCAAGGAAATAAATACAGAATTTTATCTATTTGTTTTTAAGTAATCAAAATATAAAACTCGTGTTTAAAAAATATTGCATGGTAATGAATTTACTTTTACATATTAATCGCTTTCATTTGTTTTAAACATTGAATTTTTTCTTAATCAGAGAAATTATTAATGAAAAGAAACGGCAACATAATGCATCCTGAATGTTAATTTACATTGCTTAGGAAAAATAATTCCGAGATATGGTATAAAAAAGTCTAAGAACAAAGATTAAATTATTTAATGAATAATATGTTTAAAATTTTGAATGAAACATTAGATTTCGTAATATTACCGAATACAAAGCAGTTGTGTATACTATAAAAATTGTTTTAGTGTATGACAACTCATCTTAGTTTTTTATATGACCTTTATTATTATATTAATAATAAAAATCTTTCGCAAAATTCAAAATCTTACGAATGTTTTATAAATTCTAACAATTTAAATCAATAATGAATAGTTTCGAAGCAATTATTTATTTTTTCATGAAAAATTTAATTAAAATATTTCTGTTTGATGATTTTATTAAACGCATAGTAAGCAGGTGAATCTTTCTAACTGGAAATTCATAATCCCAAAGTTAATTCCATGTTTCCCTTTAAATGCTTGCAATTTGTTTCAACTAAAATACAGTAGATATTATATTCTTTAAAGATTTATTATAAAATAGACATTTTAATACACCTTTAAAGAAGACATATAACATCAGATTTAAGCTTAATATTATATTCCTCAGTATTCAAGAAAAATTAAAAAAAAATGTATTTAAAACTTCTTTCAGTGCATTTATAAATTAAGGAGTAAATGTATTTTGATTTTTCTTAAAAAATGACATTATTTTCTTGGCAATAATTAAATTGGTATGTCATAAAAGTGTTTGCATATCTTCCCTATTTATTATTACCAACTATGTAGAGTTAGGAAACGATGTTTGATTATACATGAAACGTTTCTTGACTTATTTACTAGAAATATAAATTTATGCAGATTTATCAACAATAAAAGCAATTATTTATAAAAGCCAAAAGGGATATTTTTTATATTTGTACTTTGTAAATTTATTTACATTTATTAATAAATATATACCTTTTTAAGGGTCTTGAGATTGACGTGCAAGGCAAGTTCCGTCTTTAGTTTATCTGGTAGAATACCTAAAGCTGAATTAATATCTCCACCCCCTTGCATGCGACCCCTGGGAAGAGATTATTTCATATATTACTTCACAGGCATTTCTTTTATTGAATATAAAGTAAAAGCTTTTAAATTTAATTAATTCAATTCTTGTAAATTTCTTCAATTTAAATATATATATTTTAATTTTATTTAATGCTTTTTTTCAACCTAAATACATAAAAAGTAAGTACTCATTGTAATTTATGTAAAAGAATTTGATTTTATGGTGGATAATTATAAAACATTTATAAAATACATAAGAATAAATTAAATTAATATAGTTGTAATATTTTATGCTGGTAACAAAAACCACGGAATTGTTATGGTAAATATAGATAACTGAATGGTTAGTTTCTTGGACGTCTAAATATAATAATTTATGATACAAAAATTAATTTAAGATTGAATAAAAAGAGTAAAATTTAAATTCATTTATTTTTTTTCCTAGTTTGAGTCATAAATTGATTTTAGATTATTACAAGATTTTCAGAATTGAATCAGGAAACTAGTTAAAACTTAAACCTGTCAAATTAATTTTGTTGTAATGTACAATTAAAATTGAATAATAGTTTCGTTAAATCAAAAATAGTAATTAAATTTCAATTCGGTACTTTATTTAAAATAACATAATTTAAATGTAGCATTTTATTGCATTTACACTTTTCATTTTATAATATTGATTCTATAAGAATGACTTAGTTTAATATTAGAGTGCTTACACTAAATGACAACAGATACATTCAAGGTAATGCAGTTTTTCAGATTTTTTTATAAGAGTGATGACCATTTAATTGTTTAAGACTATCTTTTAAAATAGTTTTAAAATGCATTTTTGTCTAATTAAGTTTAATGTTTTTTTGAAAATTAAAATGTGTCACATTTATAATTTTGTTGATGTATGACATCGAATTCAAAATTTTGCTTATTATGTCTATCAATAAATTAATTTTTTTAAAAAAAATTTATATTACAAATTTGTTGCATGATGCTGCTGAATGATATTACAAATTTGCTGCTGTTAAATGAAACAGTTTTGTTCTATTTAGTTTTTGATTCTATTAGGTTCTATTATCTTTTTTCTATTTAGTTTTTAATTCTATTTAGATTAAAATTTAGAATGCATCATTTTAAGGCTTCATAAAAAGTTTACTACAAAATGAATTTCAAATGATGTAATAAAAAATTTCTTAGTACTTTTAAATATGTGTACTTTGATATCAGCTGTTTTTCATATTTCGACAGCTGGAAGATCTTAAAAAGTGTTTTGAAGTATTTACGACTTTATTATCTTTTAAAATGCAATTTTATAGAAAATATGCTATATTCATGGTTACAGGAATGAAAATTCAGAAATTTATAGGGATCCATACTAATGATGATATTGGGCAAATCAGAACGATCACTTCCATTTTTTGGTAGCTACTGGTATCAAACCCAGAACCTTAAACCTTGATGAGCGCAATTTTACTCTAAAGCTAAGATGAACAGAAATTTTATTTGAACTAAGATCATAACGAAAACTTTTCTTTATCAACACACTTAACATTATCAAGTGAATTGTCTTTCAGCTGGAAACTTTCTCAGACTTTATTAAACATTTACTGAGGATTTGCCTTAAAATGGTATTTTTCCATATTATATTCCCATGTCACAAGAGAGGAAACCTGATAATTCTCAAATAACCCTCCCGACAGACATGCATGCAGAAGTCAACAACTTTCGTTGCTTAGGAGTGGATAGATTCAAAATCGGAACCCATTGATTTAAAATGTGTGGTTCTGCTATTAGGCCATGCTGATTCTACTTTAAAATAACTTAAAAAAGTTGGAAAAATATTATTCATACACACCTCGACCACGAATAATCATACCATCGTTGAACTCTGCGTTGCATATTTCTAGGAACCTTATGATGTCGCATATACAATTTTGCTCCATCCTGAAAAAAGAGGGAAAATCTAATATTTTGATAAATTGAAATACAATACATGGCTTGTTTAAAATTACAGTGATAAAAATTTAATCATTAATATCTGCTCTGTGATTATATGAAATGAATTAAAAACTATGTTTTAGTGATCGATATAAGCAAGTGAATCGAATATTTTTTACTTTTCGCATAATTCAATTTATGAATACAGAAATGAATAGTAATGTTTATTTGATGAAATTCAAATGCATTAGAACAGTATTTACCATTTTGATTGAAATATTTTCTAAAAATATATTTTGTTTGAATTTGAATAAATTTAAATATAATTATCTTTTGTAATATGGCAGTAAATAAATGAATTGATTACTATTTACACAATATTCAAATATATTTGTGTAATTCATTTTAAAAATAAACCATTATATTTTTGAAATTAAGAAATACAATGTGTTGTATTATTCATTTAATTAAGAAACAAACAAAATGTTACTACCAGATTTATTATTTGTAAATCAGAAAAAATAAAAAAAATATAGAAAATTGATACAGTTTCTATTTTTACCTAACGAAAAGTATGAAAGAAAAAAAACATTAATTCGTGTGTTTCAGCAATAGAAAAATACAATTGAAAATCTAATATGTTTGAATGCATAGGTTATAAATTTAAGAGTAAATTTTAAACCACTATAGATTTGAATATAAATAATCTAATTTTCTAGAAGTGAGATTCGGTTAGGATCAACACATCTAATGTAATTTAATGAACGCCTAACAAAGAATAAATTCTCTTGTTGACACTTTAACAAAGGTTCTAAATGAAAAAAAGTATCTCTCTCCATTATAAAATTTGAAAATTAATGCGATTGTTAATCTTTCTATATGCAGTTTTAAGAAAAATTATTACCGTTCTTAAATATTATTGAGATTTACGAAAAGTAAAAAATAAATTGTGAAAATTTAGATGTAAAGCAACATGTTTAAAAAGAACAAAAAACAACTGGTGTTTTAGCGAAAGATTTCAAAAATGAAAACGTTCAATATTTTCCTAACACAAATCAAACAATAAAAGTGGCGTATTATTGTCTTTGCTGATATATAAGTACGAAAAATATAAAATACATTTTTATGTTGAGATGTGATATATTTTATGGGTTTATGAAACATAGGGAAATATGTAAATAAAATTGTGAACAAAAATAATAAAATGTGAATAAAATTGAATAAAATGTTGAATAAAATATGTGAATAAAATAAAATACATTTGGTAAATAGTATTGATGAAATAGTACTTATTGTTAAGAATGCCAAATATGGAAAGGATAACGAGATTCATAGATTCGTAAGGAAGGGAATTCTTAGTTTCACAATTTCTGAAATTTTGCGCTTTGTTTAAATTTTTTACTTGGAAGAAAAAAATTGCTTACAATTCTTTGAAAAAAATATAATTTCCTTTCTTCATTCTTTGCCAATTTTTATTTTAAAAATTATTAGCAAAATAAATGAAATCAGTGGTCTAAGATTATGCCTCTCTTTTTTATGCCGCGTTATTATTTTCATCCATTGAAAATGACAAAGAATATTTTATTCTATTTTTAATTCTTTAATGAATTTTTATTTAAAATAAAATATTCATTAAAATTTTTTATTATAAATGTTATTAATTTCGATATATATGATCTTAAGTAAGAATTAAATACTCTAACAAGAATATTATATTCACAGACAGAAAAAATATTTCAAAAAATAACGAAGCAATTGTAAAATAAGTGAAGACTATTAGTCAAAGAAATGATCTTATCTCTTATAAAAATGTTTAAATATACAAAAGCTCAAAAATCCTCTTATATCTGTAATTTAGGAAAAGTTTAAATAATTCCTAAGTATAAACATTTGTATTATATTTTTTAATAGCTGAATAGGAATGAAAAAACGGAAGTTGTATATTATATAGTATGCGTAAATATTTCAAATTTATAGGAAACAAATTATTTAACTGCTACCAACTTTGGCAAATGCAAAAATGGTTAAATTTGTATTACATATGATTAGTATCCAATACCATTCTTATATTGAATTACTAATGTGATGAGTGTTAGTCATATTTATTATTGTTTATAATAAATAAACAGTGTTTTAATTTATACAATTATATCTCATGCATCATCTATCATTGGGAATGTTGTATTTTATAGGCGTTTAATTTAAAGACAAAATTTCAAAATTATTGCCGAGGGAAAAGATATGTGTTGCTAATTTAGAATTGCTTTTGAATAAATATTTGGTTAATGAGCAGAGAAATATTAGTTTTAAAGTGAAATACATTTTGAAAGAAAAAAAAATGATTGATTTTAAATTTAATGATTTAAGTATATATTGAATGGAAGATACAATATTTATTTGCATTTTGATTACAACCAATCATAATTTCGAAGCAAGAAAAAGAGAAATAAGATAGCTTTATTGAAATAAATTATTTAGCTCATAACAATTTATGTTAATTTTGTCAAACAGGCTTTTATAATAACAACTAAACTTTGAACTCAGAATCAAAATTAAAAGAATTTATTTGTACTATTTTAAAACTTTAGAAATTTAATTTAGTCATAGGGAAGAATTAGTATATGTTCAAAAATTATTTAGTTTCTTAATTTCTGAGTTCTTTTTCTGAAATATTTTTACTAGCAATGATAAACTTTAAAGAAAGTTATTACATGATGAGCTTCCTTACAAACGTAATAACAATTTATAAAATTAAGTTCGTTTTTGATATTTGTGACACGAGTATAATATTGAACTTATATTCAAAATATTTTTATTCATACTTTTTATATTTTTATACCCTAACACCTCTTCATTTTATACTATGCGATGTGCATAATAAATCTGATTTACGATGCGTAAACTTACCAGTAACCTCTCAAATTCTAGTCGGCTGGCATTTCTATTTGTTATAACAGTTCCAACTTGCCCTGAAAGAGAAAATTGTCATTAGTTTAATATGCATATATATACATATGTATATACATACATACATATATATAATATATATATATATAATATATATATATTATACATATATATATATATTATATATATTATATATACATTATATATATATATATATATATATATATATATATATATATATATATATATATATATATATATATATATATATATATATATATATATATATATATATATATATATATATATATATATATATATATATATATATATATATATATATATATATATATATATATATATATATATATATATATATATATATATATATATATATATATATATATATATATATATATAATTAAGGGGTAAGAACTACAAGAAATGCGGAGATAAATTTCAAATTTATTAGTCTAAAGAGATGTTATATTAACAAGTATTATTTTTCCTTACGTCTTTGAAAATTGAATTATAAGAAAAAATGAAACTCTTTCCTCACACAAATAAGCACTGTAAAACATTAAATATTCCTACTTTTAGTAGCAATATTAAGTAAAAAGGAAGAAAAATATGCATTATGTTTTATTAATAAATTAAATAAATCCCAGTATTTTTTTCGAGTATCTTCTATTTCTAATTTATGTAATTTACTTGTCAAACAATTTTAATAAATTTGTATGGTTATTAACATTGGTACATTTAATAATCTGGTTGCCTGTTTTATGTTTTTTAATATAGTATTGTTTTAAAAATTTCTATTTTAAGAGTAATATATGAAGAAAAGTAAAGTAAAGGAAGACAATTTTATAGAAAAGAGCTTATAACTAATAGTTCCTCGGGGAATGGTTTTAAATATATTATATTTTTTAGTTTAAAATGTTGTAATAAATTATATATATACGATGTAAAAATTATTTGTAACCTTATAAATAGTAATTTCTTTGCAAACTATGCCTTTATCATGTGATTATTTATGTCTATCAGTTTGCTTAATATTTTCTAAAAGGTGTTAAAGCAAATGCCATTTGCTACAATTTTAAGAAAAATAAGATTAATATGTTTAAATATGTATTTTTATATCTACAATGAAATTTAATGATATGAAATAAAAGGCTTATAGAATTTTGCATTATTTTTGAAAAGCATTTCTTTTGCAGAAAATAATTTTTTTTTTCTCCAGGGTTGAAATTACAATATGAGCAATAACTGCATTACTTTAATATGAACAATAATGGCATGTTACAAAATGCAAATAGCGTTGCATGAAATGATATGCAATCATAGGAATATGTAGTTATTTCAGTATAAAATTATTAAAAATTTAATGCTTGAAAATATTCAATGGCATTTCATGTTTGTTTTCTAAAATAATATAAAAATTAAAAAAAAAATATCCAACATATTGTCCTTCACAAAAGAAAAAAAATAAGAAGTTATTTTTATGGACAATATTGAAATTAAACTTATTTTAAAAATAATTTGTTTAATAAGAGTTTTAAATTTTGAAAACTTCTCTTAATGATTATTTATTGAGAAAACTATTCGTTTATTTTTCTAACATCTAATGATAGGCAAAAGTTCTTAAAGTACTATAAAACGTGGATTTTAGCTTTTTCCTTCATTGCTCAATAAACAAGCAGTTTCTTTAAGCAGTTTTACATATAAGCCTTTTTAATAAAGTTATTGGAAAATAATTCTATTTTTTATCTTATACTATTGCACCGTTTTATCTGACTAAATTCCTTTTGATTCCACTGATAATAGTTTTGCATATCATGTAATGTTTTATTTTGTATTTACAGAAAACTGGTAAAACAAATTGACGAAATTTGCCTTACACTTAATTTATTAGTTAATAATTTTCCAATAAACAAGCAATATGGTTGCTGCTGTCAATTTTTTCCTTTTATTTCTGTGCAAGCTAGGATTTTAAAGTTTTTCTCATATTCCTTCCTCCTATTTAACTACAAAAAGTCAAACTTTCTAGATTCCTCTTTTAAATTTTGACAACGAATAACAATGATTAAATTTGGATAGGAATTTAAATTAATTTTTTCCGATAATAATCATGAAAGAAGTAAAATGTATAAAAGGGTTGCCTAAGAGCTGGGAATTAAATAAATTGTTTCCTTATTTAGCAAAAGATTTTATGAAAAATAGAAATTTCACAGATGAGAATGCTTTTGCAGTTTTTATTATTAAATAAAACATTGAATAGTATCTTTCATAGATAAATGATATTCCAACATATTATTTAAAAATAATAAGTGTGTTTCCTTACACAAAAATCTTATATTATTAATTTTATAGATTCCTTAATTAATTATAGCCTTAAGAATTGAAACTATATGTTCATACTTAAATTTATTATTATGGTTTAATAAATAAAAATGATTAAAAATTTTCACTTTTCATATTTATTGAAGATTGAAAGAAAAATGTTTTGGTATACATTAAAATTGTAATAAGTCAAAAATACGAATGAATTCTGAAAACTAAATTGAAGTTTCATAGAAGTTGTTTAAATACAATTGAAATAATTTGAAATAAAAAATGTGAATAATAAATTATGCAAAGAGAAACTAATAAGGAAAAACAAGCTTACAGAATATGTTTGTTCGTATAATTATAGTAAATTGCATCTTGGAAATTCATTCTCAGATTAAGAAATTATAGTTAAGATTTGTAAATTTGGAATTTATTTTGGAAATTTGAAATATTTCGCAAAAAAGATAATTTTATCATAAAATAAAGGCTAACTCATATAATACCAAAGATTATACATAGTATTCAAAAATAACAATTATGAGTATGTCAAATAAAAGTTTATATTTGTTCTATAATCTATTATTTGACATATTCATACAGTATTAAAACTATAAAACTGACAAATTATAGCTTTAATACTATTTCAGGAATAAAATAAAAACAAGAAAAACTAATGAAAAATTAAAATAATCGCATATTTATGACAATAAATTCTAACTATAATTTCAAAGAATAAACATTTTACTTCTTAAAATTATTTTACTTTTAGATGTCATCTCAATATATTTAAATTACTTGTAGAATATCATATAGATAATCATTTAATTGTATAAGGAGAAAAATATTTGAATATTTTCCTATCTCATTGTGATGGGGTAAATTAAATTATTTAGAATAACAAATAATGCCTTATGACAGTGACATATTTAAGTACTTGAAAAATTTTCTAATGGAGTATTAGTTATCAGTATTATTATCAGATTTTGATTTGAGTATTATTATCAGATTTTGATAATAAAGGATGTTTACATAAGAATTGGAAAAGCAAAGTAATTGACGACTTTTGAACTTTATTGTTGACTATAAGGCAAACAAGCAGCTTAAGCTCCACACTTTCAATGTTTGATTTCAAGAAATTACGAACAACACATTCAACTCACAATAAAGTCTTTGTTCTTTCTTTCTTATGAGTATTCAGAAAGAGTTTAGTTTCCTGTAGGTGTCGAATTCTAAATTTAATTTCTCAGATATTCATTCATAATTTCTTTCAGTTTTAATTACTCCTTGTTCTGAGAGAAATTTAAAAGCCATTGAGATTAATGAGAATTAAGAATTATGTACCCTGTTACACACCAATTTTTCTTTCATTGCTTAAATATTGTTTTTAAAAATATTATTACTATAGGCTATAAAATTGCCTTTGTACTCCTGAAAAAGGAGTAACGTAACAGCACACTTTTTAAGAAATTGGAAATAAAAATAGTAAAATAAGAACAACTAAATTAACTACTTTTATTAATTAAAATTTTAGTAATTAAAATCAAAATTATAAATTTTCATTATTTTGAGAAAGAACTAAGGTTGATAGCTTCAAATCAACGATTGGATTTTCCGTAAATAAAAAACTTAAATTTAATAATTTTCAAAATGAATTTTTCTAATCTAAAAATTTAATTTTGGATCAGTATTAAAATACTTTTATTGAATGAAATAATATGAAGAACATGTTAAAAATAATAAGTTATTTTTAGTTATATGTTAAAAGTTAGTTGCAAAGATGTATAGACTTATTTTATAAAAAGTTAAAAGGTGTAATATTACAAGTGATCCAGAGTATATTAATTGGATCACTTGCTATAGATCTAGAATATTTACTTTGTAAGCGAATAAAATGATCTTTTGAAATTGGAAATTATTCAGGTTTGTTTGACATTTTCCATTTTTCTATGGCAATAAATTAGCATTTATTTTCAAATTTCTCACGTAATAATATTAGATATTTTGCACATTTGACACTGATATCAGTTTTTTCACTTTTTGATAGTAATTTGAGAGAAAAAATTTTAAAATATGGTTTTCTTAAGCTAAACCAGGAACAAGAAATAAAATTATGTATTTTACTGCTAAATTATATACTTAATTTCACTTTAGAAATGTAGCTTTTCAAGTAAATATGAACTGTGAAGTTTTTCTGCTTTGACTAGTAGCAGTTTTTATGGCATTTAAAAGGGTATATATTCAGCTGTAATGCTCTAATAGGTGAATCTGTGTATTAAATATGCAAGATTGGTTTTGCTATGTACGTTTTTTTAATCCATGATCTAATGTCTCATAGCTAAAATATCGATTATAAAGTTACAGAAATTGTTATAATACTTTTTTGCAACATTTATCTGAGTAAAACATACTAAGGAATTGGTTTTTAATAGGTTTATGAATTCATTACATATTTTGTGCAATCACAGAAAAATGTTAAGAATTAGTAAATTTTTTATAATGCTGAAATGGAATAGATTTAAAAATCTAACTTAATTTTTTATAACTAATCAAGACTACAATTTTAATGAATTTTAAAAAACAAACTTTATTTAAGATAATGATGATTGAATTTCAAAACATAGATGATATTAACAATTGAGTGATGGTTAATGAGATGATGGTTTGTGATAGAGAAATTTGAAACACTATTGAATCCAGAATTTATGATCTTGTAAATGATGAATTACTGTTGAATGAATTACCCCTGAGTTTTGTAAAATTGATATTCTAGAATGCCGGCAATTGGAAGAGTCTTAGCCAAAATTTGATTGAGTAAAAAATTGATAGGAGTATATTTATGACATGGATTTTTTGTCTTTTTTCAGGATGCGTTTGTTGAAATCGAAGAGCATTTCTACGTTTTATTAATTTTAATTTTCAGTGAATCAAAAGAGTCACAAAAGTTAATTCACAATCAAATATTGCTTACAAATCATTGTTTCAAATTTAATTGGTATAAAAATAATTGTTTTGGAATTTGCTGGAGTCAACGTACCTTATATGTACTTATATTTACCCATGTTCATGGATGGGTAATACAATATAAAAACTTAAAAATGCAATATATTATTAAATAGTAGAATAATAAAAACAAGATTCATATAATTTATTAATTTTGGGATATATACAAATTTTTTATTTAAATGAGTGAGGTAGGATATAAAGAAACACAAGCATGTTTTGTAAACAGTAGAAATTGGGGGAAAGTATATTGAGGAAAATTTCTTCTAATTTTGTATACCAGAACATTTTATCCAATTTTAGAGTAAATCAAAAGAATAAATTTTCTATACGTTGAAGAGAAATTTTATTGAATACTGTAACTGTAATTATTATTTATGACTTCTTACCAGCCCGACAGAGATTTGTAAGTCCTAATTGTAAAAATTCCTTATCCCTAGTAACAGAAAATTAAATTAACGCTGGCCTTCGTTTTTGAATTCCTTATCTAATTTCTTAGCAGAAACTTTGCAAAGACAAAAGCTGGTAATAATCTATGGCTGATAACTTCAGGAAGGAAGATACATGTGTCAATAATTCTCAATCTTACTCTGCACGCTTCTCCCAAATCTCTGCAGAAGCATGTAGACCAGCATTAGTATGAAGCATTATCATTTTGCTCTATTGAATATTGTAGGCTTCATTTATTAAGGAGCTGTTTCTCAATTATTTATTTATTGACAGTACAATTTTAATTTTATATTTCTGGATAATTTCTGCAGATTAAAATAGTTTGATTCTCAACGATCGCATAGTATAAACAACATTTTCTTATACAGTCTCAGCTTCGATTCAGATTACTATGACTTATTGAGGTAAAGGGCACAAACAGGTTTTCCTGGTTCAAAATATATAATTTCCATTATTAGGATTTCATTGATAAACCTCTTTTGGTTTCCAGTAAAGCACTTACAATGAATTCGTCTTTTTACACAAAATTCACATTAGTTTTATTACATTCTTCTTTTTAATTCTTCCTTGTTAGAGGTTGTCTGAAATACAGTGATTTAAATGAACTTTATTAGTAGTTATTGATAAACGACCGCATTTCATTTATAACTATAAGGAATTATCTTCATCTCGGTTCATTTTTCTGGTCAGTATATATGTAGTGACAAAAAAGAGACTAAATGTATAAGGGAAAGTGTCTACTTGCGAAAATTATTCCAATTTTCCCTTAACTTGAATATAAATACATATTACATAAATTAACATCAGACAGTGACATGGCAACCGTTATTGGTTGGGGGAAGTACCACAGAGCTCTTTTGACCAATGCGATTGGAATGTTCCAATTAGTTGGTCATCCTAACGTGATAACCCTCTGTTCTAATTTAGTTCTTAATTTCCATGCAGACTTGCTACATAGTTTTACGAACCCACTGAAATGATGGAAGGCTGAATCAATCTTGTCAACCCGAGTATTGAACCTCGTAACTGTGGTTTGGAAGCCCGAACGGCTAACACTGACTTTTATATATGTATATTTGAGTTTAGCGAAAAGTTCAGTCATGCATTGATTGAATTTGTCTTATTAACCCGTTTTAGTCTCTACTGAAATATTTGATTTTTCATGAATGAAAATCAAATATGCAACAGATATAGTTGTATCAAACAAATTGTGGTTTTAGTGAATAATACTGAAGGATAGATAATTCGTGTGAAAAGATACTGACTTAGAATCCCATTTTCAGTGACATGTTCATCAAAAATGGCATAAAAATTATCAATTTTTTTATGTATTTAAGTGCGAGTCTTTCCCCTAAGAACCAAAATAAGTATATAAACAAACAAAACAAAATTTAAATCAAAAGAAATTTAAACAAGGAAATTCTCGCTGCTCCTGATTTATAACAATCACCTTCAATGCACTGATTATTAAAAAAAATATGTCAACCAACATTTTTTAACGTTGAACTTATATGAAATGAAATGATAATGCATTTTATTTTTATAATAATAAAAAATCTAAATGGAATGAGCTAGAAAAATGATTTTATTATATTGTTACAATTATTTATTTCGTAAGTTTACGAATTCTATCAGTGTAAGCAACGAAAGTCTGTTTAATCTTTTAATAAAAGTTAAACTATGCTATGTATTGAAAACTAAATTTCTAGATATATTTAATATTTGAAATTGATTTTTAGAAAATTTTTTGTCTCAGTATATTATTTACAGTAACAAATTACGTACTTTCACTTAAAACTTTTTTCGATAATGTATTGCTTGATGGTATCGCCAATTCATTTCCCATCAATTAACCTTCACATTTTCCGATATTTGTTTTCCAGAGTAGTGGGAAAAGGATCTGAGTCATGAGTCATAAAAAAAATTTATCTTTGCATTACTATCTCATCAGATGATAACAGGAGCTTCCCAATACTTTGCCTGAAGTGTCATAACAAACATTGACAAGATGGCGATTTTACTTGTTTCCGATCCAATAAAAGGCGTAATGTTCGGGTCGGAAGTTGGTTCATTTGATAGAGAATCAGAAACCATCCTTCATTTGTGGGATGACTACACCTTCTCCCCGTTCAATGGGCCTTGAAAAACTGGGATAAAAGAGACATTACGTTTTTTTCCCTTTTCTCTTACCTCCCTTGGAGGCACAAGAGAGAACTAAGCATTAATTTAAGTAATGGATAATTTTACTGGAAAAGAATAAACTCTATGTTTCAGATGATTTAATGTAAATTATAGAGACATAACTTTAATTTTTATTTGTGATTGTAAAGTTTCACATGTTTAAATTTCCTCATTCTTTAAACTGAATATTTTTTAATACTGAGAAATTCATGTAAACATAAAATTTTAACTGACAAATT
This sequence comes from Latrodectus elegans, assembly GCA_030067965.1. Lineage (NCBI taxonomy): Eukaryota > Metazoa > Arthropoda > Arachnida > Araneae > Theridiidae > Latrodectus > Latrodectus elegans. The sequence continues at coordinate 35,574,376 of CM057822.1, read as the reverse complement.
AAAATGTATCTCAATTGCTGCTGTAATAATAGTGAATTTCTTTAGCTTTATACTTAAAAAAAACATTGCATTTAAAAAATGACTAATAAAAGTGCAAAGTTATTATTCATATGCAAATAACTCATGTTGTCAAATAAACAAATTTATCAAATAATAGAATTATTGTTATCACGTAAACGAATTGAAGTATTAAATCATGATTGCTACAAAAATAAATGGATAAATTTGGTTTTTATAACTGTATCATTTCATAAAATATAAAGTTTCATTTACTGATGCTTTATTTAAAAAATTTATCATAAAAATTCATTGGTATTTAGGCTTTAATATTTCTATTTAGTTCCATGAATAATAATGCATTGATTTTTAAGTAATTAAATGGAAAAAAATTAAAAAAATGTATTCATAAAAAATGGAATTATTGTTATTAAATATTCATAAATAAACATATTTAAAATTTATAATATTAAAAATATTGATCAATAAATATTTCACTTTGCTATTGTTCAAAAATGAATGTAGCTTTTATATATAAAATAAGTATAATCAAAAGTATATTATTTTTAAATGTTAATTTAAATTGTATTTAAATTTAATTCAATTTTCTTTTAAAAATTAATTTGGTATTTTGACTTCTATACATCCCTTACGAATAATAGTGAATATAAATTAAGTATGTAAACCAATAAAATTTAAAAAAAAATGTGTTTATAAAAAATTTATCTTACTATTTTTTAAAACATATATGCTGTTTTATGTAACGTAAGTGTGTAATTATAAATAAATATATAATTTAATCATATTTTAAAAAGTAATTAAATTTAATTCAATGCTTTTTATCTTTCTTAAGTGTTAAGCTCAAATATAAAAATTTCGTAACAACAATTTAAATGTTATTAGTATCCTAAATGTTTAATCGCAAAAGTTTTCCATAGAACTTACGTAGATTGTTCTTAAAACTTAATACTCAATTGATAATTGAAAAATTTTTGAAAGCAACACTTTTTTGTAAAAGGAAAGTTATAAGATTATTTATAGTATTTAATTCAACATGATACATAAGCATTAAAGATTTTAAGCATTTAGCCTAAAATATATTTTAACTTAATTGTAGTTGTCTAATTATGTAGTGTTTTAATTTAATTGTGTGTGTGCAACACACACACACACAAACACACACACACACGCACACACACACACACACATATATATATATATATATATATATATATATATATATATATATATATAATAATAACAAATTTTCAAGATTCATTCTGAAAGCTACGTTTTCCTATTGCAAATTTTATGTTTGTATTTTTAATTATAAATTGATATGCATTCAGAGATGTATTCTTCTCATAAAACAAAAGTACATATTAATTTAATAAACCTTTAAGTAAATATTACTTTGAAGTTAAAATAAGGTATTAAAACATTTTTATTATAATATAATGGCTTATATTTAAATTACCAATTTGTGATTATTATTACTCTGGTACTACTGTAATTAATAGAATAACAACTACATAAAACCATTTACTGTTATAAAATTCAGTTTTGAAAAGCAAATAATATTGTTGAATATTCTTTTAAACTACGACCATGAATCAAATTTCAATTATTATAAGATACGGATAATGAAATTTTATCCAAAAAACTAGCAAAAACATTATATTAAAAGTTTAAAAATAAAAGCTATTAAATATTTATTTTTTCATTTTTTATTGAGATTATTTAGTGGTTTGAAAAATCATGGCTTTTTATTTCCTCTATTATCTATAATTTCTTTTTCTGATGAAAGTAATTAGGAAAAACTTTCAAAACAAATTTTTATTGATGCAATAATCTTTAATTATTATTGATTACAATAATATTTTTCAAATGAAAAATGATTTGTTTAATGATAATTATACTTATATGACATCTGAATGAAATATGCTGATTCCTAAATGAATCGTTAATTAAGGAATTATTGCTATAAAGCAAACGTAATAATTATTAAAAATATTTCTTTATCACACAAGAAATTTCGTAACGTTAAAGCATTTAGTTATTGAAGTTTAATAAAATTTTTTTCTTAATAATTTTCCCAAGTGTTTCATTTGCGTATCGGTATAAATATATTTACATATCAGAAGACTGGACAACAATGTAAGTTGGCACCTGAAACAACTGTTATGTAATGAAGAACATTCAAGATTATGTTAAAGAAAATAAAATTTTTGAAATACCTATTTTTATATTTAGAAAATACTCATTAAAACTTAAAATTTGCATTTGCATATTTAGAAAATACTCATTAAAACTTAAAATATTTACATAAGTATGAAATGTACTTTTTAATACATTTTGTCATTAGGCTATAGTTTAATTATATTATTTATTATAAGTAATTAATACCCATATGTATGATAATAAGTACTTAGACATTCCTCAGTTTTTTTGTAAATGTTTACTAAAAAAAAACAATATTTTTAGTAAATAAAAAACTTACAATGTACCAAATCATTACAAACTGATTATAGTGCTTAAAATTATGAACAATATGTTAAAAGCTCAATACATTTTACTAAAAATCTTTCCAATTGAATAATACATTGCATTGGGCTAATTAAGTCAAAATACAGTATTAATTATTTTTATATTGTTCTCTCCATATGATTACAAAATAAGTGATTTCAGTAAAAATATTGCAAATACTGACGTAATATAAATTTTTAAGTTGTTCCTAAATATTTAGTAATTAATTCCTAAGTTAAATGTAAACTAAAATTAAAAAATTCATGATGTTTTAAGTCATACTATTAATTTCATTATGATGAAATGAATTATTCTTCAAAATATTTTTTTAGATCTTTCAAATTTTTTTCTTTGCTACATGTGTATGAACATATATTCCTTTAAAGTTTTGATTTTGCTTTTAAAATATAAATTCACTTTCACAAAAACACTCTCTTTAGCTCCACAGAAATGTAGTTCTTATAATAATTATAAGGAACAACATATTAAAAATAATATTTTCCTCAATTTTAATAGCATTTAACGAAATTTCATGTACAAATTATTGCAGCAAATATTTTCATAATTTAAAATACCAACATTTCAACTAAAAATAATATCTGATGTATTTCAAGAAATTATATAATTTCGTATATTCTTTTTACCAAATTTATTGAAGGTAGTAATTTTCAGTATAATGCAGTTGTACTATAGTATCATAAACTTTTCATCTTACATTCATTAATATACTTCAATTATAACAATTTGATTTAATGATTAGTCGAAAAGCATAAAAAGAAATTATTATTTTATAAAATCTAAAGAACTTACAATATTAGTAAACATATAAAATAGGGGAATAAAATTCAAAATTGTATTTTTTGAATTTCGTTAAATTATTTTAACTATGCACTTATAAACCATAGAATTATATAAATACTACTGACCACTCACAATGCAATACACTAAAGTGTTGATGACCAACCTTAGCATTCAAAGAGCCAAATATAGATAATTTAAAACTGAAACTTATTCACAGTCTTATTTTTCATCATGATCTTTGCTTTAGTGAGACACATTATTAAGGAATTAATTAGGATTAAAAGTATTTTCTCAAGCTTGCCTTTGCTAAATAAGAGTTAATTTTAGTAACAGTCAATTAAATAAAACTTGGTATCATAATTACATAAAGGTAATGATATTTATTTAAAAATATCTGTAGTAAAATAACATAAAAGCTATCCCCTTAAGAATCTACAAATGCTCCACTAATGTGAACATTTCCTTGGAAAGTAAAGGTAAGTCAGGCTTCCAGGATATAGTTTTCATTTTCAAGCAAGATTGTAAGTTCTACCGATAAGCCAATTTTTTAATTTACTCATGATATTTTTCATGCATGAAAATGATTGTTTACATGAATATATAGACAAGAATAAGGAAAGATTAGCCAAAGCTAATTTGTTTTCAGTTGATCATATGAGTCAGGAATACTATTCCAAGTGTTAAAAATCAACATATCTTCTTTCTTAAGATCTTTTAAAGCAGACCACTTGTTTTGTAAACTTAGTTGACATTTATTTCTCTCCAATTCCTCAAAATTGGCACACAAAAATATTCAAATTTAAAGTTCCATAATTCTTTACTTTTGAAATCAAACAACAACATTTCAAAGCTCTTAAAATCAATTTTAAAGGGTGAAAAATGAAGTTCTGTTACCAAACTTTTCTGTTTCTCAAGTCTTTAAACCTGTTTAGAAAAGTTTCATTCATATTTATTAGAGTTGTTTTGAAATAGCAAATGTCAATATTAAATCGTCTTTCTATGTCTGATAAAATATTGTCACCATCTAAATCATAGAACTTTTTAAAAGAATAATTTCGTATCATTTGTTTAGATTCTAGAATCTGTATTATTTTTACTATCTGTAACTGTGCCCCTTTTTATGTCTGGCGTTTCAAACGTTTTTACTCGTCTCTTATTAGGTAAGATAATAAGAATATTCTACGCATAAAAACTAAACCTTTTGAAGAAGAACCGTAGCCGAGGAGCAAAGAGTCATGGGTTGCCGATCACTGCCCTAAAGGAAGGAATTTGCAGTGAGGAAATATATCAAATTATTAATCATTACAGTACATATCCACATCAGAGGCAAATGTAGTGAAAACTGCATGATCTTCTTAAAGGGAATAAAGATTGTCGATTTAAAGTACGACAGTTGTTTTTTCTTATGCAAACCATTTGTTATAGTTAAATTGTCATCAAGTGCCTGAACACTATATTTTATAGAGATTACAGACTATACTTCCTAGAAATCGATGATCGTGTTGGACAAGATCAAGTAAATGTGATGTGTATCTGTAATTGCTGGATGCAGGAGGAAACAGAGGACCACTCACACTAACCTTGTTGCACCACTGAACTTAAGAACAAACTTATTATTCGCATAGCAGTCATGGATCCCTCAACTTCATCACGAAGGACAAAACAAGAGATTCAGTCAGTCCAATAACATCTGTTGTCCACTTGCATGATTAATAACTTTTACTACAGAGAGTTAAAGTCCTAAAGACGTTTGTTGCTTTGTTTATTTTTGATTCAAAATCATAACCATTTGCGCTAATGATAAGATGAATGAAAACATAATAGAATGACATTGTCTTTGCTGACGAAACCCGCTTCTACTTGCAACACGATAATAATTGGATTGGACGACTGTTAAAAATTATTTTAGACATTGCCACACTGGTTCTGGCACATGTATAATGGTACGGGTGCCTTAGACATTATGCAAACATTCCTCTTGTACATATAATGAAGAACATTTTTGAAGAGCCACATGTTTGAAGATTTGCAGCCCATTGTCCTCCTACGCCTTCTACAGCTGTGGCCAGCTCTATTTCAAGAAGACAATATGCAATAATATATGGTGCGCAATGTTCAAGATTTCTTCTTAACCTGTCATATTGAATTGCTTTCTTATCCTTCCTGTTATCTCAATCTATTACCAATGGTAGAAGTGTACAATTACTAGCCTAGGATATACTACTACCTGATGATGTACCAGATCAACTTTAGAAATATGTGGAAGCTTCAATGGACAATGGCACTCTTATGCACTTTTTCACAAAGATACAGTCAAAACCTCATTGATTCTATATTGAGGAATTTTCCGGTGGTTATTAGCAACAGAGGTGGCTACACTAACCGATAATGTTTTCATTATCCCCACTTCATAATAAGCTGTAATTTCAACCATTTAATCTTTGCATGACTTGCTATTATTTTAATAATTTTTTGTGATATGTCCGCTCTTTCTCAGTGTTGCATTTTTGGTGGCCAGCAGTGCAGAATAATACTTGAAGTTAAAGTGAAATAATAAAGCGATTTGTATTAAAAAAACTTACCAACAATAGTAGCAAAGATAAACACTCCAATCAGATAGCTTATGATGGTAAACATGTATCTGAAATTTGTAAACATATTTTAAAATTTCAAGTAAACTGATAAATCCAGAAAATGATATATAATATATTTAAACATTGACATAAAACAAACTTGTTTTCAATTCTTAAGGAAAAAATATGCAGAATTTATCAATTAGAGTGTTAGTTTCAGAATATCGTGTAGAAGTATCATTATTATGTTTAGAGAGATTTGAAATACATTAAATAATTGTATTTCCTCTTCAAAGAGATGAACACACATGTTTCAACAACTCTTATCGAATAATATTTGTCCATAAACAAAGTTTCATTTTACTTTTATAAACTGGGCACGATAACACCATTCAATAAACTAAGTGCAGTATGTAACGATATATTTGAAGTTGTCAAATTATCAATTTTAATAAGATGATACCTGTATAAAATTCATACTATTTAAGTTACTAATAACTGATAATTGAGGTTGGTATTAATTTAACACTAAATTGCATCTGTGTGAATAATTTTTTTTATCAACGAAATCTCGGAGTATTATTATATTAAAATACTTGAAATTTATGTCAAAGTCAATATCCTAATGCTTTGACAAATGAGTTCCAAAACGGGGAAAGTTAATATTCAAAATGAATTTCGAGGGCAAATCACTGTTCTTTGTTTAATTATTCTGAAATTGCTCTCCATTTGATGCAGGAGATATTGTGCTAAATTATGATTCAATATCTAATTTTAGAAATCTGTTCAAAGTCTACATGATACATTTTGGATAATTTTATACTTTATTAAAATATTTGTTAACAGTATGTAACCAAATTTGGTATTCTTACTACTGTTAATTTAATGTGTGTGTGTGTGTGTCATGCTCTTTTAATTATAAATTTAGTATTTTTATCCATAACCAAAACAAAATAAAAAATAAAGGAATTATAAGAACATATAATTTTTAATTGAAATTCAGACACAAGGAAAGTAAATACTTCACTAATAGTAGTTAGTGATTTGTAGGATCTAAATGCTTATCAGGTGTAGTAAATTAAATTAAACTAATTTTAAGTAAAAAAATAAAAGTTTATTAATTCAATGGTAAATACATTTTTATTGTTAATAAAAGTACATTCATTTTTAATTTATGCATGGTTACAGCAGTACAAATAAAATATAATTTTGATTTTATAAAGTTTCTTTAAGTACTTAATTTATTTAGTTTCAAGAAAATACATTTAAAGCGTAATCACATTTTGCTCAACATTGTAATTTATTTTGAATAAACGTCAGCAATATGTCCCCATAATTGTTTTATTTCAAATATGTATACAATGTTATAAAGTAAAGTATTTTCTAAGGTTCTGAATCTACTATGAGAAAGGAAGAAAATGACAAAAATATAAAGAATAAATGCATTGAAATTTCAGTTGATACACCTTTGATTGGAAATAAAAAATAAATAATACTTATTTATTTATATTTTTACAAAAATAAAAGTTCAATAATATTTAAATCAAAAAATAAAATACAAGTTTTAAGTGACATAATTTTTTACTAAATTGTAAATTTTTAAGTGACATAATTTTTTACTATATATAATCTATTAAAAAATTTAAAAGTTACTTATAAAAATATTTCCATATAAAATAATAAAACTTAATTGATAATGTATTATAGAGAACGCCAATTTTCTCTATATTTATGTAATTCAGATGAAAATAAATAAAGAAAAACCAATGAATTTAACTATTATTTGTTTTTACTTTAATTCATTATAACTGTTACCAGTATATGTAGATATTTTTCTACTTAAAACTCTAATGCGATTCTAATTCTTGATTTATTATTTACAAGGATGCATTTTAGATATTTCTAAGAATTTCTGAAGTTTATCATCTGCTAAGCAATTTTATTTTATTTTGCTCATGAATAAATAAAATTTCTATATAAGAATATTGCGACAAAGTAGTGATTTTGTATTAGAAATAAAGTTATTTCTTCGTTGATTTTAAAAATTCATCAGGGTATCATAAATATTTAATTCAATATACGATAGCATTCCTTTATCTTAAAGGCGAAAGTTGAATTTTTAACCTGCTGCAAATGTTGTTATAAATTGATCTGTATTATAAATGCTATTTGACGCGATTGATTTTAGTGATCCAGCATGTCCATCTCTAATTTCTTCCGTCTTTAAAACAACAATTTGATTTTTTTCCAAAGAAACTGGTGATTCAGTGAGTGAATTTTTATATTTTAATCTTGAGTAAAGAATGGTATTATATATACGCATGCAAAAGTAATTTGACGTAGCAGCGTAAGATTTTATAAACTTTGATTTAAATATGAGTTTTAATTTTTTTATTATAAGCATATATTTATTGATTATATGTTTCTAATATTCGACCGTTATGTCAAAATCTTATTTCATTCCATAGTTATTCGATTTTTAATCCTTTTTTCTCTCTATTACATACAAGCACGCACATATATACGCATGCGCACAAGGCAATAACTAATTAAATCTACTTCTTTGCTCCAAAGAGTTTTCTTCATTTTTTAGTTACTTCTTTGCTTTAAAATATAATTACATTGAATATTATTATCAAAATCTTATATGGAACAAAAGCTAAAATTCTTTTGCTTTATATAAGCTTTTATAATATTCAATGTAATTATATTTTATGAGCAGAATACTTTATATAATTTTATATATTTACGTAAATTGTTATTTCTTTGAATATATATTTAAGAAGTAAATTGAGTCTGCAGATTATTCTAGGAATATATTCACTTAAAAGCTTTTTCTTTTACAGGCGTAAAGTTTAAAGTAATATATAATAATCGTAAATTTACAATTATAAATAAAACTAATAAGTTAAAATTTAAATAATTGTATAAGTCATATTTATTTACAAAATAAACTTATCAATAAACTATAACTTTTTATTGGTTTTAAAATTTGAGAGTCTTAATCATACTCACTGTAAATTTGTTGCAGGCGTTGCTAAGTCACCAATTGTTGTAAGCGTCAGTGTGGACCAATAAACAGAACCAAGGTATTTTCGTGATAATTTAGAATAGTCATCAACAGGTTTGGGATAAGACCATTCTCCAATAAAATTTTCGAATTCAGAAAGCATGTAGTAAAAACATCCAAACCAGTGCGCAAGTAATAACAATATATGAATCAAATTCACCACTCGCCATAAATTTGGATATATTGTTCGAGACTCCACCATATAATACAGTCGATAGGATCGATAAAATTTAAAAAATCTGAAAAGCATAAAATTGAAGAAAAGGTGAATATAAATAGTAATATTCAAGTTGTTAAGTAAAATATAATATTTATTAAATTAACATAACTTCAAAATTTGTTACAAATAATGAATAGTAACATACAATCTTCAAAACTCTGCATTGATAAAAAATTATTTGTTGAAAATATTTTTTAAAAATTTTTGTGAAACATTTTTATGTTTAATGTACCATTCCAGTAGTTTCAGTTTATTGTGGCTACAAGATGCTTTTTTCTTGTTCATATAGTTCAATGCTTCCGTAGTTAAAGAAAATATCACGAATATCACGGTGTAAGTATGATTAAAATGATTTTAAAGTAAAATAAGTACTGTGTTTGTAAACTGGACTCCGATTTTCATTAGTATTTTAAGTTATTTACATAATGTAACAACTGAAAAGAAAAGACAATATTTCTTTTTAATACAGATGAAGGAGCCCCTATATTTGATCGCTGAATTGAAATGCATGTTAGGCAAAACATTAAAATAAAATAATAACTAATAATATGGATTACAACTAAAAAATCTGAATTTGTCTAAAACCTGAAACATAGTTCCAATTGAAATTAATATTTTTGTGATGCCACTAAATGTTTTCTGACATTGAAATAATAAGTTAAATTAAAAAATATCCTTTAGTATTTATTAAAAAATCTTAATCAGTCTAAAATTGGAAACATACTAGTTCCAAATGATTTCGATATTTATGAAATACCGTTTCTTTTTTCTGTCATTCAAGCAATAAATTGTATGAAAAATATCCTTTAATACAAATTCAAATTGAAAATTTAACTTGAAAATCATCTATATTTTATTGTTTTTTTTACATTATTGACTCATAAAAATTTATACAGCTATATTTAAATCATTTTCAAGTGGAGCTGTTAAACTTTTAAAAATATTTATGCGTATTGTTATCTGAACTGAGTTTATAAGAAAAACTTATTTTGTTTTATCCCTGATCAAATAAATTATCAAATTTGATGTAGATTTTTAAATATAAGTTAGTTAATATATCTACACACACACACACACACACACACACACACACACACACACACACACACACACACACACACACACACACACACACACACACACACACACACGCACACACACACACACGCACACACGCACACGCACACACGCACACGCACACACACACACGCACACACACACACACACACACACACACACACACACACACTCACGCACACGCACACACACACACGCACGCACACACACGCACACGCACACACGCACACGCACACACGCACACGCACTCGCGCGCGCGCGCACACGCACACACACACACACACACACACACACACACACACACACACACACACACACACACACACACACACACACACACACACACACACAATTTTTATAAACCAATGTGTGTGTGTTTTCCTTTGAAAAACTATTTTAGAAATGAGGAAAGAAGCATGCCTAGATTATCTACAACATTTTCTCCAAGACAAAATAAAGGAAAGGATTAATTAAATGAGGTACCTGACAATCCGTATAAGAGGCATCATATTATGCGTCAATTGTATCAAATCTAGGGGAATAATGGAAACTAAATCCATTATAAAGCTCCTTGACTTTACATAGTGTCCTGCTAGCTTTTTGCTTTCACACACCATTAAGCCTTGTTCCAAATAACCCGTTCTGAACTGGAAAGCTATATCTAATATGAAAACCACATCGGTGAACCCATCTAAGATGTACCAAAGGGTCGACCAACTCTGTTGAAGCTCTGGGAACGCCTACAAAATACATCCATAAAGAAAAAAATAAAAAAAAATTTATAATTCATATCGCATTTCCTATTAGAAATTGATTTTATAGTTTTAAAATGATTGTGATGAGAAACTTTATTGGGGTTATGAGAGAGATTACTTTTTATCAGAAATAAGGCTTAAGTAGGAATTTTTAGATGACAGTATTTTTATTTAATATACAAGCTTACTAACAGCGTATTAACTGTTGTTTATCTAATACATTGAATACAATATAAAATTTTAATTCAATTATTTATGATATTGTATTAATTTAACTGTTGTAATAAAGTAATAATAATCACATAGCAATGAGCAGATGTAGTGGTATTATATCAACAAAAATATCATTTAATTAGTTTTAAGCATATTGTTTGACATATTTCTATTATGTAAATTGATTCGTTACTTCTCAGAATATAATTTCAAAATACTTTTTTGCTTTTGTACCAAATTAAATAGAATTATTATCATAATGCATGAATTTTCAATGATGTAAAAAAGTATTGATATAAACTACTGTGACGTTTGCGAAAACCATATGAACTTGTTAAAATTCCATTAATTGATCATATGAATAGTTCTTGGCCTTGAATGTTGACTTCTATGAAATCATTTACATAAAATTGCTTATGTGTATTTACACATGTCTATTTTGGATGAAATGCTTTTGATGCGTTACTCATTTAAAGCTTAAAAACTATTCTTTGACTCATACATTTTTGATCATTTTGAAAACACAAGATTATATATATTTTAAGCTGTTCCGTCTTTCAGAAAGTATTTAGTTTAACCTGCACGCATTTTATGAGATTGTATTTAAAGATTACACTAAAGTATCCTCAAATTATACATGACTTGAAAACTATTTAATACATTTGAAATTGAATAATTTGTACTAAATATATTTATTTTATAAGTATTTTACTACAATCGAAGGTTTTTACTATTTTCTGAATATTACTTTGTCATGGTTTAATTTTATTTATCTGTAAAATATATCGTGGATTTGTAACATTATCTAAAGATTATTTCTCTGATTGCATTTATAATTAGAAGAATATTTTGAAGGTTTATTTTTCAAAACTAGTCTGAAGATTACATTTCAGAACTTTACCATGATATAGTTTCATTTTGACATAATACAGTTTTGCCAAGAAATCAATCGGTAATATGCACAGAGTGTGGCACGTAAAGTCAGCGCATAAAATAAAATATAAATTATTAAATATGATTATTATCCTTCACGTAAGTGCTGAAAATACCTTTTACTCCTTCTACCACAATGTCATCACTCTCCTGGAGAGATTTACATATTTTCTTATAAGTTTTTGTGTTTTGATGCTATTAATGACATCTTGTACCCAGATATTCAATGGTTTGTGGATTTGTTTTGTATACGCTTCTGTTTAACAGTTCTCACAAGTCAAAGTCACAAGTAGATAGGCCAAGTAATTGAGGCAACCATAAGTTCCAGATGATCATCTTCTCTGATGTAAGCACTTCATGCACAGGAGAAAATCATGATCTCATCTGTGGCATGTCACACCATTCTGCAGAAAATAACATGACTGAAATTTTCTGAAAGGTTACTCCAGGATTCCTTAATCAAATTCCCTGTTCGCCATTTTCTCAAATAATATAGGCTCCATATACAAGGATTTTGTTGCCAAATAAGTAATATACGAATATAAGCAAATAATTGCAAAGAATGCAATGTTCTATAATGTTATAAAGTGACCGGCTTTACATATAACACTCTGTATATAATAATATGTCAGTAATAAGTTTTATAATGTTGCTAATGTTACTCTCGAACATAAAGAGAAAATCAAGATTATTTATGTAAAATTTTTAATCAGTATTTGATTTCTTTATCTTCATATATAATGTACGATACTTAGGCAACAATGTAAATTTTAAGTTCATAGCCATGAGTTTACAAAAATAGGGGTAACTGAAGAGTACAGAATCAACAAAAATAACTTTTTGCGTACGTGAAAAGCCTTCAACATCATTGGTAGAGTTGCTAAAGAAGTTGATGGTGGACACCCAGAAAAATAACTGCAGCTAATGACCTGTATAGTATTCTACATGCGAAAAGATGTTAAAAACTAGCTAACAAGCATCATTGATCAGCTACTGTACGACAAGTCTAGAGGACTACTGCAGCCAGATGTCTTCACAGAAGCGACATATTTTCCCACCGTCTTGAACGCTGCATCTCTTTAAAAGTTGGTCGTCGACTTTATCGTTTAGAGGGCTGTAAGAAACACAAAAAACTGAATATCTTCTCAAAGTAATCGAGTCTTCTTTATGGATAAGAGGCATTTTAGTAGCACAAGTGGTTTCCAATACCAGTTGAATGGGAGAAGCATTGGGACACGATTTCATCCCAATAACATCACTGAAAGTGAACATTATGGTAGTCTTGGAGATGTAATTTGAGAAAGCATTGTTCTGAACGACTGGATTGAGGTACATGTTTTCAAAAGAGGTTCAATAATTAGAGATTGCTGTTATATCTGTGTTATATCAATAATCAGAGATTGCTGTCATATGGGAAAGTGACTCTTTCCCATATGAGTCTATTTTAAAGTACCATTGGTACAGAAGGGGATCGAGTTTGCGAGGCTTAGTACCAGAAGCTGAGGCTTCTATAACTAATTTTGATACCTTGCAACTCGAAAGCTTTGAACTCGAGTCTACCGTCCAACAGGATTACAATGCACAGCCACATTGGAGTTCTGCTGTTCAACAGTTCTTGGAAAGGGAAGGCATCATTGAATGGCCAACTTATTCTTTTAGCTTAAACTACGTAAAACATGGATGGTATCTTTTAAAAAGATGTTTTGGAGTACGTTTTCGCACTTTGGGTAGAGCATGGTGATTGAACCCAATTGGTGCATGATTGAACCCAACAACTGGAACAGGTTCTGAGTAAGGAATGGAAACACTTACCTGAAATAATTGTCGGACATATTGGTGCTGAGTATCAAGAGATGATGCGAAGTAATTATTATATTAAGGGGAAGAAATACCGCATACTTAAAAACAACTACTTAGTTTTCTTTTTTATGGTGGACAATCATGTGTAATCATATTATAAGTTTAATAAAACATTTTTTGTTTGATTGCATACTGTATTAACGTTATATATATTTTTGCATCGCTATGTGCTTCTAATATTATTTAATTACTAATTGATGTCTCTCAGTTTTCTAATTTCATGCCTCTCAGACGATTTCTAACGAAGTTATGGCAATTCTTATAAAATTTCCAAAAAAAAAGATCATTAATTTATTTATAGGTTCATTTTTCTTTTACCTGACTTTGCCTAAAATATTATTTGTTTATTCTAGTGTTAGTTGTTCTCTTGTTTAAAAGATGAAACTGTAAATTTATTTGAAAAATTACAGATTTAATTTTTAAATGAGAACATATTTTTTCTATTATTTTAACCATGAGCTTAAGCTGATATCACGACCTTATAATCATTTAATTACTTAGATTAATGAAATAGTAATTGAGATTATATTGGTTTATATTTGAAAAATTCAAAGCCTGCCAAATTTTGCAATTTTTTTTTACTTTATTGATTTAAACAAAAAAAAAATATTTCTTCTGACGAGATCTGGATCTTGGACTTTCTGTGCAACTTTTTTTTATTAAAGTAATAAAGCATTTGATACTACTTGTTGCCAAAGTGAAAAATTAATTTCCAAAGACTTTTCATATTTTTTTTGATTAAGTGGTGTGTGCAACGATCGATTGATACAATTTAATCTGATTAAAAAGTGCAATGTTCGATTTATACTTTATTTTTAAAATGCTTTTATTTTTCATAAAACGCTTAAATGCCATTTTATAATTCTGATGTTATCACAGGCGACCTAACAAGAATTATGAAACTGTAAACGTGTTTCTAATAACCACAAATATCTTGTAACTATCAGGAGAATTAATCCTTATTTTAAGAACAAGCTACTTAGTGAGCTACTTACAGCTTATTACTTTTCTAAAGCCAATAAAGCCTTAAATGTCAGAAGAGAAAACATTTCAATTTTTTTTTTCTTATTTGTAAAATTCAACAAAAATGATCTTAAAGGACCATTTCTTAAGCTTGCCTTATTTTTTTATTTCCTTACTGGATTATAAAGTTTTAACTCCTAAAGATTTTGACAAAGGGAACTGTAATCCTTAATCAATAGAAACTTTCTTTTAGATAATGTATTGATGGTCTAACTGAGTCTGTGTGTCCTTGAACAAATTTAATATGCAAGAAATATTGATAAATAAATTATATATACACTACTGGCCATTAAAATTGCTACACCAGGAAGAAATGCAGATAACAAAATGATATATATTGGACAAATATATTATACTAGAAATAACAAATGATTAAATTTTCAAAAAATTTGGCTGGATAGATCCTGAGAAATTAGTACCCAGAACAACCACCTCTGGCAGTAATAACAGCAGTTATACGCCTGGGCATTGAGTCAAACAGAGATTGGATTGCATGTACAGGTACAGATGCCCATGCAGCTTCAACATGATGCCACAGTTCATCAACCGTAGGGACTGGCGTTTGGTGATGAGCCAGTCGCTCGGCAACCATTGACCAGACGTTTACTATTGGTGAAAGATCTGGAGAACGTGCTGGCCAGAGCAACAGCCGAACATGTTCCGTACCAAGGAAGGTCCGTACAATACCGGCAACATGCCGTCAGATATTATCCTGCTGAAACGTAGTGTTTCGCAGGGCTCGAATAAAGGGTAGAGCCACGAGTCGTAACACACCAGAAATGTAACGTGCACTGTTCAAAGCACCGTCAATGCGAACAAGAGGTGACCGAGACGTGTATCCAATGGCACCCTATACCATCACGCCAGGTGATGGGCCAGTATGACGATGACGAATGCACAATGTGCGTTCAGTATTCCAGTGTGCGTTCACCACGATACCGCCAAACACGGATGCGAACATCATGATGCTGTACACAGAACCTGGATTCATCTGAAAAGATGACGTCTCACCATTCATGCGCCCAGGTTCGTCGTTGACCACACCATTGAAGGCCCTCTTGTCTATGACGCAGCGTCAAGGGAAGCCGCAGCCATGGTCTCCGAGCTGAGAGTCCATGCTGCTGCAAACGTCGTCTATCTGTTCGTGCAGACACTTGTTTTCCAAACGACCCCGTTTCTTGACTCACGGCTCGTGACGTGGTTGCACGAACCATTACGGCCATGCGGATAATATGCCTGTCTTCTCGGCTGCTAGTGATAAGTGGCCGTTGAGATCCCGCATGGCGTTCCGCATTACTGTCCTGAACCCATCGATTCCATATTCTGTTAACAGTCATTGGATCTCGACCGACGCGAGCAGCAATACTGCGATAAGATAAACCGCAATCCCGGTACGCTACAATTCGACCTTTATCAAAGTCAGATATGTGCTGGTACGCATTTCTCCTTCTTTCACGAGGCATCACAACAACTTTTCGCCAGGCAACAACGTTCAAATGCAATTTGCGTATGAGGATCTGGCTGAAAAATTTCCACTTTTAAACACAATTTAGGTGTCGCTACTGGCGTCTGCTTTGTCTGAATGCGCTGAAAAGCTAATCATTTGCATATCACAGCACCTTCTTCCTTTCGTATAAATTTCACGTCTGTAGCATGTCGCCTTCTTGGTGTAGCAATTTTAATGGCCAGTAGTGCAGTTAAAATTGGAGTGGGAAAGAATATTTTATCATTTTATGCATTTTTTTCTATTTTGTAAAAACTGCTTAAAAGCGAAAGAAATTTCAAATGTTAATTTTTTAAATGGACATATTATACTGTGTCAGAAATATTTCTTACATACTATTTTGCTGTGAAATTTTCTAATTAGATCTTATGACTTATATTTATAAGTATATACGTGAGGATAATGCAAAACTTATCTTAGTAATTAGTTTTATATAAAGTTATTTCAGCAGAATAAAATGTATTTAATGTATTTAAACAACAGATTTTTCCAAGAATTAAACGCTGTTCCTTTTCTTCTTGCATTATTTTTACTGAATAAGTACAATTGAAAAATTAGATAGAATAGATATTTATATATTGTAATGTAATCAGCATTTTTGGCTTGATTTTATAAATTTTATTTTAAAACAATTAGAATACCTTTCATGCATAATTTTTAAAAATCAAGAAAATAAGGGGACGTTTTTTTTTAAAAAATTCTAGTCTCGTTTATTTTTTTTTCTTGAAACATAAGCCACAAAAAGTAATTTTAGCTGAAAACACTTAAAAAAGCTATAATGATGAAAATAAAGTTGAATATTAAAATAATTTTATCATAGATTCCCCAAAATGATATTACGAAGATTTTGATATGTATATATAAGTATAATCAGTTTAGAGATTGATTTGTAAAGTGAAAATGATCCTTGGTATTTTATTACGATTTAGTTACATTGAAATATTGATAAATATAAATAGTCATGTTTTTAAAGTCTAAACTAGCAAAAAAAATTGTTTTACACATAGTCCAACAAAATAAAAATTAAATTCATTAATACTTGGGAAATATTAATTAATGCAGTGTATTTTTAAATTGCTATTATATAATTTCTTTGAAAGTAAGAGTCTGAAATAATTTAAAAGAAAATTCAACAAGATAAAGTTGATTTAAAAATCAAGGAAAAATTTAAGGTTGTCAAGTGGAACATCATAATAGTTAACTTACAATTCAACTTATTTGCTAAAAAAGGAATTCTACAATGAAAAATAAAAAAAAAAACTAAATCTTTTAAAGGAATTAATGAGCGACTGCAGAATATTAAGAATGTTTTACAGTTTTTCATTATGCTAGATTAAAATTTCTATGCATTTTTAATAGATAGGAGTTTAATATCTTGTTTAAGAGAGTATAAAAATTTTAAATAACAATAAAAAATATATATAACTTTAATTTTGTCTGTAAAACATTTAATATTATTTGTCATTAATTGCTGAATATTCTTAATATAGGAATTCAATGTTTTGCATCTTTTTATAAATTAATGTGTGTGTGAATAAATGCGTTTCTCTGCACTTGTTTATTTTGTAAGGATGGAGAACGCTTTTATGATATCTTTTTTATAATGCATTACTTTCAAACAGCATTAATACTCTTTACTATTATTTTGATGATAGATTTATGCAAGTAGAGTTTATTATAAGTTAGTTTGTTATTAAGAGCGTTGATAACTGTATGTATCATTTACTGCGCATGTCAAATGCAAGAGAAGCTTCAAACCTGTCTAACGATGATGGTCCATGCATTGTAGAGAAGACAAATGGTGACAAGGGAGAGCCAGTAAAACAAGATGTTTTCGTCAGGATTGACGACTGAGCGCCAGACGCCGAGCAAATGGCTCTTGACCATTCCTTCACCAGCGAGCCGCGAGGAACCCTCAATTGCGTTCGGATCGGGAATGGGACGGGTGGAGAAGCGCTTCAAAAACGAGTCCTCCCTCTTCAGTGGGGGCTTTCTGTTCACCTGGTAAAAGATGCAAGTGATATCAACTGAAGAAATCAGTAAGAAACAAATGATATTCTTTAGAACAAGCAATAATGTTCCTTTAAAATTTATTTTCAAAATGAAAATTGTTTCCAGATGGACTTCCTTTTGCTAAATGTCAAAATATGTTAGCTGAAATATTAAAAAAAATGATGTAAATAATAATAATGTTATGTTTGTTATGCATGAAATAGAAATGATAATCTTTATTATAAACAAGCAAATTATATATATATATATATAAATAAAGTTAATTTCTATAAAATAATTATTATATATGATAACCAATCAGATGAACTTGTAATGAAAAAAAAAGAAACATCGGTTTAATTGCCATGTTTTACATAGCTTTAATTGTCTCATAATATGCTTTGAGATTTTACCCTTTTACTTTTTTATTTAGTTTATAATATTTTGAAAGATTAAGTAATCTTTTATTGTGGGAAATATTTCAAGAGTGGTTAGATGTTTCTGTCTTATCATCAACTGTTTCGAAACACAAAGCTGGATTTTAAATATTATCTAGACTATAATTATAGCTTTTACAAAATGTGTTTTCGAAATATTTGTACTGCAAATTAGATGGATATAACAAGTTGAAGGCTGCCCAGTCTGTGTATTGTTCACAGTGCTTGACTGTGGATAGAGAGATTCTTAATTCGAATCCTAGTTTGGGGAAGGATGTACTTCCTCTGTCTTTCCTGTATTTTTACTTCCCTTTATGAATGGGTTGTGAATGGTTGCCTACCATATAAACGGGTACCTATGGCATGTGTGTACTGAGGTAATCGGACTCCACACCAAAATATGGTTCAGTTTGAAAAGCGGAGTAGTGCACCACAAAATGAAAGTCTAGCTGGCACAAGACAGAAACAACAACATACCTATTTGAATGCTGAATGTTTCGAAGCCAATTAATGTTTCCTTTCATGTTTTATAAACGAAAAATATTTTTAAATTTGATGAAAATAATTCAGAAAAAATACTTTTAACAGTAAATCAAAAATCTTCAGAAAATTTTCGTTTTCTTCACAAATTTTTTCAAAATGAATTTATTTTTCAACTAATTATTTAAATACTACTAGGTTACACATTAACAGAAGAAAACTTAGATGTGCTTAGCTATTTTATTTCCCAAATTGCTTAAAAATTCTTAATAACTGATTTTTAATACATGAATTTTTATCTTGCAAGTATTATATACCATAAAAGATAAATTAATTTTACTATTCTTTCTTTATTTTTCCAAAATATATTTATAATAATTAATTTAAATTATATTTTATAAATAGTTAAATTAAAGCATGGGAAAATTAGGAAATAAAATGTTAAATTTATCTGAAGTTAAATATCTTTTAACATATTAATATTTTACAGAAATTTTAAGTTTTTATAAAGAAGGATTATTTATTTTTTAAAAATTTAAATGTTTCTATAGTTTATATTTTGTTTATAAAGTCTATAATGTACAAAACAATTATGCTTTTTGAAAACATTTAATAAAATATTTTTATGCAAAAAATTTATATGGAATGGACTTGTTAACTCCAAGTCCTAGAACTTGGAATTCTAATTTTAATTAGATGAAAAATTCTTATTTTTGCTTCAAAGAAAAATTTTTAATTTCATTCCTAAACACAATTGAAAAAGTTTCGGAGTATAATTATACTATTCTTAGATGCATAGCGCATGTTCAGTGTTTTATTGTTGTCATGCATCAAATAACAGCGCACAAATAAACTTAATATTTAAACTATAATATAATTTTTATTTCATTCAATGGTTGAAAATGCAGGCATACTTAACAGTATATAAAGTAGTTTTAAGTAATATTATGAACTAGTATTATTAAGATTAATTAAATGTATCATTGTGCTTTAAACAGTTATTGTGTAGAATTTCAAAAAATAAATAAACTGAAAAAAGTTTACTTATATACTTATGGCTTAAAATAATAGTCTGAGAGTTAAGCCTAAGCTCTCTCACTCTCTTTAATATATTTAATTTGTTACATTTATTAAGCATATATTCAAATTAACATTATTAAAAATTATTCAATGAAACTTAGTCACATGTATTTCATTATTAAGTCGAAGAAAGTATTCGATAGATATATAAGGTAGACTGTGAATACCACAAATACTAACCAATTGTTTTCACACATTTTGCCAAGATTATTTTAGTTAAGATCTGTATCATCTTGAAATATCAACTTAGTTTCACTAATCAATAGTTTTTTTGACAATCTTGTACTTATTATGTGTTCCACAATTGTATGATCTGTTCCGTTTTTATTTTTATTATAAATAATACATTTTTTAATAATAAATTCAGAATGCAAATAAAAGAAATTTAAAATATATGCGTATTATTTTGAAGATTTTCGAGTATAATTAATATAATATAAAAAACATAAAAATTTTTCATTTAGATATATCTCACAAAATTATAAAAATATTAATTAAAACAAATATTTTTATTAATCTAAAATAGTTTGAGTATAATATTTTATGAATAGTTTTAAATATTCGATTATTCCATGAATTAATCAAGATTTTTAAACCGTAATTTGAGAATTCGGTTAATTTGTGTAAGAGAGCTTTTTCTGATTGGTATACACTGACGATAATTTGTATGCAATCCACATGGCAAGTGATTCACAACTTTTTTTGCAAAATTTAGGTCTGGAATAAGAATAAGAATATGTAAGAAGTTTCTTTTTTCCTGAAAGTAATTTTTGGTTGATTTGAGCGTACAAAGCTGTCTAGCAGAAATTTCTAATTTTACTATCCTAAAAGTCAACCAAAATATAAGATACTAATAAATAATTGTTGGTAACAACTAGAATCCTCTTTTCCCAGAAACTCACTCTGAAGCATACATTTCTCATTGTAGGAAAAAGTTTTACAGACAAAGCCACTACATTTTTGCCTACAAAAGAAATTCTGAAACTTTGCTCTTATATCATTCTGTTAATAATTATTTTTGTCAACGCTACAAAAAATGAATGTTTTTAGAAATAATATTATTTTTAAATAGAATTATTTGTTTGAATTCGTTCATTGAAATGAATCCATCCTTTTCTTCTTTATGAAGGCTAAATTATTTTGGTTTTCTTTTTATTTTCAGAAGAGCAATATATGAACTTCATCTTAAAAAGAACTAGAATATACATAAAATACTATTTAATATATACATTGTATTTTTAAAAGATGAAAAGTTGTGTTTGTTGCAAACATGATAGTTTGTCTAATACCTCAAATTCTCATGTCCTTGACTTATAAATAGTAAATGCTGATTAATCTGTTTATATCCAATACAATATATTAAATTAGTAAATGGTGATTTGTTCTTGATAAATAGTTTTTGGTTTATTTATTGGTATATTAGTAAAAACATTTAAAGAATCTTCTCATATTGTAAATAAATATTTATAATATTATTTTCAGAAATTCACCTGTGTAATAGCTGAAGACAATTGGACGGTGTGACGTAATTTGTTCCAACGAGATCGACCTGTAGTGGTCACTGAGGTTTCTTCTGCTACCACTGGTGGCTTTTTTACTGGTGGAGATGACGCGGTACTTTCTGTCGGTGGGGGTTGAGATGTAACTGAAAAATTGCCAGTGTATTCATTAGTAGTGAAACATATTAACAATCTAGGTAACTGCATTTCATATTTTATTCAGTAAAATTGAATTTCTTCTTCTTATAACAAATAATTATTTAAAAATATAAATAGAAAAATCTAATTCATCAGTAATTATAAAATCTGCAATATTTAACTTCTTTGTACTTTCTATGTCTTGGCATAAATTATGTATAAGGAAAAGGCCTACACCTTGCGTGAAAGGAAGAGAGAATGCACACATATGCATGAATAAATTACACAAATTAAAAATCAAATATAATAATGAGGAATTCAAAAAATCAAATATAATAATAATAATAAAGAATTTAAAAAAATATCTAGTTAAACACAAAAACCCGCAATTTTCGATTCCTCAGAAGCTTTAACATGATTGTATTGGGATACATTACCATAAAATTCAAGACACATTTGTTTTCATGCAACACAGTGTAAGACTAGATCTTTCTGTTTACATTACCTTTATGAAAATCGTAGTAGAAGCACTTATTTTCCTACATTTATTTTATTTTCATATTTTATTCTTCATATTTGATTTTCTACTTTTGTGAATTATATTTCGGAGATTTTCCTTCAAGGCATTTTTGTATGGCTGAAATATTTTTAACTTATAAAAATATAAAAGTAGTTTAACTATTAAATACCATGAAATTTTAATAATAAGATTTTATTGATTTTATTTCATTTATTCACATTAAACAAGAAAACTGCACCATAATCTTCACAATACTATAAAAAATTAATTTCATTGTTTTAAAAATAATAGGAAATATCATGATTATTTAGTATTATAAACTACAAAGAGAGAATGGAGAACAATTATCGTCAAATATTTTAGAGCATTTGTGTTATTTAGTAAACAAAAACTAATTTTCGGTTTAGTAAAAATTAATATATATTTTTGCTTAAAAAATGATATCATTATAATTTATTATATATATATATATATATATATATATATATATATATATATATATATATATATATATATATATATATATATATATATATATATATATATATATATATATATATATATATATACACAAATAGTTATTTATTCAATTCATTGAACAAATCATCATTAAGTTTTTGGGAATATTGTATGATTAAAAATGTAAATAATGTAGCATATAATATTTAGTGTCTGTGAAAAGATTTACGTTGAAATTTGCTAACCTTAAAAATGTATGATTTTTAATATATCATTGACACATAAATTTTATTATCTGATTTGTGTATCTTAATTTTATTTGTATCCTGGTGATAATTTAGTTCTACATGTAATTATTTGGAGAAAATCTGGTCCAATATAAAATAGTTCTTTTTGCGTAGCATTTCACTATCTCAAAAATCAAACATTTTAAGAGTGTACAAGGTTACGTATGAAGTCTGAAACAAAATTACAGCATAAATCTAAATACTGTTACCTAATCAAATCATAAAAAGACGTCGTTTTTTCCATGATAAAATTTCATAAATTCTTCATTTTATAATTGCCTACTAAGTCAACAATGAACACTAAAATTTAAATAGCTTTTCTTTTGAGATTTTTAAATACGAAATCAAAAAAATTAACATTGAGTTATGTCAATGAGTTATTACAAAACATAAATTTCAAAGATATGATAATTTATTGTGTATAAAATGCAATAAGTGACGTTAAAATAACCTATAAGAAGCTTATTGCTGTTTTAATAACTCATAAATTGTATAAAATGTAATTTCAAAATATAATCAGAATTTTACAGAAATATCATTTTTTTACAGATATATTATTATTATTTTTTTATAGATTTCTCAGTAAAATATTTGCCTTCTCTCTAAAATATTTGATATACTGAAAACTATGGACGTAAAAATGGGATAAGAGAATATTAGACAAAATGATTTGTATTGTTCCATGACAGTAAAGTTGGGAAGTTAGCAGCACTCTTTTGAAATATCTAGAAACAGTCAAGAAATTATAATTATTAATTAATTTCTAATATCTAGAAACAAGATAAGTATCAAAGTTATAGTGCTACAGCAATAAAATATTAAGCAATTCCTTGAACACAGAATGGAAAAAGTTCATGTACCATACATATTGGCATATATGCGAGATAAAATACATTTATATCATAAAATACGTATGATATAAGAATGCGTGTGATGTAAGATACGTATGATAAAGAATAATTATTTATCATTAGGTAATTTTACTTTTAATGAGCAATTTGCTCTAGTTCTACAACAAATCTTACCTTTTATATTAAAATAAATATAACGCTTAACATTACAATATGTCAAATGGTAGCATTTCTGGTTTGCATCTATTATGTGACAGCGAAGATCCTGCTACAATATCAGAGGTCACTGACCTTGTTCAAGATTCATGACCTATGATGTCATGTTCAAGATTCTAAGCTGTTTCATATACAAAAACAAAAGTATAATAATAAAAGTTGATAAAAGCAAATATATCTTTATGTTGATGCATTACATGGAGTATAATGTTAAGACTTGTGTAAAAAACACGGCTTACTTTATGAGAGAAGCTTTCATATACCTTTGCATAATTTATAGCTTAGATAGTGGGTTTTGACACCATGTAGTGTATAGTCTAACGCCGAATATCTTAATAAGGCATTTTAGTAGCGTTCTCGTAAGTTACTTGGGAGGACTTGAACTGTATTCAAGTTTACAAAGGGAGGATTATCAGGAAACTCAGAAATATCCATTCGGGCAGAAATGCATGCAAAAGGTAATATCATCGCATCTGTCTCATATTGTTCGGCCGTCGCTGCCATAAAACCCGGTTTACATTCCAAATCGTACAATCAAACTAGTAGGTTATAGTGAGCCACTAGATCGTAGGTTAAAGTAACTACTGTTACTTCGTAATTGATCTTTTTTACTTTGTTTTTTACAGACGATAGTAGACTTTGAAATTTTGTTCCACTTGGAAAAGATATTAAGGAAGGATATAATTAATTTGGATGATTCAAAAGCAATTAATAAAATAACAATACTGGAATGAGAGATATTATTACTTTATTATATTTTTGCAAGTTATTAAAATTTTTTTTCAAATCAAGAAAATATCTTTTTAACGAAATCAAAATATTTTATTTTTGGCCTGACTATTTTACTATTTTACAATTGATGTGATGGGATAATATTATTGGTTATTTTTACGCTTTCACATTATAAAATGGTTTATACTTATTTGCATATGGATGAAATTTAAGCTAAAAATCTTAATTTTCGAATTTCTTGAAATCATAGCCATGTAGTCAGTCTGAAGGTTAAAATCACAATAAGGTTAAATTTCAATTTCAGTACAATTATTTTGGGACATTTCCCATGATTCACACATTTTGTTTCAACATAATTTAACTGAAACAAAAATTAAGCCAATAAATGCTTTTATAAATGATTATTATACAATGATAAATATAAATTAATTATAAATTAATTGTGTATTGGAAAACTGATCAATAATCGATTACTCAGACTGAGATAATATTTGCTTAAGTTTAAAATTCAGATCAATTTAAAAAAATCTTCTTAAGATATACAAATAATAAAATTTTTTCTGTTATTAATTTCATATATATGATATAAAATATATAAAAAAAGAACAGAAAATAACAATTTTTGTAAAAATATTTTCTTGTTATTTTAAAATGATAATTAAATTAAAAATTGCAAAAAGGTAATAAAGACATATTAAAATATTAAAAACTTATATGTAAGTATTGAGTGCTCTTTTCTCTATATAGTAATTTGAAAATATCACTTTATGTAAAATATCACAAAAAATAAAGGAGCAAATCAAATTATAATATTAATAAATATATTTTTCTTTATAAAAATATTTTTATTTCTTATGTATTATCTAGTAGTTAGTAGTCAACATTTTCAGTGATGATATATAGATTTTTCAAAGTTGTCTTATGTAAACCTCAGAAGTTTTTATTATTTTCAACATAATAATCATAAAACTTTAAAAATTTTATTCAGTGTTTTTTAATATTTTCCTTCAATTTTTTTACTACTTTTTGTATTTTAGATTTTTCAGAGTTAAATCTAAATGAATGCTGTCTTGTAAGTTAACAAAAAAAAAAAAAAAAAAAAAAAAAAAAAAACTAATTGAATCTTTTCATTGACTTGTACATTGTAATTTGTATCGATAAAATTACGTTTCACTTATAATTTACTTTGATAAAAGTGTGCTAAAGCGCAATATTTAAGCAACAAGTATCCAAAAGCAAAGTTGCACAAAGTAATAATACAATGCATATAGTATGGAATCAAGCAAAAAATGGCTGTATTAAACTCATAATATGGTTAAACATGCTTGTCTGTCCTAGGGAAAGAAAATATGCATCTGTTCATTAGCATAGAACATGATCCTCCTTTACTGCAGTGGCTGCTTTATACTGTCTCTCGAAGCGTGGCACCAGCTTTTCTAGCAATTTTTGAGTCTTATTCTCTGATTAGCATCTGTTCTGCTTCTGCTCTTGGATGTTTCACGGAAGATGTAATCGTGCCACAAGGCGTCTTCCCAAATCATCTTATGCATATTCTATGATATTTAAATAAGAGCAATAGACTGGCCAATTTACTGAAGTGATATCTTCTCTATATAATAGCATTGAAACTGCAGGATTCCGGAGTGATAATGCATTATCATCCATAAAAACAAAGTATACTGTAATGGAACCATGGATTCATGTTTAACAGCACCATGACACTATATTGAAGGATCACCTCCCTAGAATAATAAACTCAGATTACACAATCTCTGTTAAAAATGAAGAGCTCAGTTTATCCGTTCAGCTATTGCCTCCCTAAACTACAACTGTAAAACCATTGTAACGCCAACATCTGTCTGTCATGTTACAGGATTAAAACTGTGCACTAGAGTCTCTCCAAAACTAATCGAGTTGAGAATCACTTATGATACTGAAACTGCTCGCAAATATAAAGATGACATTGACACCAGCGAACTCCTCTGTACCTAACTCCAAAGAGCTTTATCAGTTTAAAGGGAGCTACTGGGACTTTTATTTAAAAATATATAAAAAATAACATTTCAAAAATTTTTTACTACAGTTGAACATGATTATCTTACAACATGTCTTTAAATATACAATCAAATTCTGGTTAATTGTAAAGATGAAAATCAAGATGATAATATAATAGAGTCTATGATGAATTATATACAGTTAACATAATAATTGTAATTTTGCAACGTTCTTGATTATAATTAATTTAAAATTTATTAATCATATTTAAAAAGTTTTTGATATTTACAAAGACAGAGCCTTAATTTAGTCAAAACATATTTTTAGCTAAGTTGTAGAAGAGTTCCCAATCCAACAAACTAAGTTTTCATTGTTTATTAAGAGTTAAACTGTTTTATTTAATTTTGCTCTAGCTGTATGATTTCCGAGAATTCTCTTCTCCCAGAGGATCTTCCAATTTTTGATGGGTATGACTAAGTGACAGGATAACGTTAAGGAGCAGGTAGTGAAGAAGTGGAGTGGATTGCCTTCTTTTTCATAAATGGAAAAGAAGGCGATTCACTCACAAGTAGAAAAGAAGGTCTTTGGAATCAGAAATGTATATAAAGACGACATTGCCCCATTTACGAGAGGTCTAGTTTTTGTGTTAATTTCACTCTTTTAAATGGTAGAGCCGATGGAGAACTCTCAAAGGGAGGCACCTTTCAGGTCACTTTTTTGAAGTTCACATTAACCCTCTACATTTGTCGTCTTGTTGCTGTACACAGTGGTTGAGCAATGACGCTTATAGACTAGTTTTGAGCTCTTTTCACCTGCAGAGCGATACATTGGTCATCCATCACTGCAGTTGTTTTTCTGAGGCATCCTCCACTAGCCTTTCTAATAATTGTATCTAGGATTTGGAATGCTTTCCTAACGCCCGAAATGACACTATTTTTGATTCCGAATTCTTCAGCAACACACCTTTCTAACAGCTGAACTACATTCTATCCTAGTGTTTCGATCATTCTTCGACAAAGAATGTTACTCAAGTGATTTATGCTAGCTATATTTCAGGAAAGATCTCATCTTCACTTGCGGAGAATTTCTTTAACTACGTCTCTGTGTCCTTCCTTTTATAGAAAATTTGGGCTACACTATCCAAACTGTTTCCGTATCCAACAATGTTTTGCGTATACTCACATCCCCTGTATTTGATTTTTGTATATACATGACTCTTTTACTGAACTGCGTGTTCATTGTACTGATCGCAAGAAATCCCTTAAATCAATTTCCTGCTTCTCCATAAAATGTACATTGTAGCTTAAATTTTGCATACTTGTGTAGTTTTCTCAAATTTAATATATGACACTGGAGATGCCCAAAAATATTATTATATTTATGAAGTTTTGCAGAGCATTTTCAAACTTGCATTAATATACTGATTTATTATTAATTAAAATTGTCTTAGACATTTTAAATAAAAAGAGAATATCTTCTAATATTGTTATTCATTATATTTGAAGTCTTTTTTTCATTTCTTGATCATAAGTGAAAAATTTCTTTTTTAAAATCCCCTATATTAAATTTGTTAACGCGCGTATATATATATATATATATATATATATATATATATATATATATATATATATATATATATAATATATATATATATATATTTATATATATATATATATATATATATATATATATATATATATATATATATATATATTTCTTTTATATTATATATATTATATATATTTCTTTCATAAAATCACCAATATTAAATTTGTAACGCAAGGTTTTAAATCATCTCGTTTATTTTTCTATAGACTACTAATATTTGGGAAACTATAAGTTTAATTTTTTAAATTGAGATTTAAAGGAAGCACTTTTCAAATCTGGTTTCTTTTCAGGTTTTATTTTAATTTAATTGTTAATTTTATAGCATTAAAATAATAAGAAAATGAGAAATATCCAAGGAAACAAAAATCTATTAGCTTACTGATTCTGAATATTCTATAAAAATTTAATGTATATATAAATATATTGAAAAGAATAAAACTATATCAAATGTGTAATTTTTTTAATTTATAAATTTTATCCTTTAAGTCATTGAATTTGAAAGAGAGCAAAACAAAACAATTTATTTTGTTACCTAAAGCTAAATTTTGTATATATATTTCTATTCCTATTTTAGAAATACTATTTAAATTTGAAAATATTCAACTGCATCAGATTAAACCTATTAAATTAAGTGATAATTAAATTTTTGAATTAAAATTACGCAGTTTACTTAGGAACACATTTGTTTTAAGTATTTTATTCTAAATACTTTTAATGAAATTTGATACATAAATTGAAATCATATTAAATTAGTACCAAGAAGGGAAACGGAAAGAACATGCTATTCTAAGATGTTACACAATTATGTTAATGAGAATAAAAGATGAGTTGGTGATAGGGCCGGAATTGCAATTCTTAGCAAACTTAAGCAGGTCGCATCACTTTGTGAAGTGCACCTTCAGTGGTTTCCTTCGCATTTTGACATATGAAGCTATGAGATGGCAGACGTTCTGGAGAAGGAAGGTTCTGAAGAACGATTACCAGTTACCAATTCACTGACATATCTTGAACTGCATTCCATTAGAAGACATGATGAAGGCAAATTTGGTTCGATCCTCAGAGCCATCCCTGGTATCAAGCAGATTGTCCTGGAAGATCTCTTGCTTTTGATTGTGATAGGTAGGTTTAGACAACACTTTCCAGATTCTTCAGTGTACACCTGAAAGGACTTACATTCGAGAGAGGTCTCAAGGTGCATCCGAATTGTCCTAAATTCCAAAATGACCCGGCATCACCGGCACATATCCTTAAGTGCCTGGAGTTATCTCTTGAGGACCTATATAGGTTTCCTACGCATATTTTCGACTTTATGAAAGTAAATGGATTCACAGACCTCGTCTAGTATATTCTTAAACATGGAGATTAGAAAGAAGAAGAAGGAAAGATTAAGTTTAGATATAATGAACGATTCTTTTAATCTTACCTGTTGTGTTCAAGGATTCCTTTTTTTCTTGTTTTTCTTGTTGTGGGTTATCACTGTCTCCTTGGTGGGGTGGTGGAGGGATGGTGCCGGTTTGGCTGCCATCGACCATCATCACGCCACCACCACCACACTCACCGGACTCCTGAAAGAAGAAATGTTTTCATATCATCATTGATTTCAAAAGCAATAGATACATAGAGCTTCATAATATTAAAAACAAACGTTTTATATAAAGACATTTATATAATTCACGAATTTTCGCAACGTTACTAATTTCATGGAATATCTAAATACTCCGAATTTTAGCATGAAAAGGAATTTTTTTGCAAAGATGCAATATTTTTGTCATTATGATTCAATATTTTTATTACTCTGGTCATTATTATTAATATTTTGAATACACGATTAATTATTAGTCAGATTTATAGAAATTAAGAATTAAAATTAATTATATTTCAAAATGTCTATCAAAATTTTAAATAGTTTTGGTTACTGAATTTTAAATTAAAGTTGGGTTCTGTAGTTAAATATAATTTGACTTTTAATAGAAGTTTTATAGAAGCAACTAGCTTGCTTTTCATTAGGAAGGGTATTGTTGGATTTTATGGTATATATTCCGTAATGCTATATTTTGAAATCTGAATAGGTCAATTATATAAAAATTAATTGATTAAAATCTATAACTATTTTATTCATCTTGTATTAGCTTTATTTATTCCAATTGTTACAATATTTTTAATGTGAAATACCAAAACATTGAAAATAAATAATGAAATTGAAGTTTTATTTGGAAACATTGTTTTTAATACATGAGAGCATTTAAAAATTTACTGAACCTAGTTAAAAATTCTTGATTAGCAATTTGAGTTTACCCATAAAAGTTTTATGTGAACAAATTATTTTTAAATTCTGTAAGAAACTTAAAAAATTTTAGATAAGAGTTATATTTTAAAATTATAAGGTTAGTAGTCAATCTGTTTAGATTTTTAAATAAAATTAATTTATTGAATATTATAATAATTACACGCATTTTTATAATTACTTATATAGTGTCAATATCTGAAATCAAAATAACAAAATATCATGAGTTTTAGAGAATGTTGTAAAATTTATAATATATATATATATATATATATATATATATATATATATATATATATATATATATATATATATATATATATATATATATATATATATATGAGCATATCTAAAAATTGAATTCCATCACATCAAGTTTTTTATTTGTTAAAAAACTGACATTTTTCGGAATACCAAACTTATGCTAATCATTTTTTAACCGCTTAGTTCAAATGAAACTACAAGCATTTATTCTATATCATTCTTTGTAACAACATTTTTGGAAGCCTAAGATTTAATTATTAAAGCATAAAACAGAATAACTTTCTGAATTTAAATTATGATTAAATAAATAATTTAAACAATTTAAGCAAAATAGGATGATTTGAACATTTTTTAATATATTAAACTTACTATTTATATAAAAAAATATATTGTTTTACTGAAATATATAGTGAATATCTTTCTAATTTATTTGCAATACAGCAGTTTTAATATTCTATTACTTTGTAGTATTTATTTCAATACAAATTTAATTTTTAAACGTATGAAATAAAAATAAAACGATCTTGAAAGGATTGTTCTTGGAAATTTTTGAGACTCATGGTACTTTTTTTATTGCAGGAAAAAATCTATTGTTTAGAATTACTTGCTTAAAATAAGCATAGATTGCTTTATTTTATCGCACCTTATCATGTTATTGTTCGAAAACTAGTTATTACACTTCCAAAGCTTGTTGGAAAAATATTAACGAATTTAAAATATTTCAATATGAATTGATTAATCAATATGAGTAGATTAATCACGTTTAAAGAATAATTATGTTGATCAGTTATTAAATTACATATAGATATTTTAAAAGAAAACATATTTTATTCTAAAAATACTTTAAATTTCATTTGAATCTGATCAGCCGATATCTTTACATGAAATTCTGTTGTACGAAGTTTACAAGTAATCAAAAAAATGTTATTGTAAAAATAGATTATATTGAAATATTATTTTAGAAAGAAAAATTTAGAAGAGATTGAATTATATATAAAAAATATCACGTTTTTATGCATAAGTTTTAAATTTACACTTTGAGTATTTTTCCAAACTTGTTAGTTTTTAAGTTAGTAATTTGATTGTTAACTATTCCGTTTTTAAAACGATCTATTAATTTAATTGTAATAACCGTTACACAGTAATTGAAATGACGAATATGGTTAAAACAGTGATACAATAATGTGCTTTTTAAATGCTTATACTCTATTAAGAAAAATGTTTAAACTCTATTAAGCAAGAAATATCAAATGCTCAAGATATATTGAAATTTTTTGAGTTTCTGAAAATATATTTAGTATTAAATATATCCGAGATTTAAATTGAATATTGTTCTTTCTTACTATATTTTTTACACTATTCTACACTAAATATTGATCTACATTGTGATATTTCTAAAAATAAATTTGTTAGAAGATTAATGTGTGATTGGAATAATTTCTAAATTCAAGGTATAATTATTTAAAAAATCACGTTTTTTCCTTTTTCAATGGTTTTTCATAACATATGATATTTTTTAACATTGTTCTATATCATTTACTAAAGACTACATTGTGTTGGCTTTGCTCTGCAAAATTTTTAAATAAATTAATTGTCAACACAAATCTTTATAGTTCTTGATTTCGATCTCGTAATAAATTTTAATATTGCATAAATAAAACAACATTGTCATAATTTCCTGCTTTGTTGCCATCATATTTTCATTAAAATTATTTATCTTCATTAAAAATGTGTGTGTTATGATAAGGTAGATAAATTTTATTTATTGTCGCTATGAAATATACTCAGTCTGCACTGTATGCATTCATACGAAAGGCATATTTTAGAATATTTATTATCAATTTTGATATAATTAGCATTTAAATCTCATTATTAAATTTAAATTAAGCCTTCTAAATATGTATTAGTATCTTAAAATGTTTTATTTAGTCATTCGTATTTTTATTCTAGATTAAACTGAATACACAATGTTAATTGAAATATTTAGTTTTTAATGTTTTTTGATTATTATTTATAATTTTTAACTTCTTCATGGCTTTATAGACTTAAGAGGCACTTTAAATATTTACTAAGTACTGTTAGGTATATTTTATCACTTTTGGAAATTTAATATCAAGAACATTTTGCGATGTTAGCTACAATAAGAATCCTGCAAAAGTGAATCTTTCAAAGCTATTAAGTTACTTCTTTATGTTTTTTTATCTCTACATTAAGTATCATTCTTGTACGTGACTCAGCATGTAAAAATGTATACTTATATTTCTTAGTTTAATAGATCCCTTATCGATACATATTCTAGAAAATTTAAAGAACCCTTTAATATTTCAACTGCAAGGAAAGTTAATGAAAGTAGTCTACGTGACTAGATCTGTAATTTTTAGTGCAGATTTTAAACGATTTTAGGGGAAAAGTTCTTGCACTTTTTCTTAAGCTTAACAGTTTCCCATTGTATACCTGAAACAAGTTTCTACATTCGTTGTGGAAAGCAAACTTGATAAAAATAAGATGCTCCGTGCACACTAAGCTAATAATGTCCAAAAGTACTCTTTTTTTTTAAATAAAACTTATCAGAACTTTTAAAGAGAATATATATTAAGAGTTTAAAATTTATGTGAGAAAATAATTATTGGTGAAAAATCAAAACTGATAAAATGTCTAATGACTTAAAATTAAAAAAAAAAAAAACACAATTTCTCATATTTGTTCTCAATTTATGATGTTTAAATAAAATAAATAGTTAAGTCATCGAACTCAAACAAATCATTAAATTAAAGTAATTGATTATTTTCTTCTCAAACTTTATTAATTTTGGGATGAAAGTTATGAATTAAGATTCCAAATTATCTGAATTAACTGTTTAGACTTCAATTAGTTTTATTTAAATTAGCACAAGTGAAAAATATACTTAAATGTATAAGAATTTTGAATTAATTATTTTATTTAAGAATATATTTAACTAAAATGGAAGTGAAGCGATTAATATAATCATAGTTGAATTTTGACTGAATAATTTTTAAATGAATGATCTGAAATTGAAATTTTACGAAAGATGATTTTTTGTTTATTTTGAAAATACATAATGTTAATATTTCATTAATTAATCAGGTATCAAAATGGATATTTATATTAATATTTCATAAGCCAGAAAAATTAATGCCCATTGCTTTCCTTAAAAATATTTGTAAATAATGTGTAATAAAAATCAATTTTAATATTATTCTTTTCACATCTAATTAACTTAGTTCTTTATTCTCAAGTAAATTTTAAAACTTTGGAACACGTTTTTAGTTTGTGTGGTAAATACTTTAAAATTATTTGCAAATGAAATAATAATCTCCTAAATTATATATTGAATGCACGATTATAATTGAGAATTATTGTATATCGGTATTTGTATGCAATTATTTGTAAGAAAATAAGTAAGGTAGGAGTTTTTATATATCCATGAAAATAATTTATAAATTTATATCTCATTAAAATAAAATTTTTGTTAATAAGTCTTTTGAATTTATTAAATTAAATGTATTTTCTGTAAAATAAATTAAGCGTATTTTATTTCATTGCACAATTTATTGTGTATGTAGATAATTTTTAAGTTTCCACAATCTTTTTACAAATCTGTTACAGTTTAAATATTCATCATAACAAATCCCTTAATTGAGCACAGGATGTTTTTAATTAATGTTATTAAATTAACTTATTACCATACAAAAATACCTGATCAAATATTAAATTAGAGATTAAAAGTAGTTATCAAACTTAGTGCAGTACAGTCATCGCTTTTGTTAAAAATTTTAATTCTTAACTTAATCTTTACTTCAAAAACTTAATTTGCTCAATAGTTTATTTCATCGCTTTATTTTTGTCCAAGGTAGGATATTTTCCTACAAAGTTCAATCATATAGTCTTACTAAAATTCTATAAGAACACGGCTTTGTAAATAAGAATCCAGTATTTTCTGATAGCTTCAGATAACATTTACAACATCAAAACTGAAATCAGGCGACTAATGGGCTTCAAAAGATTTGCATTGTTCAAGAACTTTGCATATAGCAGAGAATAAAAATTCAAACGATGTCATACATATCAAAATTGCATTTTCTCTCCCACCTTTAAGACTATAACTTTCAGGTATTAATTCAAATGTTAAAATCATAGCGACAAAATTATCAAATAGTATTTCTATAACTTTCCCTTTGCAAATCCATTCAATTTCACTGAGTATGTTTAAATTTGGTGAGTCTCATTTTAACTTATCTGTGAACAAGCGTTTATTTTTTTCAAAAATGTCAAGTTTTTTTAATGATGCTTCTTTGGAAATGAAGTGCGCTAAGCTGCTAATATGCACTAAGAAATGGGTGAACGTGTGCGAACTAAGCAGAACATTTATGATATGTGCATAAAAATGTGCGTAAATTGACATAGCATTATCTTGAAATATTCATGCGGCTACACCACTGTTTGATCTTTTTATATTGACCGCAAAGTCACATTACTGAAAGATTGTATTTTTGATGTAAATCCGAAAGATTTAGCCCAAATGAAATGAATTTTTTTATCACATTATACAAAGATTTTCCAATAGTGTTTTAATCTTGTGAAGTCCAGCAAAAGAGGCCTTCACTTCTGTGTTGTTATGAATGTTGTTATGTGACCATAGCCACTTGCTCATGATTACAATTTTTCAAGTTTCATTAACTATCACTGAAATATAGCACGATTCTTTTATTTTATTTTGAATATAATTGAATATTTGTGATTTAAAAATATTAAAAATATAATTGTGATGATCTACCATTCATTCCAAAAAAGTCTCTATTATTTTAACTCATTTTTTCATCATATATCTCAAAGAAATTTCTTGAAGATCACAAAAAATTAGTTTCATTAACTTTTTCCGAATATTTGAGATTTTGATAAACTTACTTGTTACGCTCAGTACAGATGGAATCAGGTGATAAGTTTTCATCAAAATTTACCGAACAACTTTTTGCATTTTTATAAGGATTGCAGGATTATTAAGATCTAAGTTTTTTAGACAGTCTTTGACTAGTTACGGAACTCATTAATTGTAAATGCAGATTTAATATATCCTGTATTAGAATCTGAAAATATTCTGTACTAAAAATAAAACTCTATTTGTTGAAAGACTTTATTACAACTATCTGTACGCATTGTACCACTCTTTTCGAAATTAAGGATTTCTTTTATCGAGAGAGAAGACTAAAAGTTCAGGATTATAGGAACCTACAAATAATATTTTCTTTGGTAATTTTAGGACCATTAGCAAAATCTTTTTCATAAAAATAACAAAATGATAGAATTCATTCGAGAATCTTGGGATGGTAGATTTTTAAGTCCATTATCATTCGTCCTCTTTTGAGTAAATTTCTTTTGGTTCTTGTGGAGTTTCATTATGTATATATCTAAGTATAAATGCTCAGTAATAATTTCAACTTTTTTTATGTATATCTATTCCAAAAGTTTTTGATAAAGTGTTCCTAATTGTCAAATGATGATTTAATAGATCAGTACTGAATTTAAAGAAAAAATCCCCTTTTTGTTACATGAAAGTAAAATTGCAGCAAAGCTATATTTGGCAGCAACTTATTTTAGCAATGGGGAAAGAAAACCATTCCTAGCCAATAAGTGACAAGAGGTCCCTAGCGGACAAGTAGCTTGGTGACGTCGTGCTCTCTAGTGTCACTTCTAATAATGAAAGAAAATTTGTCCTTTCGATGCTTTCGTCAGACAGGTGTGCATTCCTAGACTGGTCAAAAAAGTGTAACGAGTTAAGGAGAATAGCTATTGAGTGAGTAAAATATCGAAATAATTTTTTTATCTTTCATTTCAAATAAATTATTTTTTTCACTTTAATTATTCTGAAATATTAGTTGCGAATGATTTTATTGTGATTGTGTCTTAACGAATGTTTATCAATTAATATGGATAATTCCATCATTTTTGTTTTGATTTGTCGATATCTATTAAACTTAACAAAGTAGGACATCAAGCACAAAATAAGGTAATTAAAACCTTATCAATCAATCCACTACAAATATTTCCATTTCCTGTATATACTTAAAATTGATGATATTGTATCGCACATAATATAATTTAGAGAATATAACAGCAAATCTAAACTAAACTGAAGGGGATTGTTGATGATTCTATTATTATAAATTGTTTACTTTGATGTTTTTAACTTCAGTTCTTAAGAGTTTTACTTGAAGTTTGAGCCTCATTAAAAAGTCCATCAAGGTAAAAAAGAGTGTGTGAAACCAGTCCAGTCCAGAAAGCAAAGAATGTTATAAACAATTGTGTTTCTACACCTTACAACAAATTCAGTGGAATTTATTTACATTTTATAAGTTTGACGCAGTGTTATTTTGCTGTGGGTGATTATGATTAAAACTACTTCTTTTGTTTATTCTTTGGCTGTTGTTTAATTGCAACGTTTAATACCAATTATGTATTTATTGGGTTTGAAAAAAAAACAGTGAATTAATTCATATTTTTTAAGAGATCAACGTCGAAGTACCTCCACAAACGTTGACACTGAAATAAGTTTTTTCAAAATAGTGATGTATACCAAAATTGTTGTGAGAAATTCGAAATCGAGAAATAAGGATTACTTTCAAAATGATTAAGTTTGCTATTAAAGATAGAGAGAAAAGAGTATTCATAAGGAATTCGAGACTTAACAATTAATAGGTGAATGAGTCAAATTCACGCAATCAGAATAGCAAATGGAATTTGAAAAAATTAAATCAGATTCACTTTTCTGATGAAAGGAAAAACACAATGATACCAACGACACAAATAGTGTGAACAAATTGGAATTTTTAGCGAAAAGCGGTAAAACTGAAATTATGCCGTTACTGCTGTGTGATCCGAATTTTATAATTTTTATTTTCAATCTCAAGAAAATATCTTTCAGATGAAGAGTAATTCGGAAACAAAGCTGAGTTTTGTTGAATATTTTGTGAGAAAAAGATATCAGTTCGATAGTTCATGTGACAGCGGAAGATTTTGCACAGTATTTGAAAGTGATGAAGACCGAGTTAAGAATTTAAAAACTGTTTACAAGACGTTTTAAATGATTTTCACATAGAGATCAAAAGTTTAGAGACGAAATGTATGTTCAATTTTCATCACGGTTGATTGTAACTTTTATCGATTGTTGTTAGTTGCGGAAGGTTAATGACTTTAAAAGTCTATGTGAGTTAGTAGATTTAATTATTTAGCTCATTGGATAACGAATTATAGTTCCATATGGTGGTCAAAAAAACAGAAAAGTGTCCCTCAATGTGTTTAAGCATGTAGATATTTATATTCTATCTTCTCGGATTATCAAGACTGAGACGGGTTGATGCATTCGTGGTACAGGGAAAGAAGCAGATGGATGGTGACAAGTTTCATATTATTTCATATATTTCAAGCCATCAAATTAGGTTTTTAAAATCTTTGTGTCTGAGATTAAAACTTCAAAATAGGTAATGTGCAAAAATGAATATAAATATCCAAATCAATATACCAAATTAAAAAAAAAACTGTCGATGAAAAAAAAAGCTAAAGCAATTCAAGAAAATAAGTTGTGATATAATATCTTCTCGAATTACAAAGTCTCGTCAAATAGGAATGCGGAGTTTGCAAAATGGAATAACACATCTATTTACATTTTACTAACTATTTTGACGATAATTGACCTGCAACAGTTGATGAGATTCATGTACTGTAAAAAGCAACATTTTTGTAATCAGGTGCTGGGGTATTTGATCCAAAGGAAAATAATCAGAACCAAGTAAAAACGTTAACCTCGACAAAAGCTAAGGATTTAGGTCTCAGACTGGTTTTGCTGAGTACCGCTACCATAAGAATGACAGATAAATTTGGGAATTAATTATTGAACGAGCTTTGCTGCGAAACCAACAATGAATGATTACCTTGAGTAGTTCGTCATGTTTTGTTTCTAAATTTTTTACATGAAAAAAATTAAATTAAAAACTAAGAAACGTAGAGTTATAGTTTATGGATTGAGTTATGGTACTTCTTTTGTGGATAGTTAAAAAAATCAAAGATTTCTTATCAGAATTATATTTTTAAACGAGTAATAAAACAGCTAAATATTACAAATATAACGGATTTTGCTCCCATTCAATATTTTGAACTAAGGATTCTAGCATATAAAATTTTAATAAATCAGAAGAAGTAGATATATCATTGATGACTCAAATGTTTCTTGAACTCGTAAAACCTAGTTGGCTGAATTCACCAAATTCCGAGTTAATGTTGCAGAACTCGATATTTGGAAATTTGTGTAGGGGAAATGTGGAAGTGAATAAGAAATCAGTTATTTATTGTGGCTTAGTTAAGGAAGAACTAGATGAAACTATGAAATATTTTTGGAAAACTGAGCATTTTGATTAGACGTAGATCGGGGGTATGGATGACCTTTTTAGAGGGAATCATTTTATTGATACTTATTGGAGATGAAATAAATAAATATGTAATTAGTCTCTCAGTGGATGAAAATATACTATTAGGAGATTCAAATTTTATTGCTAATGAAAAGTTAACTAGTATATTAAGAAACTGAATAAAACATGAAACTCGTTGAATTCTAGCGGGAATTCTTCAATGAATACAAACGTGTTGGTCACATGGACATCATTCCCAGCACTCTCGAGTATGGATGATGGTATTTGAGATCAGAAAATACTTCAATTGTGCTTTGTGTCATGTTCAATGCTACTGCAATAAATTCTTCTGGGAATTCGTTCAATGAACTTTTAAAAAATTGAACCATTCCGCAGGTGGACTTACTTTCTATTTTACTGAGGTTCAGAAAACACAGAATTTTAATGACTGTCAATGTGGTTAAGATATATCTACAGGCATGGATAAACTGATTGCAAAATGACATTAAAGGTATTCTTTAGCAGAATAAGGATAATAAAAAAGGTGTATAAATTGTTTAAAG
This sequence comes from Latrodectus elegans, assembly GCA_030067965.1. Classification (NCBI taxonomy): domain Eukaryota; kingdom Metazoa; phylum Arthropoda; class Arachnida; order Araneae; family Theridiidae; genus Latrodectus; species Latrodectus elegans. Next base: position 35,533,999 of record CM057822.1, on the reverse strand, counting down.
TCACGTGCGGTGACATACGTCGACCTGATAATGAGATAGCTAATACAGTTGAGCATCGATGAAGAAAATAGTTTATCGTACCAGTAAAGGCTGCAAAAAGAGATTTCTACCTCTATTGTATTTTAACTGCCGCTTATGATATGGAAAATATAGGGGTGCTTCAGGTATAATTCATTAACTTGTTAAGAGCTGGTGATATGGAGTTTTCCAAGTGGAGCTCGAATGAACCTTCTCTTCATTTATCAGTAAAGACCAGAAGTGATCAGGTATCGTTTGACAAGTTAATTGCACCATAAAACTTTTTATGGTTAAGTTAGAACTCCACAGTACAAGTCAAACACGTGTTTAAAGCCTTTAGCTTTCAAGAGTCAAGGTTTTTAGCAGGTAAGAGACCTTTTAATAGAGACAAATCTCAGTAGTTTAGCTTCTTCTAAATAATCAGGGTCTCATTTGTGTTGATAGGCGTTTCGAGAAGTCTGACCTACCGTTTGATGCAAAATATTCTCTCTTGTAGTTAAGAGTTACAGGTTGATTTAGATTTTTAGGTATTATTAGAATGTATATTGTGAGATCCAAACATTATGACATAGAGTACGTCAGGTGTAATAAGCCTTAATTAGCCTTGATATATCAATGAGTACCGAATGCAATTGTGTTACCTGCATTAAGTAGAAGCCATGAGAAAACAGTTAAATTATGGATTGCCTAAATATATAATAATGGTAAGCCAGACCTTTTCGAAATATGGATTAGATTTTCATGGTCATTTTTTAGTTAAATTTAAGAATTAGAAGAAGGGTGTATACCAAAAGGCTTTAGTTTGCATATTTATGACAGTACATCTCGAGGAGTTCAGTGACTTAATAGCATTAATTGTTTATTTGAAAAGATTTGTAAGTCGAAAAGTTCTACCCTATTACTTTCAGGTAATATAAAGAACTTTTATAAGGCTGATTCGGAAGTGAGAGTCCTTGCCTTATTCAATAGGGGCCAGTTATTTATTATTTGTCTTCTTATAGATGTTCACGAGGTTTTAATCCTCTTCAATCTCCGAATCTTGTAGAATAATAGAAAGCATGTGTTAAGAGTTTTAAAATCCACTTAAAATTTTATATATAGAAGAACATAAGCTTAACTTTTAAAAATTTCTTACAACAACAACTCAGATGAAAGCTATGTTAAATAGTTATCGAATGATTTTTGGCTTTGACAGCGGGTCATTTTTCAATTGGTAGCTAACAATCAGATGTACCAGAGAGACCAAACAGCCATTTAAACCAGTGGCAACTTATTATCTTATTGTTTCAAATTGTATGAAAGAAGTGATTGAGTGCATATTTTGCCAATTGGCAATAGAGATTGAGATGAAATTTTGATTGCGGTAACGCTGCATCAGGTATGGTTGCCTTATTAAAAGGAAAATGGATTATCATAGTGTAGAAATTGATAAAATTAGCAATGTTACACCTTGAAGAGATGGTAAGGTGAGAGTTGTCGAAATAAAAACATTAACGGGCTCTTATAAGAGAGATAGCTCAAATATTTGTATTTTTCAATTTAGGTGTAACCAAATGTAAAATTGTGATATTTTTTTCCTGTGAATTTATATGTATTGTAAAGTTACATTTGAAATCTTTATATGTTTCAAGGAGAAAGTGTAACTGCAAGCCATCTGAAGTGAAGTGAATTATTGAGGATTCTATTATTATAAATTGTATACTGCTGAATTCTTTTAACTTGAATTTTCAATAAAAAGTTTCATTTAGAGTTTGAGCCTCTTCAGAGTATGGAAAAAATCAACTATCTTTGAGTAAATTATTTAGAAATATAATTAACTTTCTCAATTTAGTTGAATTTAGCATTAAATATAGCATGTTACTAAGAAATAGATAAAATGAATTTAATAAAGAAAAAAAGGAAAAAAATATTTAAAACATATAGACTTCATGACAAATATATGATTTTTATGATGTAAGAAAAAATTATGTAAACCCTTAAGCAGATTTTATGCTTAGCTCAATTTAAAAATTAGACAAGACATTCTGTTTCCTGAAAAATGGTCAGTTTCATGAAACAAAAAAAAATACTTACAAGTCAGTGAAAAAAAAATTTTTTATATAATGTGCGCAAAAAAGGAAAAGACGAAACAAGCAAAAAAAGATAGTAAATAGTCTAGAGATGAGACGAGGAAAATTATATGTTCACCAAACATTTCGTAATGTTAAATAATATAATAATGGTTACTAAGGACACTTGGACAAGCCAAGCTTGCTATACCTTGGCTATGTGAATTTAAGTCAGTCAGGTGCGTCTTTCATTTAATCATAGCACTACGAGAGTGAAAGTACAACATTGCTCTCTTCAAAGCCTCCGATCGATGGCACTACCACAGGATACACTTCCTCTCTTTTGACATTGATCTGAAGGAGAGGAAATTTTCTTCAGACATTTACACTCATGGTAACTGCTCAATGACGGACCTCAGGACTTTCAATTCCACAGATTTAACGAGCATGTATATCGTATGTACTCGATGGGTCTTAGGCGTCATTGGGAATCGAACCTCGCCCTTTTGGATGAAAGGCCAATGCCCTAACCACTAGGCTACTATGGACTTATAATGGACATGAAAGATGTATTATGATAACTTAATGCTAATTTGTTTTTCAAATAAAACTTCGAATAAGTAAAAAATATGTAATTTTCTTATAAACTTGTGTTTAAATAATATTTTTACGACTGCTTCTTTTCCATAAAGTCCTCTACTATTTTTTATGTTCGGGATCAAATGCACACAAACTTACTTTGCATTGCACTTAATCTTTTTGTATGAGAAAATGAAAACTAAATTTTCTAACTTTTTCCTTTCTATTCAATTACAAAAATTTTTTATTTTAATTTAAATGTTCCATTTCTTTATCCTTAAAGCACATTATTTACTTCTTTATTATTTTAGTTTATGACTCAAATAATTCAAACTATTTTTCTTTAAGATTAATTTAGAGTTAAAAACTTTTAAAATTTTGACATGTGCTAAAAAATTCAATTTGTCCAAATTAATAAAAAATATTTTATTTTTTTTCCATTAAAATGAAAAGGGGATTCATTGTATTTTTTTTAAATTGAAGGTGAAAGATAGTTGGTTTAATATGCGGCTATTTAAAAACTCTTTTGTCTGCTTATTACATTCCTTGAAATAGAGAGTGCAGAGACCATTTTTAGTTTAGAATTAAGTAGGGGCTAAAATTTGAAGTCTCTCTTTCGTTTATTAATTTAGATATAAGATGATATTTTGCACTGATTTATTAAGCATTTAGTAATAATCAATTTAAATTTTTTTTGCAAAAGTTGAAATTCATGATTTTAAGAATCATATATTATAAATTTAATATCAAGATCTATAAAAAAATTAAAAGATTTTTTGGATTTCTGCCTGAATTTGGTAAGTTAGATAATAATTTTGGAAATTTTCAATATTTCTTCTAAGAATAGTTGCTGGGAAAGGTAACAGTGGTGTTATTGAGAAAAGAGCCTTTCCCGCAATCAAAAGAATATGAGTTCAATACCCATGAAACGTGGTAATCATGCTAAGTAAGATGAAAAATCTGGGATTTTAGGTCAGGTTTAAAGATCTGCTTAATACATACTTTTAAATTACAAGGATTTACTTTTCAGGTTATGATGTCTAACTCAGTGTATATTCAATCACATTAAATACTATCAATTCTTCTCCTAGTACTCCCGAAAAACTTAAGTATGCCAAAAAATGTTCGAGTTGAAGAAATGATTACTGAGAATTATTCTTGTAAATGTTTGTTAGATAAAATTTCTTAATTATTGAAATACTTAACGAAATACAACTAATAAAAGTAAAAAGTTAAATTTCATGAAGAATTAGTAAATTTATTTTGATCACTTAAGCAGCAAAAAATTTATATTTACATAAAGGCAAAATAGTTTATGATTAACAATATTCAAAATAAGATAAATTTTATTGAGAATAACAGTGGTAGTTTACAAGTCAGCATTTTTGAAAAATTTATTTACTAAATTTTTAGATTTGTATGAATCATATTTCAATGGCTTCATTGTACATGTATATATGTTTTTTTATGGACATTGTTATGAAGAAAGTTTTGCTTTTCTTTATTAATTTTTCATATTTAAGTTAATTGGAAATAATATTTTCTAAATTCGCTTCCGCGTGTTTATAAACTATTTAAATTCTAGCAAATTTTCAGTGAGTTTATGAAATTTTGATTATACACTACTGGACATTAAAATTGCTACACCAAGAAGGCGACATGCTACAGACGTGAAATTTATACGAAAGAAATCAAGTGCTGTGATATGGAAATGATTAGCTTTTAGACGCATTCAGACAAACCAGGCGCCAGTAGCGACACCTACATTGTGTTTAAATGAGGAAATTGTTCAGCCGGTTCCTCATACACAAATTGCATTTGAACGTTGTTGCCTGGTGAAAAGTTGTTGTGATGCCTCGTGTAAGAAGGAGAAATGCGTACCAGCACGTTTCTGACTTTGATAAAGGTCGAATTGTAGCGTACCGGGATTGCGGTTTATCTTATCGCAGTATTGCTGCTCGCGTCGGTCGAGATCCAATAACTGTTAGCAGAATATGGAATCGATGGGTTCAGGACGGTAATACGGAACGCCATGCGGGATTTCAACGGCCACCTATCACTAGCAGCCGAGGAGACAGGCATATTATCCGCACGGCTGTAATGAATCGTGCAACCACGTTACGAGCCGTGAGTCAAGAAACGGGGTCGTTTGGAAGACAACAAGTGTCTGCACGAACAGTTCGACGACGTTTGCAGCAGCAGGGACTCTCAGCTCGGAGACCATGACTGCGGCTTCCATTGGCACTGCGTCATAGACAAGAGCGCCTTCAATGGTGTGATCAATGACGAACCTGGGCGAACGAATGGCGAGACGTCATCTTTTCAGATGAATCCAGGTTCTGTGTACAGAATCATGATGGTCGCATCCGTGTTTGGCGGCATCGTGGTGAACGCACACTGGCAGCGTGCATTTGTCATCGTCATACTGGCCCATCACCTGGCGTGATGGTATGGGGTGCCATTGGATACACGTCTCGGTCACCTCTTGTTCGCATTGACGGTGTTTTGAACAGTGCACGTTACATTTCTGGTGTGTTACGACTCGTGGCTCTACCCTTTATTCGAGCCCTGCGAAACACTATAGCATATATTCAGCAGGATAATATCTGACCGCTTGTTGCCGGTATTGTACGGACCTTCCTTGGTACGGAACATGCTCGGCTGTTGCCCTGGCCAGCACGTTCTCCAGATCTTTCACCAACTGAAAACGTCTGTCAATGGTTGCCGAGCGACTGGCTCGTCACCAAACGCCCGTCACTATGGTTGATTAACTGTGTCATCGTGTTGAAGCTGCATGGGCATCTGTACCTGTACATGCAATCCAATCTCTGTTTGACTCAATGCCCAGGCGTATAACTGCTGTTATTACTGCCAGAGGTGGTTGTTCTGGGTACAGATTTCTCAGGATCCATCCAGCTAAATTTTTTGAAAATTTAATCTCTTGTTATTTCTAGTATAATATATTTGTCCAATAATCATCATTTTGTTATCTGCATTTCTTCCAGGTGTAGCAATTTTAATTGCTAGTAGTGTATATTGGATTTAGAATTTTTTTTCAGATTTAATTACATTTTGTTTTCAATTGAGAGTTCTAGGTAAATGATATACAGGTAATGTTATTCATAGAAAAAGTAAGTATATTGTACATTGAAACTTTCATTGATGAAAGCTCTTCCTGAAAAAATATTTTAAGAATAATGAAATTTAAATTACATTTTATAAATTTATGATATCAAATTCTTTTGCATATGCAGTATGTGGAGTAATAAATATTTTACTTTTATTACATGTATAATTAGAAACATCATTTAAGAAAATATTTTTGTTTCAAAATTGAAACAGGCTGAACATTTCATTTTAGCAAATTACATTTATTCATTTGATAAAAAGTTGCTTTCCCTTTTATGGATGCATTGTAAAATTTCGCAAAGTTTGCAAATATTATGTTTTATTTTTGATAATTTTTGAAGGTATTTTAATTTTTTCCTACACATCTAAATATATCCATTCATAAAAAAATCTGTCATTGAAATTACTTACTCAAAAAATTGCTTGAAAATGCGTATCACATTTCTTTCATAAACTCTTTTATAATTCATGAATACATCAGTTAGTTCCTTATTCTGCGAGTTCAATGATAAAATGAGAAATTTGATAAGAAATATTAATATTTGATACTTTTTTCATATAGCGCGTTTTAGAGTTAAGATTTTAAATCTTGATTTTGATAAGTTGGTTTCTATATAAGTGTTTGGATAATAAAAGCATATTAGCATAAAAATTCTGTCTTATAGAACCAACATAATTCCTAAAAAGTGAAACGATGCTTTACAAAGTTTACATTTTTGTCTATGAAAATAGTTTAAAATAATTTAAAGTATTTTCTCAAAAATGAAGCTAAATGTTAGAGCTGCTGAACATTTGTACCTTTCAAAAGGAAATTCTATGAAAATCTTCCTAACTTTGTAGGCCACGGTAAATATTTGGACTCAGTTAAATAAGTGAACAATGACTTCTTCATGAAAAAAAGACTTTTCGATACTAAGTTATGTTTTTTATTGAGTCTGTTTAAGAATCAAACGGCATTGGCCTGGGGGGAAATCTGCTTCTCATCTTTTATTCAGAAGATGAATTTTTACGATATCTTTCTATAGGGAGGAAGAAAAAGGGGCGTTTACTTTCTATGGAAAAGAATTTGAGGTACCTGGCGGAGTTTGGAATCGCGTAGTAAATGTCAAAGGGTGTCCATTAAAAGGGATGTTTAAAGTTTATTTTATTATTTTTAAATAACTTTCAAAATTAATATTGTTATTATTATACTATCTTCCTCATCTATTTCTTTACAAAATTAATCACTTTTTAGGATATTCATTTATTTAGGTATTAATATATGTCAAGCAATGGAGGAAAAAAAACAGCTGGTAGACGAAAGCATTTTCTAAGTATTCTGTAAAAATAATAACGAAAACTAATTTAAGTCAGAAATGTTTTTCTGATAATTTAAAAAAAATGCTAAAAAAGAAAAATGCTTAGAAAATAAAGTTACATTTTTTCTGAGCTTACACTTCTCTGAATTTTGTAATGTAATTTTCCATGAAACTACCTTTTTTAACTTTCGTATTTCAATGTACTCTCCTGATGATTAATTATCATATGCATTAAATAATTTTTTTTTATTTAAATAAGCACAACTAGAATGAAAATAAAACTTCTGCTGCGTAAAAAATGTTCTTCAAACAGTAATATTTTCATATCTCTTTAAAATAGTATCGTTGTGTATTTCTTAAAGAGAAATTAAGCATTGAAAAAATATAAACGAAATATTTCTTTTATAAATTTTATATTAAAAAAAAGGTTTCATTTACCATTATTTATTTTATTTAAATGTTTCTGACATAAAGAATTATCCAAAGTTTTATTAAAAATTACTAGAATTAGAAAGGATTTTGATGTTAATTAATTAATATCTTCCAAATATAATGAAATATAATACGTAAAACATACTTGTTTATAATGTATTTTAAGAAAGGAAATATAATTTTTATCTTTTGATTAAATATACATTTTCTTGAGAAGAGATAAATTTTTATTATTTAATTGCGTTTTTACACATAAGCTACATAATTAATCCGTTTAAAAAATTTCATATATATAAATATATTTGCTTTCTAAAATTTATTCATTTATCATCAAACATTTGTTTGTACGTAAGATTGAATTAGTATGTGATCAACAACTTAAAACTGATACTAAGCCATTACAAAGACTCCCATTTTTTACAAGTAGAGACTCACAAAATGTTAAAAGGAAAACTTGAACGCTGACTTTTTAGCTAATACTATGATTTCTTAATAAACATAGAATCCATTTTGAATATATTTTTAATGTATATTTCAAATTTAACATTTGTATTATTTACAAATATTCATTTATACTTCATGTTTACAGATATTGATTTATTTGTAAATATTCATTTACTTCATGTTTACAGACATTCATTTATTTGTAAATATTCATTTATTTCATGTTTACAGACATTCATGTATTTGTAAACATTCATTTTTACTTCATATTTACAGATATTTATTTATTTGTAAATATCCATTTACTTCATGTTTGCAGACATTCATGTATTTGTAAATATTCATTTACATCATGTTTACAGATATTCACTTATTTGTAAATATTCATTTATTTCATGTTTACAAATATATTTATTTATTCAAAAATAACAAATATTCATTCATTATATATATTTTTATTTATTTCAATTAATTTAATCATAAAACTACCATTTTTATAACTTAAAAATTAAGAATTTTAAAATTTTAAATGTGTTGCTAAATATAATAATGTTTTTACTACAAACAGTATAGGAAAACAGAATATTCATATGAAATAAGAATAATCACAGTTTAATCAGTCATATATTTTACATTTGCTTATATTCTTTTAATACAGTATTATCTCCATAACCTAATATAGTTTCCATAATGATAAATCTTACAAATACTATATTATTCAATAACAGGTATTGAATGCATTATTTTAATATATGACAAAAGTTGTTCTTGTTTAAGATTTATAAAAAAATTACTTCAGTTAATATTAATTTAATTTATATATTTTATTTTTATTTACATTTGAACTACAATCAAATACCCTTAATTACTTTTATATTTTTAATTTATTTAAAATACCCGGAATTTTAACTTATAAGAAATTCATTAATCATTTGAAATAAGAGAGCTTTCCTAATATAAAACCTTTCCTAATCTTAAAAATACTATATTATACAATAATATGCAATGTGTGTACTATTTTAATATATGATAAAAGTTGTTCCTGTTTAAGCTTCATTAAAAAAAATTACTCCTCTTAATATTAATTCAATTTCTATACTTTATTCTTGTTTACATTTTAACCACAATTGAATTCCATTAACTACTTTGATATTTTTAATTTATTAAAAATATCAGGACTTTCAACATAGGTATAGGTAATCCATTAAATATTTGAGGTATGCTTTCCTAAACTAAATTTATAATATCAAAATAACTTTATTGTGTGTGTTTATAAATTCTAAAGCTGTATTATAGGTCTATTGATAAGGTCAGTTCAATTATCGTAGTTAATGGGATAAGCTTTGTGATAAGCTAAATGTTATTTTGTTAATAAGATATATGTATTAATTCATTACGAAATAGAATAAATGTGTTATTTTAAAATACAACATGGAAATTACATTAGATATGATGTCGAGTAAGATTAAGAGATAATAAGGAGGACTCAAAACGTATGATTCTTTAAAATTAGAAACAATTTATGGTATATAGTTGCAAATTAATTATTTGAATTTTTAGGTGTGATTTTTAGATCCTTTAATTATTCAATATCTATAAATGAAATTTTTAAAAAAGTTATCTATAAATGAAGTTTATTTACCATCAACTAAATTTTTTATTGATTTAAATAATAACTTAAGGGTTTTAGTTAACTGAATTAAAACATACGTTAAATATAATTTTATCCATTATTAAATTTTTAATTTAAAAATTAAAAAATAAGGAAAAAAATCACATGCGTAAATTTTTTGTATGAACACAAACTATCTAAATATTTATCAGATATTTACAATTAACTATTTTTACGGAATTTAAAATAAAGATTTCGATTTATTACTTGCTTTAATGTAATGCACGATAGAAGTTCAATGATATATTACATCAAGTTAAATGAAATAAACAAATTTCTAACTTAAAACGCATAGTTTATAACTATGAACATATCAGTTTCTATCTGTTTTAAATATGCAAGAGAATGTTTCATTTGTGGAATGAAATATGTCGATTGAAATATGTGGATGGAAATTTTATTCTTGAAAATTTATTCAAAATCAAGAGCATTGTGGGATTTTTGAAATAATTTCAACACTTGATCAACACTTGAAATCGTATGTCAATATTCACATTTTTCTTAAATTTTAAGTATTTATTTTACTTATGATTTCTGAGTAAATACATCTAATGACTTACAAATGATCTTTTATTAGCATTTTTATTTTTATAGTTTTCAAATTTAAATTATTTAAGGTTTTCAATGTTAAACAATGTGCCTTATCGATTTTTCTAAAATTTTACGAAAAATGCACCTAAAACATAGATTTGTACGATTTGATATAACAAAAACTATTCAAATGCTTAAATTTAATGCGAATTGTAAGCCAATGAGAATGAACATGAAAAATACGAGAATTTCAAAAACACTTTTACAAAGCAGCTACTTATGTTTTCATTACTAATACTGTAAACGATTTTATTAAAATTTAAAGCTATTCTCTATGCTATTTTAAGTTTTGAATTGTAGGTAAACTTCAATATCTTAGTGTAAGTTAGTAAAAAAATATTATTTGTAGGCAAATATATATTTGAAAACCATTCTTAAAAGTACATTTTACAAAATTCAATATACCATTTAAGAAATGAAAAATTTTATATTTTTCGTTAATTTCTTTTCTTAAATTGATATTTTTGTATTACATGCTTTCAAAAATAAAAGAAAAGACTCAATTAAACGCATTCAAAAATATTTTTTGTTATTACGTAACACAATTATGAAAGTTTGTTATTATTCAGCAATTTTTAATTGCATTTATATATCGATTTATTTCCGTATATTCGCTTACATTTTTGAAGTTCTTGATAATTGAACTTCTTGATGTATCGCATTCTATAAAGTATTAAAAAATATTAATTTTTATTCGGGTGTCACATATATTCAATATAAAATTATTTTCCGTCGTATAATAGTTTTGTTTCGAGTATATATTTAGCTTTTACATTGATCTCTCTTTTACTTTTACACGTTAGAATTATTTATATATTCCTACTACAAGTTCCTCTCTTTTTAATGCTTTATTGTTTCCTACTAGAAAAATATTTTTAAGACCTTATAAAATTTGTTTCTATTTCTTTTTATTTCATTTCAATTTAAGTTAGATTATTTAATTCAATATTGGATAAATTTTCTTACTATTTTAAATTTATTGAAGGTTTACTTTTTTAGATATTTTGTATAACACTTTTTATGTTTAATGTTTAAAATTATAATTTTAAAGTATATATGTACATGTTATAATTTCTTAAACTATCATCAATTATTTTTAAAAATTCTGCTGCAAAGGTTAATATAAGACTTATAGAATTTTCTATGACTATAAAATAAGCAATATTCTTCTTTTAAGGTACGTTGGTGATTCAACCACAATGTTTTAAACAATCAATTTATTTCATAGTTATATACAATCACTTTGTCTATGTAATTGCTTAAATTAAGATTGAGATTAAGTTCGTAAGAATAAATATTAAGATTTTTAAAATAGGATGATTTTTAAATAATTTAAGCGCTTTGTACCATTACACAGGAATATTATTTATCAAAAAATAATGACTAAAAAGAGCAAGGGTTATTGACTTTTATGTTATGTCGATTTTCAATTTTTAGAGTGAATGTTTAGATTTAATTTTAACATGATTAAAAATATAAATTTTAATGATATTTTATGATAATGTTTGTTTGTTTGTAATAAATTAAATTAAAAGTATCATAAAAAAGGTAGAGAAAACTGTAAGTTAAGTTGCTTTATGTTTCCTAGTTTCTAATAGTTTTGAAGATGTTTTATATTTGTGTTTTCAATCTTAATTTTTTTAGAAATATGAATCAGCATTCCCCTGGTGTTTATTATTTAATAATAAAGCAACAGTATGATAATTCCAAAATAATATAGAATTTAAAATATTCGAATCAGATATAAATTACAAATTTATATTTAATTCTCGAAATCAAGTTGCTCGCTTCATATTTCTGAAAGTGAATTATAAAGTAAATTTCTTTTCGGTAAAATGAATTATTAAATTAAGATATCAAACAACATTTATATTATGAAAAAATTTATAATTTATTTCGAAATCTTAATTTATATTTTGAAAATAGCTTTTAAAAACTGTGTAAAAATATGATTCCAAAAATTCTCCCATTGTTTTGAAAGAACTCTTTAAATTTTTTTTTAAATAATTCATTAGCTCCTATTGAAAAGTTATTTTTTAAGTTTAAATCAAATTTCTTTGCAATGAAAGTAACTACACTATATACCAATTCAACATGCTTTTTATTTTCTTACAGAAGTCAGTAAAAAGTATAGATTTGAAATTGGAGCTGTTTCTATTTTCTGGCTTCTGAAGATTTTCAGTTCACTATAAATTGCCCACAGTAATGATTTTTAGGATTTAACGTGAACCTAAAATACTTCACTGTTGATTAAATGGAGTGTAGAAAACGTTTCGAGAATCACCCCATTTAAAAAAGTGGGTAATAGAAATGAATTGAAAGAATGTCTGACAAGAATTGGGAAAAACTATTACCGTATTTATTTCTTTTGAAATGGGTTAAGAAGGCTAACTTTAGTGCTTTTCTTTCCTATGATGTAAAGATAATTTAAGTTAAAGAATGTGTCCACTTAGTTAATCTCCAATAAAAAACAGTCTCTTTAGTTCTTATCAATGCCTTGTAGATTTATTGAAATTTAAACTTAAAAATATATTTTTGTAAAATGTAATGATTTTTTTATAAATACGTGTAAAAAATGTTTATATTAATAGGATTGAAAATGAAATTTGGTGATTAATTTTAATTTCTAAATATTTATTATGAATTTCATAAAATTTGTTAATTGTAAGCTTTGATAGTTGAAATAATATAAAAATATGGCTTAATTTAGAAAATTGTTTTTAATGTGCTTTCTTCAATTTTACGAGTATTAAAGGCTTTTTAAAGTTTATATAAAAAATTGAATTTTATACATTATGTAAATATTAAAAATTTTTAGTTTGCGAAAAATAAATGAAGATAGGATTTATGAAATTGTCAAATACGAATATTAATATAATCAGAAGATATTTAGTGTTATGAACTTCGAATATAGATGGAAATGCACACCAATTCTCAATAGCCAAATTTTTAAAATTTTCGAATCAGATCCTCTCCGTTCATTAATAAAATTTCAAGTGAAAATAAATGATTTTTCTTTTTTTGGTTAATTCATTTTTCTTATGATTTTTACATACTCATTAGTATATTTTTTATAATGTTATCATTATACTCTGACAGTGCAAAGAATAAAAAATGTTTTAAAGTCATTTTTAAGATTTATTTAAATGGCATTTTAATTTTATGAATTTCCTTTCAGTAAAAATGTTTTTTCAATGAAGATGAATATAATAAAATAAAACGCAAGCAATTGTGGAGAAAAATATTTGTGATGAAGCATACAAATTATGCTTTATTAAAATAAATTTGTGTAATACGAATTTATAAATATTTCTGATGTTCAAATATTTAAGGTACCCGTACACACATTGAAAACGTCAATTTCGACCAAAAATGTTAATCGTATTTTATTCTTTCGTTAAACAGGGAATTTAAATAGATTTCTAAAGCAGGTTTGTTTTTGTATCTATGTTAATTATATACCGATATATAAGGGATTTCATAAAGATTAGGAAACCAAAAGGGGACATATTTAAAGGACCGAAAGTGGGTGCTTAAAGGGCCAGAATGATATTATAAATTAGTTTAAACAGTGTTTAATTTAGAAATATAAATTTAGTAAGCTTTTAAAAGATACAAAAAATAATAACTGTACCAAAAATCAATCAGAAAATTAAATAAAAAATTAATCAGCAAATATTAGAATTTCTTATAAAGGCACAACACTTTAATCTATAAATTTGGTTTTCTCAGAACTGGCTTTTACCTATAATTTATACGCTTCAAAAACGATAACTCAAAATATTTGTATAATATCACTATGGAATTTCATGAGCGTGTTCTGTATATTGTTTTCTAGGGAATGTACAAAAAATCACTAAAATATTTCCCAAATTATGGCCTGTTATTCGAATAATGGCATAGAAATTTTGGCTAAAATTTCAGTATAAATATTCAACTGGCCGTAATTTTTTTATTTTTTAACAAAAACTTAAAATTTTAGTCCATGCTCTAAATAACAACATATAGATTATTTGATATTAATTTTTTTCATATTTGTTTAATAGTTTTTGATGTAGCATTTTTTAAATATTTTAAAAGAAATGCTTAAAATTGTATGCATATTTAACATTTCTGATGAATAATATTGGAATATATCAAATTTTAGTAGCTCAATATTAATGTTTTCTAAAGTGAAATAAGACAAATTCGTTACAATGTATATATGCAGTGTATTTGAAAAAAGTGCCCTGAACGTGTTTGGGTACTTTAAGTAAAACTGGAAAATACATGGTATAGAATTTTTTACTAGTACTGTTTTACAAATTTTCACTCATTTGACTTGAGTAGATTTCTGTTAATTTTTAATTATTCCTAATCTGAACTTTTAGTATCATTCGATAAGTCATGGATGACATTTACCATTGTGATACAGAAAAATAATTTTCTATACTTCAACTAGTGCAGCAGATATAATGAAGTGTCTTCTTGAACATATAATAAAATGCATTATTAAATATTTCAAGATAATTTAGGAGTTTTCAGTACTTTGCTAAAATACGGATACAAAATAAAACAAAACTTCAATTAAGCTGAAATGAAATCTTTTTATTACAAGTAGAAAATACGAAAATAAATATTTGCAGTAAGTTGACTTTATGTCTAAATATTCTTTCTACATTTGTGTAAACAATGTTTTTAATTATATATCTGAGTCAATTACCTATTACAAGAAAAAGAAATAATTAGTAAGAAAAAAAATTCCTTTTAAAAAGTATCCTAAAATCACTAGATGTTCTTGTGGTTTTTAGTTTTTTCGATTTGTTAAGGAAACGTAAAAAACATTTAAGAAAATCGGAGACAAAAGAACTGGACTTTAAAGTGATTTCAATCAAATATTGATACAAAAATATTCCTCTGGAGTAAACTTTAGTTACAAAAAGCACAGATGTGTTAATCACAAAAGACTTTAAATAAATGGAGAAAAGTTTAAATCTGTCATCTTTATTCATTAATTTCTGTTACAAATTTTTAAGAAAATTCAGTCCTGAAAAAACAAGTTTTTTAAATTTTGAAAAACATTGAGAAATTAGAGAAATAATAAAGTGTCATTTTTCTTATTAATTTTCACGGTAGTTTTAATACTTTTAGTATAATAACATGAAATAAAATCTGTTAAATGGATTTTAAGTTATGTTTAAAATCTTGCATTTAAAGTAATTCAGCAAATATCTTAAAAATCTACGAGTATTTAGTCTTACTATGAACACAGAGAAAGTAAAAAAATTTCTTAAATAAATGAAAATGAAAATTAAGAAATGAATTGAAATATTTGATGTAAAGAGAGTATTTTTGTTGAATTTTAAAAATTTTAGTAAAGTAAATATACAAAATAAATGCCTCAATAATTTGAAAAAATATGAGGAAAAAAACTTTAATTTTGAATATTTCATTTAAAATGTTTAATTTAAACAGCAAAAGTTAATTCATTAAATGATTAATGACTTAAGAAACCATTGCAAAAGTGTACACAAATTTGTCCCATTTTTCATTCAAATAAATGAGAAAGGTTGAAACCGGTTTAGTTTATCGGTTCGATTTGCTACAAAAGTTTATTTGATGTTTATATTTGAAATAATTTCTTGTTTATATTTGAATTTGAATCATTTTAATCATTTAAATCTGAGAGGGAACCGAGTTTATGAGTCATTATGCCTAAATTAGCAAAGCCGACATCTTCGAATAGACAACGAAAGCTTTTTATTATTTACGATCCCTGAGTTGTTCTTAAGAATACAGTGAAAAATATTGATTATTTTAATAAATTGATTGCTTTTTTTATAACTCTATTTTAAATATTGTACTGTGTAACAGTGAAGTAATTCTATGTTTTACACTATTTATTATTTGTGTTGCTTTATACTGGAAATGCTATCTGCATAAAGGTACGTGTTATTGAATTCTGATTAAAAATATCATCATTTTTCTCAAATTAGAAATAAAAAAGCATTAAAATTTGAAATCAAATTCAAGAGAGTATAGTTAATTCAAATTCAAGAGAGTATAGTTTACAAATTAAAAAGTAAGGAAATTCCCCGTAGTAAAATTTTGTTTCGTGTAAGTTACATAAAACATTTAGTTTCTATTCGATTGAATATCAAAAGATTGTAATCTTTAATTTTAAATATAATGCTCAATGATTTTACGAATAATTTAATTTAAATTTAAACACTATAGTAATTTTAATAAAAATTGTCAAGAAGTAGATTGTAACTCAGGAAGAGGAATAAAACTAACATAACCTAAGCGTATATTGTTCATATTAAAGTAACAAAATATTTCTCATATAAATAAGGAAAATGGGTTGGAAATAGGCTATATACACGCATACACTCACATGAGATCTTAAATACTACTTTCATAACTAAGATTTTGAATTAAAGAGATTAATTTTGCATTTTCCTATTATATATAAATTTGATTTGGGTTTATTGTTTAAAAATGTTAAATTTTTAATCTTACTTTTGATTTTTATTATTATTCGAAATTAATGTTGGAAATTATTAATTTAAAAATTATAACTTTTGTTTCTGAAAACTCAATAACAAAAATAATTGTAACTTCCATTAATAAAATTTATTACTTAGTACCTAACTAATTAAAGAATAAATTACTCACGAAATTGTTAATTATAAATTTTGTTTTTTTATTTTTAAATTTTCATAATAAAATAAGATTAAAATAATTGCTTGTGTTTGATTTATTTCAAAGTCTCTCACCAGAATGCTAAGAAATTTAATGAAGCTTACTATTTTGTCAGCAATTTATATATACTTCGCAACTGCCTTCTTTGGTGCATAAAACTGTCGCAGTGTATGAAATTTTAAGCTTATAATTCATTTTACAAACATTATTAAGCAACCCCAAACATTCTGAAAGAGTCTTAAAATTTTTTAATACATTTCATTGAATTTTTAATAACCAAATATTTCTTTAACCTGAGCATTATTTTCCAGTAAGAATTAATTTTGTAAGCAGTATCTTAAGTTAATCACATTCAAATTTATATATATTGTTAAGTTAGGTTTGACTTTTCGAAGAAAATGGAAGATAACTCTTCTAAGATAAATTTTATTATCTAGGATCTAATAATGAAAGGGATTTAATAAATTAAAATAAATTTTATCATAATGAATATACCTTTAATACTTTATAAATTGAATACTTTATACTGTGTCAATAATCTTGAATATTAAAATTTTTACTTTATAATCCTTTCAGTTATAATTTAATTACTTATTATATTTAATACCGGAAGTTCGTAATTGCTCATTCACACTGTATTTGTTTTATTTGAATGCATATTTATGATAAATATATTTTAACACATTAATTTCAGATATAACAGAAGCATATATACTATGCATATTTTGTTATAAATCAAGCTGGTGAAGATATAAAATGCAATTTTTTTTTTTTATCTTAGTACTGATTGAGTTAGAAAACGTATTTAAATGATACATATTTGTAAATTACCTAAAATGAGTGTGATTATTATGCAAATATCTTATGGAACACTTGAAAAAATATAAATACAACACCAATTAATGTTACAATAGTAAAACCTACTTGATATAAATACCAAAATTAGTGATTTTTTTTATTTATTAACACGTACTTTTTATTTTGCCATGAAGGACATTATGGAAAAAGGTAATTTCGTAAGAAATTAAGTAAAATGAATATTTACTTACACTTGAAATATCTCATTATAAAATGTATTACATAAATTTGTAATTTTAGTAATTATGCTATGAAATATCGATATTTATATTTGCATCTAATACAGCTAATTTTTGTATATAATATGCATACTTTGAAAACAAATCATTTTTATCTTTTTTTTAAAAAGCTAAGTTTGTTGTAACATTATTAGTATTTTTCTCTTTTACAAATAACTAAGCATTTTTCGAAAAACATGAAGCATTTCTAAAATAAGTTCAATTGTTTAAGAAAATTGTATGAAATGATCTGTGTATGAAATATGCAAATGATCAAATTTCTTAAGCCAATAGTGTGGCCGGTACTGCATATTTCTATTGAAAAACTTGCAATGTTTAAAACTGATAACTGCTGGGGAAAAAATATCTTTTTCCAGTGTTCTAGAAAAATTCGACTAATACTGGTACAACTTTGTTGTGAAGAAATTGTAAAGAACAGGAAAGTTTGGAAAATTATCAAAATTCTGGAAAGAAACTCGTTGGGCTAACCGATCAAAAAATCTTCACATGCAACATGCGGAAGTAGTTGATGAAGATTTTGGTAGCAGTGGTTACTGCTAGGAAATTATCTAAGAAATGCCATTCAAGCTCGCTTGATTGTATACCAGAGTTAGACTACCTGTAAATGAGACGACGTTGGTGTTGTTAGTTAGGGTGTCGTTCTCACTGTTGGAAGATAGCGAATTCAACCTCAATTTAATCGGAGTCGTTGTGTTTCTAAAAGGCTACCGGTTATCTTTATATAGGGAATGGTTTTGATATAGGGAATGGTTATTTATGAGGGTGGCAGTTCACGCGTTTGGACGTCTTCTGATAGATCCCTAATTCTTTATTCTGACACAGCAGCGTTCATATAACTGGTAGAATCCAATTCTCGGCTATGTACAGGGATATATGCTTTTGTTCACTTATTACATCAAATATATCAAAGTCTGTTATCCAATCTTTTCGATTTCAGTGCAACCATTTTCTGATGCAATGTCTTCTATACTAATCGTAGATATTTCCACTATTTTAAGGTTTTCAGCTGAGGTATAATTACCCTCATATTGACATTTAATTAAGCTGAATTTAATTTTAATTTTTACAAAGTTGGTGAGATTGTCTACAATGGAGTCATAATGACGTTAAAAGTAAGACTACTATTGTTTAATATTATACAGTAATTATAATTATATTTAAAGCAATATATAAATTATTTGGATAAAATGTAATTACGCTTCAAATATTTTTATAATTATCATTTAAATAGTTTTCCCAACAAGCGTTATCCACTAATTAATTTTCAGACACCTTTTTAATAAACTTCTTTTTAGATTAAATTCCATTACAACCATGCATTTCATTTATGGATATTATATAAAGTATATGACGTACTTAACGCATCTTAATCTTCTTTTTGAAATTATGAATTAATAGCATTGTATACTGGCTTTCAAAAGTTAAGGAACAGCATTTTTTACAGCTCAACATAAAAAATAACACTACACAAAAATTTATACTTTACAGAAATGATAAAAACGTACTTATGTAAATGACGCCTGCTGAAAATTGTATGAAAAGACGCTTGCTTAAAATTGTTTTGATAGAAAAAACACATATGTGAGAGACCTAAAAATGTAGTCTTCAGGCTTCTGTAATTACGAGTGTAACTTTTATTCATTTTTAAATTTCGTTAGATTATTCGTTGACAATCAGTGGGGTCCAACAGTATCAGAGGGAAGCCACTTGCCCGATTTGAAAGTGGGGTGGTAGGATGGATGCAAATGGGTTTGTCATAGGATGGTGCAGCTGGGTGTCTTAATGTGCCTCGCAATGTGATGCACCTTTTTTAGAATACACATCAAACTGAAGCTTTTACATCAAGAAAACACGTTCTAGATCGACCATGTGTACTGCAGAAAACCGTTTAATAGCTTTTATGGATAGAAGATCAAAAAGAATTTCTGTGCTGTAAATTGTTGCATATCACTTTGCATTATCAACAATCTCTATTTCAGTTCAAAGGTACATCATCTAGGTAGCAGCAGGTCTCTATTCAAGACATAATGTATCTCGGGCCAAGTTAACATATTTTCTGAACAAGACAGCAATGGGTTTATGTACTTTATGCAGACGAGTCCTGATTCACACAGGAGAGCTATTCAGGACTTGTGCTGATTTGGAGATAACAAAGCACGAGATACCAACAATCCAAAGCCATGGAAAGACACCCTTATCGGGATTATGCAATAATGGTTTAGGAAGAGTTCTCTTCTGGTGGTCAGTATAATCTGTACAGTTCCAGGGAAAACTGTAACTAATGTGAGACATTGGAATGAAATTCTATATCCATATGTCTCGGCATATGCTGCTGCAGTTGTCAATGATTTAATGGTGATGTATGATATCACATTATCTCATTGAATTTCATTTGTTGAAGAATATTTTTAGCCTCTTAGAGTTTTGTGCTAATGAAAAGGCCAGCTTAATCTCCAGACCTGAATGGAATAGAGTATCTGTGGGACTATTTTAGTATTCAGGTTGCTGCCGTAAATCCCACTCCAAGGTCTGTAGAAGAACTGGAAAAAATGTACTCCTTATCTGGTCCTCGTTTCCCATTTCGGTAACTGACAAACTTAATTGACAGCTTGGAAAGTCGATGCCACCAAGGCATTCAAGTTAGAGGTAGGAATAATCTGCATTGAAACTCCTTTTTGTTATATTTTTAAGCCCTTCTACCATATAAAACTGTGTCTGCTTCTTTCCAAGATGGGCCTTTCCTAGTGAGATTGTTTTATTTTTGCTGTAAATCATTTATAGGTTTTCCTTTTGAAAGCCTTTGTATTGAAATCAATACATACTTGTTTTGTGCACATACCAAGAAATGTGAAGTTTATACATTCTATATTAAATGAATACCGGGTATTTTGCACATAACATTTGCAAGTTATGTGCAAAATACCCGGTATTCATTTAACTTATGGATTCCAGTGTACTTAGAATTGTAGTCATAATGAAATTTCAAATGTTTAATTTGCAATGAATATTGTTCGATTCGCTTATTAAATTTATGTTACTCTATCACTATTATAGAAAAACTTTAAGAATATTCTAATGTATAAAATAAAATTTCCTATGAGACGGTAAAGGGAAAATATATAGAAAATTAGAGCTGGTTTAAAATTTCTAGTTATGACAATTTCGAGCAATTTTCGAGGTATTTTGTGCTGAAATAGGTGTACCATGGAAAGAAATTTACTTAAAGGACTTTACTTTTGCTGCAACTTTATATTTTCTTTCTTTTTATAGATTATAAACGCCATTTCCTTTCAAACGAAAATTTATCACGCTATGTTCTTGCAAATAATGTTTCTTTTAGATGAAAGTCATTAACTCGTATTATGAAAACATGATATAAACTGATATTAAAATAATATCTGTTTTATTAATGATAAAAAATATTTTTTTAAAAATTATAATTGAAATTTTAAAATTTTATTATTTTTATCTTTTCTATATTTAACGCACCCACACATTTTACATTTAAATTTCCTTACTGAATTTAACAGCTTGGCAATTGTGAACAATTTGAATGCTAACTTTTAATTAAACATTGTGATTTTAAATTCCATCATAGTCACGTTTCGTTGTTTACGATGTTTACACTTGGATGTTTACACATATAGGGTGTTTACGCTTGGAATTAAAATTATAAAACCAATAAAGAATGTTTTTGCGATCATCATAATAAATATGATGATGAAATAAAGAAAAGATTGGAATATAAAAATAAATAGCATTACATTACATTTGCCAGACGCAGAATAACAACTGATCCCTGAAGCACTGGATGAAAAAAAATTGTGCAATAGATGTCTCATTAGCAAATTGTTTTATAAGGTTAGAGAACTCTGTAATAATAATATAAATTTCTCACCAGAGAAAGTATTACACACAATTCAGTTGAAGTAATATTATTACCTATCTGGAGTGAGGTTTATCTTTCGTGATATTGCTACTCACCAAATCCTTTCAGCGTCATGTGAGTATAGAATCAATGAAGAAGTAACAATTATACTGTGGCAATGTTGGATCTCAATACCTTTTTATGACTAACGTTGTAGAAAACTGGTACATTCAGAGGTAAACTTCGCAAAGCCTTAAGATTACACCAGGGACAATTATTCAAGAAATAAGCTCATTTGTAGTTCGTATAGTGCGATGGCGTTTAAAGCAGCATGAATTATCTGCATGTCGACAATTACTAAGGCTTCTCTTGACACTGTAGCACATCGATGAAAAAGATGATAACTCTAGTGAGCTCAATGATAAAGCTGAAAATTGAATGGTCCAGCTTGATCACTGGGTGCACCAAAGTCACCGTCACAGATGATGGTATCGAAAAGCAGAAATGATATCATTTCAGACAAATTCTTGGTTCTACGTACATAATTCTGATATATGTATATGTGTCTGGAGGCTCTAAGAAGAACACAAATTTAATAGTGATAATTCATAACATCATAGATATCCTGCATTTAGCGTAATGATATAGGTAACCATTTGGTACATAACACGCAAATATCTAATTCAAATGAATGGTAAATTGAGTAGAGATTGGTAAACTTCTGACATACTAAGGCCAGTGGCTGTGCCTTTTTTTCCATGTCTGTAAGCGCCATATTTCAAAACGATAATGTAAGATCACATATTGCACTTCGTGTTTTGACTTCGTTCGATCCAAAGGGTATTCGATTGTTGTCCTGGTTTGTACAAACTTCAAAGTTCTCATTTATTGAAAACATCTGAATAAGTGTTTTTGTGAGATTGCCCCGTCATCCTTATGACGTTATTATGGTTGATGTTGTCTGGCGTGTATTTAAAGCAGCATAGAATGAGTTATCTTTTTCTGTAATCTAAACTTAATTTTATTTTTCCTTTCTACTATGTTAGGTAAGAACATTTGGAGGAAAGATAACAAAATCCATCTAAAATAATTTTGTTTTCAGTGCATTAGAGAATGCCAATACTACACAGGAATTTTTTTTATAGTTGATGGAAATAAGGTTACTTGTGTTTTAAATTCCTATTATTTAATTAATTCCATTAAGTCATCAGAATATTGGTAATACTGGAAAAAAGTTTTTTAATTAATCCATCTTACTATGTCGGATATCAATTTATAATATATGTTTAGGGAAGAACATTATTTTTTGTTTCAAAATATTGAGTAAATAAATGTACTTGCAAATTAAGAAAAGATGTAAAATTTCATCTAAATTAGAGCTAGGGTCCTTCTGTAAGTATATTTCTATTATATACATACATACACTGACACACACAACACACATATATATGTGTGCGTTTGTGTCTCTCTCTCTATATATACATATACATGAGAAATGCTGATATTAAACCATGATACAATAGTCCCATAATATAATCCAATGAATGATCTGCTACGTCAAAATACACGATATTATTTGAACAATTTAGCTTTATTTCTTGTAGAATTTGATTAGCTTATAAATTGCTCACCAGACATGTGGAACATCACTTGAACTTTGTGTAATTCCTTAGCTGAGATATAGTTGAGTAAAAACTGTCTGAAATCTTCTATGATAAAATTCCTTTTACTTAAATAATTACATAAATATACAAAATGATTGAATTCATACTGCTAAAATGCCATGAGTTCTTAAAAAAGTTTCAGGTACTTGTGATAAAAGTCGCAAGTTGTGTAACTTTAATTCAGAATACCTGAAGGGATCTGAATTAGCAGCGCTTTTATCATCGGATGCTCTTTTTGAGGAAAACTCTACCAAATGATATGTTTATAAATGAAAGGAAAGGCTTAAATCTACTGATAAATTATTTGAACTTTAGAAACAGGAATTTTTTTTCATCGGAATCCTATTCAAACTATTCTAAAACATCTGTCAGCTAAATTAAAGCCCACATTTACAGAGTTAATTAACATTATAAGAATCAATTATTTTGTTAGTGTGAAACAATACACCGTAAAAGAATTTATCTCGTTGCCTAATAATAAGATTATACTCTTCTATAAAGGTGATTTTTTTTGGATTTTATTATCAGTGTTGAACAACAGAAAATACACTGCCTACTGTATAATATATCTGTCGATGAGGGGGCTTGAAAGTTTTTTGAGTTTCTTTTATTGTGACACAGTGATATAGCCTAATAACTAGGAATCCTTACAAGAAATATAGTGCAAGGTGTGGAGATTAAACATTATCACATTCAGTCATTGAGCAACACTTTGTCAAAAACACAAACATTTAAATAAAACTTTCACAATATTGTTGTGTTCAAATAAATTTTCAAAACTGGAAACAAAATTGTGCATTTAAAAAAAACTAAAACAGAAATATACTTGAAAAACAGTTTAAAAAATTTTCCCGTCTGTTAAAATGCTTAGTTCTTTGGATGGAGAGTCACCTTAAATTTTTTAGATGACATGTATTAACTTGGAAATGTGAGTTTCGAATTTCTAAAAAGAACTTACGTGACTAAAAAAAGTATAGAAAATATTCTTAAAAGATGCTGTTTTTTTTATAGAACACTATTCGTTTTATATACAAGAGAGCATAAAATTCTTTTGAAAGGAAATCTCTGAGTTTATTTTCGTGGTTTCTATCTAATTACGCAATCAATGCTCTAGATAAACTGCTGTCGTACCTCTAATGCATATCCAAGGAGGGAAGGAAGAAACCAATTCAAGCAGAAAGAGAATTCAGATCGGCCTCATAATCACTTTAGAGGGTTGCGGTTAAGCAGGATCCCAGAGAGGGGACATTTGCCCCTTCTCTGGGATACCTCGAGGGGAGTTCGATAGGACATGTGATAAATCTAACGATATATTTAGTAGCTATGCTTTTTGGGCTTTGAAACTCTTTTTATTGAGTAAGGAAAGTTTTCCTCAAAATTATTTAAATAAAAGGTTGCATTTGTTTTCTAAATCTTGATTTTTGGATAACAAAACCAAATTCAGTTCATTAGTATAAATGTAACTACAGTTACTGTTTTTAGAAATAAATATGGAAATGAAATTCTGGTAAAATTTCTTTTTTTTAAATTTAATTAAAAACTTAAAGGTTACATAATCTAAAAAGGAATTTGATAAATATTTTATATCTTCCAATATCGTCATTTTAGTATAAAGTATAATGATTTACATAACGAATTTAATTTCATTTAAATATTGAATGTTATTGATTTAATTAGAAATTTATATATTTTATATAAATTATTTATCTTCCTTTATTATGCTAAAGTTCCAATCTTTTACACAAGGTTCTTTATGACTAAAATGGATAATTTTGAATTTTTATTCATTCAAAACTAATAAAGAAGGATAAATCTATGTATAAGAAAACAAAAATCTACAGCAAAGCGTGCTTCAAAAATAAAGTAGCGAAAAGTAACTACAATGTAGAATTTTTAAACCTAAATTTGTAAATATCTTACATTTTAATTTTTTATTTCTTTTTTTCATTTTATTTCAAATCATTTTTGACTGTGATAAAACTTTCCTTCTTTATATAGAAAATAGAAAAAATTGTGTCATTATTTTGAAGATCTTTGAAAGAAATTAAATATAATTGAAATATTTATATGGGTGTTTATAAATTACAGATGCTGAAAGTCAAAAAATATATGAGTGCGAGAAAATTATTTTAAAGTTTATATATTGTGTGATTAGAATTTAGTTATAAGTTTGAAGTTATAAGTTTGTGTATACTTTTCTGAATTATAAAATTTTTGTATTTTGCCAAAAATTATAAATGGAACTTTTAATTCTTGTCAGAATGAAAGGAATTATTAATATTTATTTTATTTTTTTAAGTAATCAGTACATTTTGTGTTAATAGTATGCTAAAAGGTCTTATCTGTTGGTAATATTTCTTGGCGAGGAAAAATTTACAATAAATTATTTCCCAGAAATTGAAACCCTGTATATTTTCTTATAAAGGCTTAAGTACTCTGCATCGTATTATAAAAAGTTTATGATGTATTCATTAAATTTATTGCAATGATCATAATTGTTTCAAGAATAACCAAAGCATCCTGAATGCATAACAATACAAGCAATTCAAAAGAAATTGAGAGATTTGGAACGAAGATGAATGGTAAGTTGAGTTTTAAATATTTAAGAGCCTTTTATAAAATTACTCAGCAGATTAAATCGTAAACGAAAGAAATTAGATATTTTATTATTTATTTTTAATCTTTTTTACATTTCCTTCTTAGTATTTTTAAATTATTCTTGTTATTTTAGATGTATTAAATTATATTTACATTATTTTATTTATTTTATCTGACTTAATTTTGCTAAAGTAGAAAAGTTTTTGTGTACTATATTGTACTGCTCAAAATTTGAATAATCCAAAAAAAATGCTCTTCAAAAAAATTGAAAATTTAATGCCTAAATGACATTATTATTCTTTTAGAAATATAATTTGGAATTAGACTTTGAATTAATTAATAAAAATCTGAATCATTAATAAGTGGAAAATTAAATTAATATAAATTTTGAATTAATAAAAAAGAATGAATTTTTATTTTTGAAATCTATTGTCCGAATAATTCTCCTTAAAATGCCGTTAATCCAAGTAAAGTAATCCAAAAATTTCACATGAAGGTTTTTTATAATTTGATAGGCAAAAATATACAAGAAGATTAAGTAAGTACCTTAAATTTCAGAAATTATACAATATGATGAAAATTGCAGTTACTAAGAAAATAATGAGATTGGTTAAACAAAAATAATTATTGAAAGCATGTAAAGCAAGTAAAATTTTGTAAATGAGATTTAAATTAAGAATTAGAAATATGAAGATACAAAAATATCCGAAGGAAATATAAAAATGTAATAAGAAAATATGTTAACTAAAAGCTTCAGATGTTAAAATACTAATTATTTTTCTGAGGAGTTGGATTATTTATTTAATTATTCTTGAACATCAATTGCATTTTTATTGTAATCTTTCAGAAATTCGTAATCAAATCGAATGCTTATCATTGTTGGTGAAATTATTTATATTTTTCTTACATAAAATAAGTTTTAAATTAAGCTTTTTTTCTCAAAATTGTGCAACAACATACCATTCTTAAAAACTTAAATTTTCAAAATTATTTTGGTAATTTTAATTTATAATATTTTTATATACATAATATTAGTAGCTTTTTGAGCATTTTTTACTTTTTACTACAAAAAATTATAATTATAAGAAAATTCCATCATAAAAATGTGCATTTCAGACTTGTTTGATGATAAAACTAATGAAAGAAAAGGAAACGATAAAAATTTTGCATAAGTCTTGTAATATATTTCGTTAATTAAATTATACATTTTATCAGATCACGAAAAATTTAATTAATTTGGAAAGTTTTAAATAACTTGAAACATATTTATATGTTTTTTTACATTTGTGTTTTTTAAATAAATGATATTACTAAGTTATATTGAAGTTGTTTAAAGAAACAAATAAAATAAATATTTTCCTTATTTTACTGTTTAATTAAATTAATTCACTAAAACTTTATTTTTCATTATTCAGAATAATTCCTAAGCTAGATATTAATTTTCATACAATAAAAAAACCCTTTTTTGATTTTTCATATTATATTTATTACCAGATTTTAAAGAGATTGAATAAAAGTTTTACTAATGTTGGTCTATTAAATAGAAATTTTAACTATTGATTCTGTTGCTATATCTGCTGTATCAGTGATTATCAGTATTGAAAATAATGATAATAAGTTTTGTATTTTTTAACAAAAATTTTACAATATTTGCTAGTGCCTAATGCTAGTTCTGGGTTTCGTTTCAAAATAATTGAAAATTTTATTCACTTTTCCATTCTAGGAAAGGATTGCAATCTTTAATTTTTTAAACTTGGTTTCAGATTAATGAAAATTTTGATATTTAAATTTGTTTTCCATTAATAATTTTTCTTTTTTATTCCAAATATTAACTTTTATTGAAACTACCTTTTCTTATCTTTGTTGTTCTATAGTATATTTAGTATTTCTTTTTGTATTAAATGGTTTATTATACAGAAATATGAAACAAAAATAATAAGATTAGATGA
Source organism: Latrodectus elegans (assembly GCA_030067965.1). Lineage (NCBI taxonomy): Eukaryota > Metazoa > Arthropoda > Arachnida > Araneae > Theridiidae > Latrodectus > Latrodectus elegans. The sequence continues at coordinate 35,505,928 of CM057822.1, read as the reverse complement.
TATCCATAGTTAATAAAACAAAAATTATATGAAAAATTTTAAAATGTTTCGTAAGTTATAATTGCATTATTGATTTGACTCTATCTGTTATCAATATCACCATAAGAAATTACATTTTTAGAAAGCGACTTTTTTTGCTAAGTAATATCTCCATACTCTGAGCAAAGTAAAAAAGAAATTATTGATAAAAGAAATCACACTACAAATTTTTATAAAATGTTGTTCAGTAGTTGAAACTATTGTAACAAAAATATTCGTAAATCTTGACACTAATTCTGATGAATGATTATAAGAAAAATAACAATATGTGATATTAATTTAAAGAATGAGAATAGCTTAATTTTGAATACTTTAATCTACGAATTTAACAGAATTCAAAATAAACTATATGTGTAAGTTTAATTTAACAGCAACTTTTCTACGATTAATTAATGTTAGAAATTTATTTTTGAAGATGAAGTTTTGATATTGAAAAATATTATTCAATATTATCTATCCATTTCTATTATGGATAATATTGAAATAGTACAATAAAGAAGAAGAATCAACAAGAGAATTGTCTTTTTTGTACCATTTAAAAATATACATAAAAATACTCAAAAGGGTGGAATGTTTATTTTTGAAATTTTTTTTATTTATTTTTAAGTATGAGTTGGTTTTACATTTAGAAAAAAAAATGACAATAATTTCATTTATTTATCTCACACACTTGAATAAAAGAATCCTTGTTACAATTGTCGGAGATAAAATATCTAGTATTTCACATTGACAAAACATTAAAAATGAAATAACTTTTCATAAAAATGAAAAGGATGTGTTGTTAAAAGATGAAAACAACCTTCTTATTTAAAGTTTTGTCTAGATTTAAAATGTATTTTAAAAATCTTATTTATATAGATTTTTATTAAAAATATATCGTTTCTGTATAAAAACTATATTCAAAGTATATAATTTTATAAAATAAAAAACACATGGGAATATTTATTGACAATCAGTATTGAACTACTTTATATGTGCAGCATTTATGGAATTGTTTGAAAAGATGAAATGCGGATATGAAAAAAATTTGATTAATTGAATAAAACTAAGTTTAATAGTGTGTGTGTGTGTGTGTGTATTCTAAAAACATTTTAATTATCTTGGATGGTATATTGCTCAAAATGGATTTTAAGCAATAAATAAATTTTTATGATCAGTATTGCAATTTTACTGTTGTTAAGGAAATATATTATATCTCCAATGACTTCCCATTCATAGATTTATTTTTGCATTTAGTTAATTAAAAATTTATTTTTTAAGTTCTCATCTTAATAGGTTTCATGAAATTTTGAAGAAGGAAAGTTTTTAATCCTGAAATATTATCATTATAATCAAAATGAAATGCTAAATAATATCTCCATACTCTGAGCAAAGTAAAAAAGAAATTATTGATAAAAGAAATCACGCTACAAATTTTTATAAAATGTTGTTGTTCAGTAGTTGAAACTATTGTAACAAAAATATTCGTAAATCTTGACACTAATTCTGATGATATATATATATATATATATATATATATATATATATATATATATATATATATATATATATATATATATATATCTTATTTACAAAATTTGCTTAGTACCAATATATTACGCAAATAACTACATAATAGATAAAAATATTTTAATTATAATGATTTGAATATATATATATATATATTCAAATCATTATAATTAAAATATTTTTATCTATTATGTAGTTATTTGCGTAATATATTGGTACTAAGCAAATTTTGTAAATAAGAATTACTTTGTACAGAATATTTAAAAATGTTTTGAAATTTTAATAACCACTACGTAATTACTTTTCTAGGGGACTATTTGTGGATTATGGTCCGAGGATTGATTTAAACGTTTTGAAAGTAAAAGCAAACATCTTAGAAGGCATGCTTACAGAAGCTCCAAATTAATCTCATTTTGATTCATATTTGCGGGGATTGAACTTGCAACTTTTTGCTTTAAGAAGCAATTTTCAAGGAATAGTTCTTATTAATCATTAATAAGGGGTTTTGAGTGGAGATGATATAAAACATACATACAAGCCTATAGCTTATATAGGTGATCTTAATACCTACAGAATAAATTACTTTTCAGAAGGACATTTTACCGATATTTGGTGGCAATCACGTGTTTTAAGAGAGGAAGTTCAGAAAAAGTAAAATCATCGAACTCGATTATATTTATAAACATTTAAAAAAATTTTAATCATAGCTTTAAAAACTAAATTAGTATTTTTCACAGAAGATTGCATTTCAGAGAGAAGATAGAGTCTAATTTATATTAGATAAAAATGAATTTATGTTAAAAGCATGTCTTAGACACGCATAGTTTTTATGAAAGTAATTTCAAAAGTGAAAACACTTAAATCTATTTTTAAAAAAAGGCAACCAAAATTGATTGAAATTGATAAAATGAAAAATAAGGTTAGAGTATCATTTTTGAAACAAATGCTAAATATGGTCAATGTTATTTTGAATCTCTTTTATTGTCTGTGACTGTATATTTTTGTAAAAATTATATGTTATTTTTTTAATGGAATCGCAAATAAAGGACACACACAGGTTTATAAATTTCGAAGTTTTTATTGTATATTTCTTTTTTATTAAATTTATTACTATTAAACTAATTATTTTCCTTATTTTTAGTAAATGAATAAACAACTATCTGTCTGTAAAACTAAAAATTAAAAGTAAAAAACGAAAATAAATGATAGCATGTTTTAAATAAAAATTTTGAATTAAGGCATTAAATATTTCTGAAATTTAATAGAATATTGTGTTTGTGATTATCTATAATCTTTGTTAAACTTATTTTGAATTATTCATTATATATTATTGGTAAGTTTATGAATTTGATTTATAGCATAACTTAAAATTTTTCTTGCATATTTGTAACAATTTATAATTATTCATATTTTCAACATGTAATATCATATAGTAAAAAACACAATTTTTTCAAGACATTTCTGTAATAATACCATTGTTTGATACATTAAAAAGTGCTAACTGGTATAAATTTTTTAAATGCCGTTTAAATATTTATTTAAATGTCCGTAAAAATATTTGATAAATTATGTATATTTAAGTACAATATTAATTATGTATGTATTTAAGTCAAATATACTAATATTTATCAGTTATTTATATAACTTTATGAGGAAATGTTTTGACATATTCCTAACTATTCTGAAGACCTGCATTAAACTCCATAATCTTAAAACCACCAAAACACCATTTGACATAAGAACTATTTTATTCATGTTTTCGGGAAACATTTTACGTCTGGAGTTGTTTACGTTTGAATACAATTTTCTGTCTTCTTCAATAGCAGAAAGAAAGACTAGAAAGTATTCAAAGGAAAAAAGACGACAAATTCTGCTTCGATACGTGGATCTGACAGTGGAGAAAGAACATTTTCTGCAGGACTTTGCCGGAAATCTGGCAACAGTAAAGACATCGTTTGTACTTATTCCATTCTTACATGATTGTGTTTTTTTCAAATTCCTTTTTGTTCCCATGAGAGAATGAAAATGTTTCCATTCACTTTAGATTAAACATTTTTTTAGAAATTCCTTTTGGAATCGATTTAACTTTGCCTCATAGAGTACAGAAATCCGGGACTTTTATTTTTGTTAAGTTATAAGCTATTAGGCAAATGCTCTGATCAGAACACGAAAAGGATGGTTGTTTCATTTAAAAGAAAAAAAAGTTGGAATTGGAGGTAAAAAAAAGGTTCTTAACTATTTCACTAAAGAGTTGAAAAATTGGATATTTTATATCGATCTAATTAAATGATTTTAAGAGGTTATTTTTTTTTTAACTTTTATTCCAAGAATAAAACGATTAAAAAGTGCATTACTCTTTAATTCTTCTAACGAGAGTAAATTTCTAGGAAAGTTAACGCAAATTAAATTTAATTAGAAAATCAAATTTTAACAGCCTTAAAAATAATATTTTAATTGGATCATTTCACATGTAGACTCATTTTGTGTTTTTTAAATTAAGGGTAAATTTTGGTGCTCATTGTATTAGCATAAGACAAATGGTTTATGTAGTTAGATATTAATTGTGATAACGTTTGAAATTAGTTTTTCATATGTTTCATTTATTAAGAAATAATATAGGTGCATAAAGAAGTCAAAATCATATTTAAAATGAAATTCATTATTTTTAAAAGTGAAATATTTTTCATGAGCATTGAAATTTGTTTTAAATATGGCATTGAAAATATTTTTAAAGAAGACTGATAAAACTCATGTATCTCAATCATTTTAGTAATGTAGGAAGACTCTCAAAATCAATTTTGAATCAAATTGTTAGAAATAATAGTCCCTGTGGTGAATCTATGTTCTAGTTAATAATGTAACAATAAATATTACAATTATTGGTCTGACTCTCATAACGTAATATGTATAGCCTGTCGTTCGAAATGATGATCATTCTTTCAGTATTTTATATAAATAAACATTTTAATAACAATGGAATTTATAAAAGGTTTATTGAATTTATTGGATGAATTTTATAAGCGTTTATTGTATGGTAAATATTTTTGGATATGAAAAATTAAAATAAATACATACACACATACCATGTGTAAAAAATTGAAACACATAGGTTTAATTGATTTGTTTTGAAGACAAAACTATAATGAGCAGCTGAATAATGAATGAAGACAAAACAATAATGAGCAGCTGAATAATGATTGAAAACAAAATAATAATGAATAGCTGAATAATCAATGAAGACAAAACAATAATGAAGAGCTAAATAATGAATAAAGACAAAACAATAATGAGCAGCTGAATAATGAATGAAGACAAAACAATAATGAACGGCTGAATAATGAATGAAGAGAAAACAATAATGAACAACTGAATAATGAATGAAGAGAAAACAATAATGAACATGACAAGAAAAGGAAATTTTTTGATATTAATTATATTTTTTGAAATTTAATGTTTTTTTAAACTTTAATAAAATAAGAAAAAACTTTGATATTAAATATATTTAAGAATATTGAAGCAACCAAAATAAGAAAAACAATAAAATTTCCTATAGAGAAGACACTTTGCTAAATTTTTTTGTATTCTTTTTTAATATTGTTATAGCCGTGCACACAAATAATAAAATGTTATTAATTAAATACAGAAAATTTTTAAAACATCAGATTTAGTTAAAATTATTTTGTTATTTTGATCTAAAATACATCTCATGATAAAATCGTAGGATAATATTTATCGAAATAAATCTCATCATGAAATATATAATAATTTCTCTTTATCAAATATCCATTTTCAAGTTGATACTATTTTAGAAGCAAAAATTTCTGGCTGGATATTTTCATATCATTAAACTGCCATCATTTAAGAAACAATTTTAAAACAGCAAATATATTATCCTATTTGGATTGTCTTAAAATTTTAGTTAATGAAAGATCAGGCAGCTTTGTGCTACTCTGTAGTTTTTTTTCAATATTGTCACCATTAATTGGACAGCTTATAATAAAAATGCATTCTCTGTATATTCAAAAGTGCTGTATACCGGAACTTTAGAGTATCGTACATTAATATCATTTGCTGACGTTACTGGGTTGTGTCTTCGTATGATGTTACAAAACGAAATAAAAAAGAAAGTTTTAGAAGATTCTCTGAAATAAACAAGAGGAGTATATTTTCTACTTAGAATGGGTTTTAAGTAGTCATTGGAATGTCTGAAGTGTAGATATTGTAAAAAAGATTATTTTTCTATAACAATTGGTTAAATTTAAAATTCTTGGAGGTCAGAAAAATCTCCCTGAAAAATCTGTTAAATTGTTGATTAATAGTTGATATCTCTATGCGTTTATTAGAATCGGGATCTAAGAAATTAATTATAAATTCGAATTTATGTAGCAGTCAATCCATGTTGCTATATGAAAAATGGGGGAATTATAGTGTTTCCGAGAATTTTTGCTGATCGGTGTATTTTGTAGAATGCATTTATAAGTTGCAGATAGGTACCCAAACTAGGAATTAGTTGGAGACATCCCCCAGTTGGTGACTTAGAGACTATCATCACAATGTTGAACGCATGTTTTTGAATAGGAAATTTCCCAAAGTTCACCCGATTGAAAAACTGGATAAAATATTCAAACTCTGCTATACTTAAAAAACCATATAGTATATATGACGAAAAAATGACATAAATCACGAGTAAAGCAAACCTAGCAACAAAAATTTAAATTGTCAACACTATAAATAAAACAAAGAATGCTAGATTTGGCAAGAAATCTTTTGTGGGATTTATCATACTTACACCCCAAATTGCATTTTATTTAGAATTTTGCCATACACTTAAAGAGAGTATATGGATTGCTAAAATGAATGTAAAAGGTTTTGACCAGCATTATCTTTCAAATATGTTCTAATCTTAAATTTTTTAACAGGGTTTTTACAAAAATTAATTTAGACTATCAAAACTCAAAATGAATGTTTTTTTCTTGTAATTACTTTATCCTTTTACATTAAGGAATATAATTTTAAGACAATAGTCTATTGAGAGAAATATATCTTATATCAGTTTGAAAACAATATCTTAATTTAGAAGTGTAATTATTTTATATCATTTCATTGATGTATTTTTACATTTCAATTTATCATTGGTAGTAAAACTAATTTTCTCACATTAATTTACACAATAAAATAGTATAATACTTTTATTATCTAGAATTTGTTGTAATATTTTCATTATCTTCAAAATTAGAGTAAAACCCACAATTCAATTCCTTTTATTCTCACTTTAACATATATTATTGCAATTTTTTTATTGCCACAAATAAATATATCGACTATACATTATTAGCAAACATTTTTTGATATGAAATATTTCAAGTAATTTTTCTATCTTATGAAGCATTTTTAATATTGTTAACAAATGTTTTTACTCAGAAATTTTAAGTTTGCCTATTTTAAAACTTCTCAAGCTTAAAAATAACTATTTTTGGTTGATTTATTACATTTTCATAAAACAGTAATCGCTATATTGTCTATCTCAATACAATAATATTTATTGAAAACATTTGAATTTCAAATTATTTCGTAAAATGTATTTTAGTTTTGTGAACAAGAGATTAGAGTTTCCATAGAAAATATTCTATGAAAAATCAATAATATGAATCCTTTTTAATTTAAAAAAATTATTTATTATTTAAAATTATGTTTTATGTTCTTGAATCCTTGCTCTTTTCCTTTAAATAATTTCCATCTAGAAAGTAGATTTTTGAATTCATATTCTTTTTAAAAGAAGTATGCATTTAGAATTCTCAAATAAATATATAGAAACTAGTGTTTTGTTGAATTTTCCATTATCTCATACAATTTTGGAGTTTCATGCAATAGCATTAAATAATATATTTCGAAAATTGCTTTATTTCCATTAGGAAATATTAAATTTTCTTCTAGTTTTATATTATGGAATTCAGAGAATGTATGGATTTGTGCCGAATAATATTCAGTATATGTTTTGTTACTGTTGCTATTAATAAAAACAGGGAAATATTTGTGATGTAGAGGGCATTTTAATATCATTTTAAGTCAAACAAACAGATATATGAATTTATTCACGGAAATATTTAATAACAAGATTTGTTAAACTTCTACAGATATAATATTTAATTATATTTATTAAAACACAAATTATTCGAAATGTTTGATAATTAAAAAATAAGGATCAAAATTATCATCACATGAAGTTAGAAACGAACTAGTAGTTTTTACTTGAAGAATGAAATAACTATAGATTAATAAGCTAATAAATGAGTCCTTATGTCATCTTTTGTTAGATTTACTTTTTTGATAAACTGCAAAGTTATAAAGAAATTCTTTAAATTTGTGCCAATAAATACTAAAAATTACGGAGAGAGAGAACTATTTACTGTAAAAATATACTAAGTTTCTACATGTAATTATACTGTAAAATGTTTGACGTATATAGAAGTAGTAAGGCCGGAAAAATACTTAAATTTCTATTTGGGAATTCATTTATGTTTTATTATTTTATTATAAAATTTTCATAAATGTACTGCATTAGATCTTATCTAAATTTTATATTGTATTAACTCAATAATCTCTTTAATTAACCATATTCTTTGTACACAACAATATATTACCTAGATGCCATTTTTCTGAATAAAAATATTGATATTGAATCTTGTATAATTCTCAAGTATTTATTTAAATTTGAGTAAGTAAAGAAGTGTTTATTGGTCAGTATGGATTTAGGTAATAATAAAACATTCTGTAACCTATATACTTGTAGTAATTTTCTAAAGTGTTTCAGAAACATATTAAAAATACTTGTACGTCTAAAGATAACAAATTTTAATGATTAGATCAACACTTGCTGAGCCATTTTGTATTTTAAAATTTGGAAATTACAATGAAAAACGAAAAATTTTCAAGTTTTATGTGCGTATTCCTTAATCTACAATAAGTGTTAGGTAAGATCTTCAATTACATTTCAATGCTAAGACATGTTTACCAATCAGTCTGTTAAGACTACAAAATCCAATAAAAAACAGAATATAAGAGAAAGAATATTGATCACTAGTGAATGAGTTTGGACAATCTAAAAAAATCAGCAAATATTGAATAATATATAATATTCGAGTAGAGTATTATGGTTTCAAGTTTCATCTTTATTAAGAATTATTCAAGTATATTATATTTAAGTATTTTTAATTTTATGACGCTATTTTAAAACAAGTGCTAAGTTTTCACTCAACATTAATTTAAAGGAAACATTCTATTGAGCTTCTTAATCATTATTTCAACAAAAATTAGCATGAAAGACTGTGGAAAATTTATAGTAGCGTATGAAATATTATATGTTTACTAGCTCATATGACAAAAGAATCACATTTCTTTACAAGAATTAATTTGGAGTTTTGAAGAAAGAGGAATTATCAATTGCTATTTGTGTTAAAAATTGTGTACCAATAAGGATGATTGTTATTATTTACATACAGCTGTAATGAAAATATAGCATAAGAATTTTCTCACCAAGAATATGTGTTTATATTTTGATGAGTAAGAAACATTGAATACAAAATTCATAATAAACATTGAGTGCAAAATTTGTAGTAGCTTATGAAACATTATAAATTTACTAATTCATTTAACAAAAGAATCGCATTTCTTCACAAGAATTAATTTAAAGTTTTGAAGAAAGAAGAATTATCAATTGCTATTTGTGTTATAAAATTGTGTACCAATAAGGATGATTGTTATTATTAATATGTAGCTGTAATCAAAATATAACAAAGCTTTCCTCAGCAAGAGAGTGGTTATATTTTGAATTCTGTCTAAGTAAATGTCACAAATATGTTACCTAATATCACATATGCCACAAATATTTTACTTTTTTTTATTTCTTTTATATATTTGTGTAATCATACATATTTCCTAAAACAACATCAATGCATATAAATGTAAATTGCACATATTTTAAAGCATATCGAGAAAAATTTAAGTATTTGTGTATATGAATTTCATAATAAAAATCAATTTTATTTAAATACAATAGCCTTTACATTGCATTATTAACATATGTATTTGCATCAATTGTAGAAGTTATACAGAAGCAGCGCGCTTTTAACACAGAGAAGCTTGATTATCACTGCTGATATGACCTTCAGCTCCAGATACGCTCAAAGTTATGTCGGGTTAATGGGCCATTAAATTCTCGGATCTGATGATTTATCGACTATTCCTCTTTTTTCTCGGGGGGAACTTGGTGAATTTGGAATGTTTGGGTACATAATTCTGGAGCAAGTTATGTAATAAATATATTCAGTGATACAGTTGTCAGATATTTCACTAGATAAGAAATTGGATTTGAAATTTTATTTCCATTTTGAAATCCTAGTTTATTTAGTAAATTATTAATATATAAAATAAAAGCTTTATAAATTTTGCAGTACAAATAAGTTCTTGATATATACACAATATAAAATGGATATGTATTAAAAATAAATAAACTGTTGAGAAACGAATTAAACATTCCATACACATTGCTGTTAAGTCCATTTTTCAATGCATTTTGCTAAACGAGAGAATATGTGTTATAAAAATAGGAATTACAATATTCTATTTGTAACAAGGCTTGTGTTCTATTTTTTATATATTGTTCTATCAGAAATGAAATAATTTGTTTCCTCAGTAACAGAGAGACCTAATTATTTATATATATATAGAATGATAAATATAATAATTTAACACCAACTAATTAGAAAAATCATTTTAACTCAATTAAGATGATTGAAAAAAGATGCTTTGTATGTAAAAATCCATTGTTTTCTTAAATATACTTAATAATCACAATCACATGCCCCTATATAAATTATTAAAAATGTTTTTGAGCAAGATAAAAAATTGTTATTAATATAGTTGCGTCCGATGCACTGAGTTTTGGATGTTAGTAATATTGTACGTTTAAAATAAATTTGGGGTAATGAAATAAATTAGACATATGAGAAAACATATCTAATTCATCATGTAAAGAATTTTAATCTTACTATTTTGAATTGATAATGTGAACTCAAGTTTGTCATCTTTTGATGCTTATCTCTTTTTGATTCTTTAGTAATTGCTAATCAAAGAATGACTGTTCTGAAACAAAGATAATTTTAACCGAAAGAAATATTTTTACTTTCGCCTCTGGCAAGAATTTAATTGAAATTGGTGTAAAGTAAACATAATTTTGCAATCCTAAAATTTGATAAGTAATTTAGGATTCACATAAAATGAACAATTTGAACTAATCAAAATTGAATGAATCAAAATTAAATTCCAGCATAGAAATGAGAAATTGTATAACTTATATTTTTAATTTTATTTTGGCAAATTACTTTTTCCTAAATTTCTTCTGAAATTTGTCTAAAATTAATATATTTTAGAAGTGTGTTATCTTTACATTTCTAGAATCAAGTCATAAAATTGAAAACATTTTTTATAGGAAAATACAAACATAAAACTTTTACTCAAAGGGGGATGCATTTAGTTTCTTTTATTTACTATTTGCCTTAAAATTGCTTTCGAGGAATGTAATAATATCAAGATTTTACTAACAACAAATGCATACAAAACTATATCAAATTTTAAGTTTTGATTAGTATAGTAATTTAAAATTTCATGTTACTTTAGCATGAAAAATATATTTAATTGAAATATTAAGTTTTTTGTGCAAAAGGGATTTTTGCTCATTATTGTCAAATTAATTTAAACTTAACTGTTATTAATTGTGTAAAATTAAGAAACAATTATTATTATTATTATTTTGAGAATTATAATATTTCAATTTAAATAATGTTTCCTTATTTTAGCAGATTTTGAAACGTAATTAAAAATTTATAGCAATATATATTTAATTAAAATCATGAGAAACAAGTAAAATATTTATGCGCTTTCAAACAATTTATTGTGAAAGGAAATAAAGCATAATATTTTACTGATAACTAAGTATTAATCTGGTATCACTTAGTTAAATTATTATAAAGTAATTTTTTAACTAAGTGATACCAGATTAATTATTATAAATACTATAATCCAATTTCTTTTTGAATAGAAAAACGAATTATGATAAACAATAAAACGAAAAAAAAGTTCTATTCCTCTTTCAAAAACAAATAAGAAAAAATTCCTAATCATTCTTCTGTGATTGATATTTTTAATAGATTGCTTTTGTCAATTTCATTTTCAGTTTACTATCTGTTGAGTTTTAATAGAATGCAATTATTCACGACATCAATACCTCCTACGCAAATTCTTAAAGGAACAAATATTTAGTATGCTAGGAAGACTTTGAAAAATAAACACATTCCGAATTTTTGGCTGGATAAAGTTGAAAAAAAAAACTGCACACTTAGTATTATAAAACAAATTCTACACTTCAGCACCTTCTAAAGACGATACTGTTTTTTACGTTATGAGTGTGGGCGTATGTAAGATTAAAATTTTTATGGATAAATTATTTTTATATGCTCTAATATGTACAATGAAACAACAATGTAATGTCATTATTTTTAAATTTATATTTCACATATTGAAACAAGAAACACATACAAAAAATGCTGCTTTTATTTTTGAAGAATGGATATGCTTTTTTTATATGGATTATATGCTATAGAATTTGTTTATCTAACATATGCATATTATGTTATCATTCCAAATTTGTTCGTTTTTTGATAAAATTTGAAGATCAAAGTATAGCTTATAAAAATTAGGGAAATAACAAATAGCATTAAGAAAATAAACATCTACTCTTCCATAGAAAATATTTTTACCATTTGGAAGAAAGAATAAGAATAAGCTGCGAAAAAAAATTAGAAAAAGTATAATTATTGATTAAAAAATAAAAATATGATATATTGTTAATAATATCATATGTTTGAAATTTTTGAGTAATTTGAAGATATATATATATAAATTTATATGCATATGTATATGCATATACATATATTGATTTGTAAAAACTTAGATTGCAAAAAATGTAAATTAAAGCTATTAAAAATATTTATAAATTTTACACATTTTAAAATAATACAAACTGTTAAAATCTATTGCAGCTTTTACACAAGGACATTTTCTTTTCATAAATACACTTTGTAAAGCAAGGAAACCAATAAAATAAGTCATGATTGTGTCACTCCTGATTGGAAATATTTACTCAAATACTCCATAATATTGAAAATGGATCTTTATGTATATTATTGGAAAATGAGTTTTCAGGTTATGATCCCACGCAGACAAAATTGACTTGAAAAATATTCTTGAGATTTCTCACAAGTATTATGAGAATACAGCTTTTTGGTTTGTAGTTTTCGAATCAACAACCAAAAAACTATGGATTATATTTTATGGAATGGGAAGGCTTAGGCATGAATTCAACTTATAGAAGAGTTTTATCATTGAAAAAAATTCCAATTATCAACTTGAACGTAAATAAATAATACACTGCCAAATCAATGAGTCGTAAATTTAATTGGTCAATGTAAAACAAAATTTACAGTGGAAAGAAGTGAGAGAAGTCTTAATCAATCACTCAATGTAATCATTTTCGGATAAGATTTAAGGAAAAAGTGTTTTGAGGCATTTTTCGGCGGTGTCTTCAAATTCAAAGCTTATCACAGTGATAATGTTATTAAAGACGAGATTCTTCAGAAAATAAAATACATAATTATTTCGAAATCCATTTTTATCATTTTATTGCAAATGTTTAAGGTTTAAAACTAAAGGAAATGAAACAGATAAAAAGTGGTTAACATTGCTTGAATATCAGTTTCAGACTTTGTTGTAGTTATGAATGAGACGAAGTCGTACTCGTATTATGGTTACTTTCATCGATCGTGTCTTAACGAACAGTATTGTCATTGCATTCTGAATTCTCCAATATAACAGTTTTTTGGTTTATTTTGTACTTTCATTATGATAGTTAATTTTTCTGTAAGATAATATGTAATTTATGTCGATTTAGCAATTCCTTCTCAATCCAACTAAGATAAATAATCTTTGTATTTCACTAATATGTAAGCACTGTATACTCAAATTCATCGAATAAGTAAGGTTTTTGGAAAAAACCAAAATTACATTATGCTCATACATAAGTTTTTATCGGCATGTTTATCATTTTTATATCTCTATTTAATGCATATTGCTTATTATTTAGATAAATCCTTCTTATTGTTCTTTTTACCCGTAAACATCTGTATAAGAATGTTTGAAATCAAAATAATTGAGAACTTTTGAGTATACTTCAAATTTAATCAATGTTCAATGTTCACAATTGTAAAAAAATACTAACTTGAAGAAGACATGAAATGTTTTCTCAGAAAAATTGTTAATATAAGCAGCTTTAAATGATTACGCTTAATATTCAGAATAATATAAGTCCAGTCACTATAAATATTTTAGATTAGCTCTACCAAAGATAATGTCTTCTAGATGACATAATTTATGTTCAATTTTATGAATGTAGTAAGAAATTGTATTTATAAATATCAATTTTAAAATTTATACCATATTGAATAAAATTTAATTTTATAAGTATTATGTAATGATTACTAAGACAGTGCAGTTATAAAATTATATATATATATATATGTATGTATATAATTACATAAATTATAAAAATTGTAAATTCAATCAAGATTGCATTTTATCTTATTTAAATAAATATTATAGAACTCAATATTCCGTAACACACACACGTAATACATAAAGCAATAACTATGTGCGTTTCAATATGATTGAGTTATCAATATCATGTTCTATGAATAGTTTAGTATTTGCATGATGTATTTTGCCAGAATAAATAATATGAATGAGAAATTATTAGGGAAAAACGAAAAATAAGATTAATGGAACTTTTAGAAATAGTTGACAGAAATATGCTATGATTTTGTAAGGTACCAAAGAAATATTTTATCACCTTGGAACCATAAATATCTATTATTTCTATTGAACACAGACTTTTGAACTATATAATATCTTAATATATTCTTTTGCAAAGCAGTTTCACAATTAATAAGCTATTTTAGTTTCTTATTTATATTTTATTTTGGTTACAGAGTTTATTATATGTGTATAGTAAAATTTAAGAGAAAAATTTATGCATTTGTATACCTGAAAAATATTAAATTTCTTGTATTAAGAATACACGGTAGAAAATCTATATTTGTGAATGAAAAAAGTAGGAATTTTGAAGTACATATTTTACAATAATGATTTACAATAAGGATATTTGAAATTGTTAAATAGTTAATATTTTTTCAAATTAGCATAATATAAAAAGTTTTATTATGTTAGAAATATTCTATAAATTAAATGTATGAATTTATTTTTCTCCGCCATATAATATAAGCATAATAAACATCTTAAATTATTTTCTAATTGTTGTAAATTAATAAGCTACAAAATTTATGAAACAGGTACCCAAAGAAGCAAAAATATTTAGAAATATTTTAATTCCTTTTTCACTAAACATAGTTATTTGATTATTATAAGTATACGTGATTTTATAGTGTGATACTGTTTAAGTTATAATTAAAAGTTTATGTTATAATCAAATTTTTCAGTCAAGTATTTAGTCAGCTATTAAAATTTAAATATTAGACTGCATTTTACATTGATATAAATAAATTCATGCTTATTGTATGTTTCCTGAATTAAAATTTTGTTTTATAATATTATATACATTAGATTTTAGAATGAATAAGTTTTATCATAGAATTACAGTACGAAATTAGCTTGTGTAAAATTTTCTTCAGTCATAGATTGCTTATTAAGAAAATATTTCCTAAAATACGAACCTTTTAATGTGTCGAAAATTTTCATTATGGAAAATTTATTTGGAAATATTATCAACATTGTGAATTCTTATCAATATCTTAGAAATAATAAATACATAAATGTTGATAATTTGTAAAGCTGAACCATTAGAATTATCTTTAGTTGTTAGCACTGAAAGCGTTTTCATAATATTAAGTTTATTAATAATTTGTCGGCCTGTTCCAATTGATTTAGATAATTGCGCAATAAATAATAACAATGTAATGATAAAGGAAAATGTTTATAATATAAATGATAGAAATAATGGGAATAAAAAGGTAAATAATAGTGTTTTGATTTGGATAAAGAATATTGATTTCCGTAGAACAAAAATTCTCCTCGGGAGAAATATATCCTTATAAATCTTTTGTGTGTGTTGATTTCAATTTAATATGTTCAGTTTTTATAAACAGAAAAATACTGAGAAAATGAAAAAGCTATACAAAAAATATTTGGTTGTTCGGAAAGTAATTTCATTTTTTTTACATGGATTGGCATTTTGCTGGTAAAAACCAACCACTTTATTACTGTGGAATTGTGCTACTATCAGAAAAAGGGTAAAAGCTATTGAACTAGAATAGACGATGTGCAATGCATTACAATATTTATTTGCTGCACGTTTTTCATTTTCATGAAAAAAGAAATGACTTTCCGAACAACCCAATAGAATTTGCAACAGAATGAAAAAAGAAATTTAAAAGTTTTTCAAATTTTCTACTTATTGTATAAAAGAATTTTCAAATTTTGCTTACTATCATATATTTTCTATTATTAAATATATTCATACTCAAATCAAATATTAAGTTGAAACAAATCTTGTTCTGATATGAAATTGATGTTTGTTCACCTAGTACATATTCTTGGCTTCTTCTCAATTGAGTTTAGAGACATTTTAAACCACAAATTTGCTCGCATGCTTTCCTTGTTAGTTTGTTCATACCTCGCAAGATTGGCAGCTCTATGCGGCAACAAACTGTTTCAAGATTTTTATTACAAAATGATTGCGCAGCATGTCCATTTTTGAAACTTGCGCTATAAAACACATCCAACCAACATCATTACAAAATGGTTAGTATAAACAAATTCGGATAATGGATAACAAAAATTTATCATCAATCTCAAGTAGCCAATGAAACAAATGTCCCAAGCCATATTTGCAGATTTTATTATGTTTAAGGTATGCTAAAAAGAAAAGAAGTGTGTTTTATAGCCATGAAACATAAGTAGTTTTATTACTCGATGACCAGAAATATCAGACCAATCATTTAAGTGAAATTAAGTTTCGAATAATAAGTCATCATGAATAGATTCTTAATAGGAATATACTGTCAAGATTTTAAATGAAATGACACAAAAAAATAAGTGTAAATGTTTCTGGAGCATCATTTTCTAGAAATTATTCTATTCAGTTTTTATATAATTACAACAATAGATAATTTTAAAATAATATATATACATATATATATATATACATACATACATACATACATATATATATATATATATATAGAAGAACGAGAGAATTTCTCATCATAGAAAAGAAAACCTGAATTAAATTTATAGAAATTGCTGGCATCAGTGACTTTTTACATAGTATATAGAAATTTTTTCATCCTTTGAAAATATAAGATACCAAAATCACTTTGTTGATACAAAGTCATCTATAAGGGGAGGTTTTGTGGGGTGTATTTTCCATCCGGAGTACACATTCTTCAATGTTATTGATGATGGATAGACAGATAACCCAATCTACGCTTAGAAATAGCAACGAAAAGTAAAAATATCCCATTTCGTATATGGCATGTCGGGAGGGGTATGAAATTGATAGAACACGCCTGAAGGATATTAGATCGATTGTAGAGCTATCGATGATATATCAACGCTGTTTTTTCTTACTTTCAACAATAAATGAAGATGTGTAACCAGATACAAATTGAGAAAACAGGTATGTTTTTCCCTATACGATTCACATATGACGCGAAAAAGGTGTTTTTACTTTTTCCATAATATATTTTGGAAAAAACTATGTTCATTCTGTTCTAACTTTCATGTATTATTTATTTTCTTAAAATTAAATAAGTTATGGGTAAGAAAATGCCATTTCATGCATTTCTTCAAACTGAATTTTAAAATCTGAATTTAATCTAAATTGATTGTTTTTGAAAGTAAAAAGTGTATTATAATTTATATATAATTCTTCAATTTCAATTATTTACATTCTCTGCATAAGCTTGTTAGGATAAAGAGCACATGTTATATTTAAAGAATGATAATTTGAAAATCTTAACGAGATTGATTAAATATTAACGAAATTGAAGAAATAATAGTTATTACTTTTTGAGAAGCAATTTAATAACAGATTTGATTTAAAATCCTTTGAATGTAATAAGTAATTTGAAGGATTAATTTTTCAATATTTTTCTTACATTAAATCAAAATATTTTAAATTAATTGTATAAGTAAATAGTGCTGAAATATAATGCTAGAATAATAAAGAATATGATCAGTATATATATATATATATATATATATATATATATATATATATATATATATATATATATATATATATATATATATATATATATATATATATATATATATATATATATATATATATATATATATATATATATATATATATTCTAATTTCCAATAAAAAATTCATCTCATTTCTAAAACTTCATTTATCTTATTTAAGTTCAAGAATCATCTTCTGAATTCATAGGGAAATAGAAACAATAAGCGATTTATATCACAATTTCCTAATATCAAAGATATATGAAGGAACAACGAGAATAAAATAATTATATCAGAAAAACTGTAATTACTGTTATTAATCTGCATTTATATCAAAGGTAGAAATTTATTTTATTGGCTGAATGTTTTATTTTAAAATCAAATTTATATTATTTAAAAATGTTTTAAAAGATTAAAAAATTAGGCAATATAGGGAAACAAATCTTAATCGAATAATTACTATTTGGATTTTGATATAATTCGTTATAATTTGAAACGCATAATTTATATGTTTTAGTAAATTTATGTGTCTGGTTATGAAAACTCTTATATATATATAATGATTTAAATGAGGAATAATTTATAATATTTATAATTTAAGAAGATTATAAATACTAAAATTATAATATCTTAAATGTGTGTACTTTGTATACATATTTCATTGAAATTTTAGGAGAAAAAGAAGGATTTAAGCATTTATTGGCTTTTTTATTCTATGAATATATTTATATATACATTTTCCCAAGAATATTAGTTTATCAGTTTATCATTTAAAAAAAATGTAAAAATAGGTTTATATAATGAAAGAAAGTTTAATTTTAAAGATCAATAACATATTTTTATAATAATGATGCATTTAAAAATTTATTTATTGAATTAAAAAATACATATTTGTAAGAAATAATTATACTGAAATACGATTATATTTATCTGAACGCTATAATTTTCATTTAATAAAATTAAATGCTTATTAAAACTCTTAAAAAGTGTATATTATGTCAGCTATTTTGTAAATTTGTTAGAATTAAACTTAAATATGCACAAAGGTATTTTAAATAATAATTTTAAAATAAAATTTAAATTAAATTATCTTTGAATTATATCCCTTTCTTTTACTAAGATATTTTATTCTCTTTATTTGGATTCATTATTTTTAAATAGATGAAAGCAGATTTCAACCACTAGATTAACTATGTTGATATCTATATCAATAATTTATTATATAATGTAATGACTGTTTAAATTTGATGTGTGTTTTGGTATACATTATAAATTATTAAGCAATTTATTATTTAAAATTGCTATTAATGTAAACGTTAATAATTTATGAGTAAAAGAAATTAATTTAAACTTTGTAATTCACAGAAATTGATAATAGTAATCTATATCAAATTACTATCAACAGTACAGTGCTTTTTTTGAGGCATTCAAAAGGATTAATAAATTAAGCTTATTACTTCCAAAAATATTTGCACCAGTAGATTTTATTTAAGCGCAAAGCTAACATCATTATCCTCAAATATAAATTTGATATTTTCTAGAATAAATCATTTCTTCAATGTTTCAAATAGTATATTATTAAATAATCTGTCAAAAATAATGTGGGCAGACTCATTTTGGACAATGTGATTCATTTTCTAACTTTGACAACATGTGTCATATTTTGTGATTGCCACGTCTAAGAGTTTCTAACGGAACTTTAAGAAGGAACAGATCAAATTTTGAAAAGATTATTTTATTTATGAGCTGAAACATAAAACACAATTATTCTAAAGAAATGTCAAAAGAACGTGTTAAGTAGTATTGATAAATGAAGATTGGTGTCCATAAAGGAGTGTAATAGTAACTCGAATTTTAAAGTTAGAAGACAATTTTTATTTGAATAAAGTTCTCAGATAATTTTAAAGTAGTTATGATTAATAAAAGAATAGTTTAAAAATAAACCTGTAAAATTCTTTAAAAAACCATTTTTTATAAAATGCTTTTTGCATAGTCTAAAAAAATTTACAAAAAGAAAAAAAATTTTAAAGTCATAAAATCTATGCTAGTCTAATAAACAAATTGTAAATGTCTTCACTTATGTCATTATCTGCTTAAACGTTACTGATTTTTCAAGTTGTAGCGACAGTTAATTGAGGAGCTTTCTTACAAAATTCTGTCTGTAAACATAATGAAAAAATTGAAAATGAAATATTTTTATTTTAATTCATTCGAAAAAATTAGTGTAACTTTTAATACCTGAAACATTTTGATTTAGAAAAGTCCAGTGCTTAAAAATTTATATTGAGAAATTTTATATACTTAGCATGGTATTGTTTTTGAATAAGGGAATTTTTTAATGAGTACAAAATACTCATATTGAAGTCAAATGTTTGCGCTTATTCAAGTACATGCTTAATTTTGTACTCGAAATAAGTACATAAACAATTTCTTTAAGAAGATTTCATAAATATAAATGCAAATATAATGTTTTTGCTTAGGACTTTTTAGCAGAATTTATCTAATTTAATAGAATTATCATATTCTAAAATTATCCTAAAAAAAGTAAATTTTAAAAATTTCAATTTATCGTTTGCTTATGCATCCAAATTCTAAAACTATATAACTAAAAAAATACACGATATTTTGATAATGTCCATATATTTTTGACTATTTATTTAATTTTATTTAAATTTAATTCATTTAAAATAGTTTGATTGTGTAACTGTGGGTACAAGTTCGAATTAAATTAAAAATTAGGGAATAATCGAAATTCTAATTTTGTTTTCTATAGTAAGATGGTAAGATGATGATCATATTATGTTGTGTCTATTCGTAAATGCACTAACGAAGCAAAAATGATTTTACGTCATGGATTATTTATTTGTCAACTCACACTCATAAATACTTTATTTGTCTTAAATTATGAGTTTTCTATATAATTATTTTTTAGAAATCTTAGATAATTGCTTATTATAACAGATAATAGTATTATGTTTCTTTTCTATTAAAGAATCTAAATCTAGTCTGAATTTGTTTTCACATTTTCCATGTCTGATATGTACCTTCCATATTAGCTTTCATAAAATTAAATAATAATCATAATTTCCAATCTTCTACTAATGCAAATTTTTGGCTTAATAATATGTAATTCTCTACACTGTGATGAATACGTCAGTAAAATTATTTATGTGTATTGTTATTTTCTATATATGATCTTTTTACTGATTACTACATAATTAAAAATATCAAGATGATTGGATATATTTAATTTCCATTGATAGATTCTTGATTTGGTAAAGAATTCTTTTGAATTGACATAAAATATAAACGTTGCCCTGAGTTTCTATTTATGGGGTAATAATATGAATATTAATCAATATTTTTTAATTAATGGATATATTAAAATTTTCAGTTACTATTTTTCCTTATTTAAGGACATCGTGAGTAAGTACCATGATTGTGTAATTTGAAGCTTAGGTTATTTTGCATGTTCAGAGTAAATATACACTACTGGCCATTAAAATTGCTGCACCAAGAAGGCGACATGGTACAGACGTGAAATTTATACGAAAGGAAGAAGGTGCTGTGATATGCAAATGATTAGTTTTTCAGCGCATTCAGACAAAGCAGGCGCCAGTAGCGACACCTACATTGTGTTTAAATGAGGAAATTGTTCAGCCGGTTCCTCATAAACAAGTTACATTTGAACGTTGTTGCCTGGTGAAAAGTTGTTGTGATGCCTCGTGTAAGAAGGAGAAATGCGTACCAGCACCTTTCTGACTTTGATAAAGGTCGAATTGTAGCGTACCGGGATTGCGATTATCTTATCACAGTATTGCTGCTCACGTCGGTCGAGATCAAATGACTGTTAGCAGAATATGGAATCGATGGTTTCAGGACGGTAATACGGAACGCCATGCGGGATCTCAACGGCCACCTATCACTAGCAGCCGAGAAGAAAGGCATATTATCCGCATGGCCGTAATGGATCGTGCAACCATGTCACGAGCCATGAGTCAAGAAACGGGGTCGTTTGGAAGACAAAAAGTGTCCGCACGAACAGTTGGACGATGTTTGCAACAGCATGGACTCTCAGCTCGGAGACCATGGCTGCGGCTTCCCTTGACGCTGCGTCATAGACAAGAGCGCCTTCAATGGTGTGATCAACGACGAATCTGGGCGCATGAATGGCGAGACGTCATCTTTTCAGTTGAATCCAGGTTCTGTGTACAGCATCATGATGGTCGCATCCATGTTTGGTGGCATCGTGGTGAACGCACACTGTCAGCGTGCATTCATCATCGTCATACTCGCCCATCACTTGGCGTGATGGTATGGGGTGCCATTGGATACACGTCTCAGTCACCTCTTCTTCGCATTGACGGTGTTTTGAACAGTGCACGTTACATTTCTGGTGTGTTACGACCTGTTGCTCTACCCTTTATTCGAGCATTGCGAAACCCTACGTTTCAGCGGAATAATGCCCGACCGCATGTTGACGGTATTGTACGGACCTTCTTTGATACGGAACACGTTCGGCTGTTGTCCTGACCAGCACGTTCTTCAGATCTTTTACCAATAGAAAACGTGTCGTCAATAGTTGCCGAGCGACTGGCTCGTCAACAAACGCCAGTCGCTACGATTAATGAACTGTGGCATCGTGTTGAAGCTGCATGGGCATCTGTACCTGTACATGCAATCCAATCTCTGTTTGACTCAATGCCCAGGCGTATAACTGCTGTTATTACTGCCAGAGGTGGTTGTTCTGGGTACTGATTTCTCAGGATCTATCCAGCCAAATTTTTTGAAACTTTAATCACTTGTTGTGTTTCTAGTATAATATATTTGTCTAATAAATATCATTTTGTTATCTGAGTTTCTTCCTGGTGTAGCAATTTTAATGGCCAATTGTGTAATTGTGCCCAAGTATATAAGAAGAATTGAAAAAAAATCAATTTTTTTGTATACAAAACTTTACGTTATTGAAAAAGATAAATAAAATTATCCAGGCATCTTTGAAAAATTTTTACACAAAAATAAATAAATAAGCTTTTATGTAATAAAATATTTATAACAATAAAATTTTAGTCTATTTATTACTAGGTAATGGTTTCATCTCAGGTTAATATTATGTAACGGTTTTAATCAGGACTACAATTTATAGCCGAAGAGAGAATTGAATCCAAAAGAAAGTTTAGCCACAGAAGAAAATTTATCTCTGTGTTAAAGTCAGAGCTAAATTTTCTTCTGTGGACAGAAGTTTGACTCGAAACAATAAAATTATAATTAATTGGTCACAGAAAGACTTTATTTTTCAAACAAGTATACGCTTGAAAAGGTGAGGGGAATTAACATAATATTTTATTTAGAAATAAAAATTTCATTGAATTATTTTAATTATAATATTACTCTGATTTAAGGCATATGGAAAATTAAATATAATAATGCAAATTTTGCATCTGAAACACTATCGTATGAATTTATTTGGGACACCAGTAATCCAGAATTAAGTTCTTAATCTAGCGTAATTACCGTTAGATTTTTTTTTATCTTATTGTGAAATAGTAAGAAAAAAATCTCAAAAGTCAAAAAATGACACCGAGCTGTGTAAAGTAAGCATTATTATAATTTTAATAAAAAAGAACTATAAAATATAAAGAAATTTGTTTGTTATATTTTCAATTTGATTTGTTGCTGAATATTTCAGCATAAGAAAAATTACACAAATTGAAGCAAATAAATGAGACTTTTTAATGCAACTATAAGGGCGTGTATATACAAATACTTATGATATAATGAATATGAAAATGAAAAATTTCTATTCTTTTCTCACAAAGTAATAAAAGTTATTTTACGAAATCCGAATTCTCAGCACCATTTATTGATTATCAAATATTTGTAATTTTTTTAATTTATGGACCTATCGATTTAAATTCTTTAACGAATGTTAAAGAAACAAAAAGTTACTTTACATAAATAAGTTTACCTCTTTTTGAAGAATGACGATTTTTCCTGTATATGTAATTACTAGCCGTTTATTATCATTAACATCATTAGTTTATTTTTCTTATAACATATAATCATTATAATAATTGATGAAGTTTGACCTATAAAGGGCTTAACTAAGAGAAAATAGCTAAGGTCATGTGTTTTTTGAGCAATATCAACATTTTACTTCTCTTGTGCAAACGCTAAACAATGTACGAAAACAAGGAATTGCCTATCTTTCCATAAAATGATCAAGAAGTGATATATTCCGTGCATTAACGCTTGATTTAATTATCATCTAAGAGTTCGAAAAGCAGGCGGTCATCAGCAAAGAAGTCCTTTAGTGCATAAAATGCATTCCGTTGATACCTTGCCTCTTAAGATCAATGGAGTGAGCTAAAGTTCTAAAGAGGATTAATTGCTTCTATTAATGGGCGTCTTGCAATCCTTGCATAGGGCGTCTCTTGAGCTAGTCTTCTTTCAGTAAGTTAAGTATTTTGAGAGCTTAGTCTCAAACCACAGTATATTGATGGCGGTTTAAATCCTAAAAAATTGACTTTTAAATCTTTTCGAAATTATTGTAGTGGCTTAAAGTTTCCATTATAACCTGCTATCTTAAACCTATAAGATAATCCTTTATTAATTTAAAATGGTGAAAATATGTGGAACTAAACTGTGATTTATATGTGGGAAATGCTTTTTACTTTATATAATTAGGAGATTTTGCGATCTTAAAATGCAATTAATTTAAGTCATATATGTAATGTTGGAATAAAATGTGAATTCAAATTTTAAATTTTAAATATAATTTAATCCGATACTTACATGCCTGTACTAAATGATTTTTCTGGTTCTTTAGTAAAGTTTGTAAATCAAATTGCAATATATGTATGATTTTAAAATTTATAACCATACCAGTTTTTGTGCTCAGAAGCTTAAAATGTATTTATTAAATAATATTGCAAAAGTTTATATCATAAAAGTGAACCATATTTTTAAATATGAATATCCTTATTGTTTTTAAGAAGAAAGTATGAGAAGCTTCTTCGAATCAAACACTGCATTGTGAAATCTTACATTGCCGTGAAGTTAAAATATATTAAGGAAATTGTACTCAGGAATGAAATCAATTTAAGAGGATTGAATATTAACAATATTCTTTTCATCATACTTGATGAGAAAGAAATGAAAATAAATAGAAATGTTTTTTTTCAATAACACATATCATCTTAAGAATTTTTTCTAGACGGCATTACAGATGATAATTTAAGATGCTTCAAGAAAAAATATGAGCCTTTCAAGCTCGCTGACTATTAAATAGGATCTGTTTAAATATATCTTACCATAATTTTTGAACATTAACATTCTACTGCTATTAGTATTATGTATAAATATATTTTTATTGTTTAAAGTGAAAACATTTATCTTTGACATTAAGGTTTGAAACATACTTTGAAGAAATAACTTTTAAAATAATTATTTAATTATATAATTTAAGTAAAAATTATGAATTAAAGTATCTTAGCATTAAATTTAAACATAAACTTCTGCTTAAAGTACTGTAATGTAAGAATTTTTATCATTTAAATGTCTGTGCTTCATTGTCAAAATTTGTTTTTATCATTTAAATGTTTGAGTTTAAATCATTTAAATGTTTATCATTTAAAATAGCAAATGTCAACCGAATTAATTAGGCTTATTTATATTGTCTTTAATGACTTTCATGTAAATACTAATTTTTAATATTTATTATATTTATTTCGTAGTTAAAAACTTAAGAACACCAAGTTTACTACGGACACAGAATATCAATGAGCAAGCAAACGTTTATGGCATATTTTTTTTTTTTTTCACAACCGTAATTTCAAACTAGCAATTCATTTTTAATTTCTTTAACTCTTTACTAATAAATATGTTTTATTAATATGCCTTTTAACAATTAAAAAGAATTATAATTTCTTAAAAAATTATCTAATAAATTTTTAATTTAAAATTTTCAAATATAAAATTAAATTCCTTTCCTGGAAAATGCATATTTCCGGATTTCTTATATATAAAAGATCAGATTAAATACATCTTAAGAAAAATGTAGATTCTTTTATATTAAAAACTGTTAAATATTGATATTAATGAATTTAGTATTGGTTGTTTGGGGCACATACTCAGAATAGTGCTTTTTTATTTTGCTAACATAAATTTGAATTAGTTAATTTTATAAAATATGTTACACAGTTCCTCATATTTAAGCAAATGGTGGCAGTTTTTCCTGTGATTAAGAACAGGTAAAACACAGACAATAAATGAGGTTTTCATTATATATTTAAAATTATTTATCAAAAGTAAAGCACCAACTTAAACTAGGTTAATCGCATTATTTAATAGACTTTTTAATATTGAACAAAACTTCATGTTATTAGCTATTTAAAAATAATATTTTATTATAAATTATTTATAATGATACCATAATCAGTTTCCCTCTGTATAAAGTTATTCCCTAAGCAAGAAAGCACTTTCCATGGTATATATCCTTTTTGCTTAAAAGTCACCAACTTTTCGTTCATCTTGTTTGCATTTCGAAATAGTTAATGATTTCTCACTAATTCTGATGATTATTATTAAGGCACCATGTTGTGCAAAATGTCAAGAATGATTAATACCAACACCTACTTGGACAAAATGTTACTTGAAAGGAATTGCATTTTGCAAGATAAGGTGCTGTTAAAGTAGATTAATCGACTTTCGTCGCCTTTTCTCTGGTAATTAACTATTTGAGTTAACTCTGCAAGATTTCAGCTTCTACGAGAATCAAAATATTTTTGAAAAATTCTTAAACAGGGAAAAACATTTGTTTAAGCGA
The DNA here is from genome assembly GCA_030067965.1 of Latrodectus elegans. NCBI lineage: Eukaryota > Metazoa > Arthropoda > Arachnida > Araneae > Theridiidae > Latrodectus > Latrodectus elegans. The sequence goes on along the minus strand of CM057822.1, from coordinate 35,479,176 downwards.
CTTTTGGAAACACTATTTTACTGTTTCTATGAAAACATCAAAATCAGTTAAGCAGAGGATGCTAAAAGAAATTAGAGTTCCCATGTTACATTTCGGAATGTAAGTTCAATGTTTAAGATGTTAACTTAATGAATACTAATTACTGAAATACATTTTCAAGTTGATTAAAATAATCAAGAGACTAAGTAAAATACTTATACGTTACTATTATTTTAAGCCTGTGTTCAGGGCTTATGAAATTAGGAAAGTTAATTTGAGTCACATTAATGTCAGATCTTTAAATTGCTTATTACTTTAATAACATAAAATGTTAAATTTAGATCTAATATTTATTATGTGTGTCATTTATAAAATGTTTATCATACACTAAGTGTAATTATTTTTTTAATTACATTATAATTCAGATGTATATAAATTTGAATTTAAGGAACATAATTTAATGTTCATAGTTAAAAATTCATTGTATAATAAGTAGTAATATATTTTATGTTATATTTATAATTTTTTAAATATATTAATTAAAGGAGAACATGAATGCATCTGTGAATTAGGCTTTATAAGGAAATGTTTATTATCATTTTTTAAAAAGATCATAGAAAATAAATATTTAAAAATATGATATTGTATTTTACAACTATTTAAAGGGTCTTAAAAATAACATTCTATAAAATTATGAAACTTGTTTAAGGTGAAAGTAATTTTTTACCACTGAAAATATTTCTATTAAGGCCAAATAAGAAGTATTGCTGAGTCTTGATAAAGTTAATGTTTGTTGTCTTTCAGTGATACGTATATTAAAATCAAATATTCTAATATTCCTTTTATGATGTAAATGTTTGAAAATACTTCTAGAATGAATGATTATTTTCCCATTTAAAAACGTTGTTAATTTAATGTTAATGATTTTTCCTTCTAAATATTTTACGTAACCAACACAAGTCATCTCATCTAAATTTTATAATGTAATTCTGACCAAAATTAAGAATTGTATGCTCAATTATGTTTCTTAATATTATTGGTTGAAATTTATTTTTAAGAATTAGACACTTCTACTTTAATTTTAGTTTTACTAAAATTTATGAATATAAATCGTATTTTTGATATAGAGGTATTAAATTAATTTAAAGAAATTATTTATTTTACAATATTTCTATTTAATTTACATGATTTTTTTTATCATATTTTATCTAAATTGTCTAACCTTATCGATATGATACAAAAGCAGTAATTTCAGTAAATAGATTATTAAAATTATTTTAATTTCATTCAAAAATAAGAATTCTGCTTGGTTTAAAAGAAATTTATCATTCTGAAATGATGAAATTTATTTTACTCAAAAACTACAACAATGAAAAGTAAATTAATTGTAAAATTACAAGATTAATTTTTAAAATTGGATGCCTTTAATACTTTAAAATCTATAGAAATAATTTGCTAAAGATGTAATAAATTTAAAAATAGAAAATTCTTATTTTAAATTATTCTTGTTATGAAGTCAGAGATAAAATATTTATTTAAAAATTTATTTCCTGACTTATATCTTAATGTTTCAAGTGAATGCTTATTTTATATTGCCTTATTTATTGCACAATGGTTCAAAACTATTCAAAATCCTTAAGTTACATTTTCTATAGAAGGATGCTGATTATTAGTAATTAAATTTAACAAAGCTGTTATCTGACATAACTGAATACACTATTTCAGAATAGATAGCAATTAGTTAGGAAATATATTTTGGACATGGTGCATAGTTCGCAGTAATTTGCAGCAAACTAACTGTATTGAGTGAATGTTGGAAAAGTAGTTTAACTAAAGTTTGTGAGATTTTTAATAATGTAATACATTTAATATATAATATTATATTAATAAATTTATCATTCTGAAATAATTGAACTTTCATACCATTTAAAATTATGAAAATATTTATACTTTTACTATTATGAGGACATACTAATTTTTTATTTATTCGTCTTATATATACAAAACATTACACAAAGTATGTTTGAATATGCTGCTGACTAATTATTAAAAATATAATATATTACAGAAAACCGAATGTACTAAATTTTATTAAACATATAATTTTTTTACCTAGTAAAATGTCAATCTTTAAGAACATTACTGGAAATTATATTAGTCCAAAATCTAATTAAATGAGTGAATTTTAATCTCTTATACATCTTCAAAAAATAAATTACAAGAATACTTAAAACTATTTTGTAGAAAAGAATGTAATATAATAAAAAATATTTTGAATAGTTGGTATTTCATGTTGAGCTGAAGAAGCACTGCAAATCAATTCATAATGATTGATGTGTAAACAAAGTTAAAGTGTTGTAGCAGCTTTCAATCGATATCAACCTAAATGTGTCAGCCACTTAAACTAGACATACTATTATTTTAACAAAATTATTAAACTAACGAAAAATTATTCACTTAATATAAAATATTTTTCTTAAGAAGTAAAATTTAAAGATACATAGTGAAAAATAAAATGTATTTCTTTATTGTTAATTTAAAAAGAAAAGATTGTTTTGCATGCAATGAATACATTGCACTTAAATTTTTATTAATTTATTAGGTTCTTATTTTTGTTCAAATTTTAAAAATGAGAGATATTGTTTGACTAAAATTCTTAGAAATAATGTTTTCAAAATATTTAACATTTTTTCTATTGTTAATTTTTAGTTCTTTATAATCAAAAATATATATATATGTCTTTTTTTTAAGAATATGAAGCATTTTAAATGAAAAATGTTTTGAAATTATGAAAATTAAAATTGAATTTTTAGCAAGGTAGTT